>CH003313.1:2240847-2391387 GCA_000149265.1 Ciona savignyi | reverse complement strand
TTATCATAGCAATAGGCAACTGTAAATTGTCTTACGGTAACAGTGAAAAATGCACCAACATATGGACGTCTGCAATGAGAACTAAATAATGTATAAATATTTAATTTATTATATAATAATATAAATCATGTCTTTTATAAATTAAATAAGTATCAAATAATGTATAAATCTTTTATTTATCAAATAATGTAAACAAAATCAATGCATTAACATGACTGGATTATATTACATAATAAGTAAGGTTATCTTAGTCGTTTCATTAAACGAATTAAAAACCTGTGAGTCTTTAATCGAATTGTGCCGCCATCTTGGATTTGAATGGAACTGGCGACAACGACCTGTGTGCAGTCCTCATCGCTTGGAGTAAAAGAATCCGAGTTTAGACCGGCGCCGAAGTTGGCAGTGGATTGGAGGGAGAACGATCCACCATTAAACACATGAAGGTTGTCGATGCCAGTTACATGGCCACCATGGGAGGTTAGCCACACCTGAAGATGAAATATTTGATGTGATATAAAGGGACAGGATGTCTCCTGGTCAAGACCAAAATGGTTAGCAAGAGAATAATAGACAAGATAAAAACCGCTAGTTTTGTGATTTTTTACCAAGGCACTTATCGAAGAAATGGTCATGTAAGTGTGTTCGAATTGTACTACAGAAGCAAATTGCATGTTTTAAGATGGAATATTTGATGCAATACTGGATATGTTGGAAGAATGAAAGGTTTTAATGTCTTCTGGGTAGGATATGGCCATATAATAACGCATTCCATTTTTTTTATCTTGTGTATCTAAATAAAGTGGCATTAAAGCCATTTATCACAGCATGTTAATGCACTTTAATGCCAATAAAGTGCTTTGTTGGGAGATATAATAGGTAGAATGTGCCTGGTAACTATTCAACTCGAGTACATTTTATAATATTTACATATCTACAATAAAACAATGGAAATTATAAATACTTGATGGAAGAACGTAGTATTTGGAAGATGGAGATTGGATCCTTCATACAAGTTGAAGCTGGTCGGTATGTCGATGCTGCTTGATTCAACTGACCATGATTGCTTGTATCCAACATGCACAACACCACTGGTGTCACCGCGTAAGTGTCCAAGCTCCACCATAGCTTCAGATGACTTGTTCTGCAATCAGACTCCACACTTACACCAGCATCGATCAAGTAAATAAAAAAAATTAGGCCAATTTTGATAATCGTGTTTACCCCAGTATATTGGAAAACGCAAGTTGTATTACAACATGAGCATTGTTAGATTACCTCGCGCCCATCGTCGGGTTATCGGAGCTATTGCAGGCTGAAAGTTGACGCACTAACCAATTAAGCTAATCGGGCAGACAATCAAATAAATTTAAGGGGAAGTGAAACTGTCTGTTCTCAGTTTATAGCATAGCTGAATGTGCAACGATTAATAGTGAAATTAGTAGAGAACCAACCTGAACTTGGGCATCATTGTTTGTCATAACCACCAGATTTCCATTACCACTAATTCTTGATTCGGTGAACACAAAGCGCAACCCATCATTGCTTGGTTCTATCCATGTGGCAGCAGCCTTTATTACAAATATAAACATTTTTTTTACTATTTCAAACAATATAGAAACATCACTAAATATTTATGCTTATCCGTGTGAATAGAATATGATATTCATTAAGTGCCTTGCCCTAGGACACAACCGACTAGCTAGCAACCAGTTATAAATCTGCAACCATTCGGCTGAAAGGCGAGGCAGTAACCCACCAAGCTAATCATGCTGAAACATTTCTGCATAATAATGACATTCTAACCCCAATGTAATAAATAAATAACTCCGCACAATTATGATTTAATAAAATAATATGAAAGTGTCCTGATACCTGCAACTCTCGATGATTAAATCGTGATGCCTCTGTTTCCCCATCAGCATAAACCTCAATCTCAGATAGAGCAGCAAATTGACGATTACAAATCCATTTGGTACCCACAATCTCAATTCTGATGTAATCAGCAGGCAAATGTCCAACGACAACATCAGTATAGGATCCAACTTTGCAAAGGGAGGCTGGTTCAATGTAACCTTCATTACCATTATGCCCGTAAAATCTTGAACTGGGCAATCCATTAGAGGAGCCATGTACACCAAGTGTTACACGGAAGTTTGATGGGAAATTGCAAGCCGGGGAAATACGGACACGGTTGATATTTTCACGGGAACCTAGGTTGAGAGTGAGAGTGGCTTTTTGGCCATCAGCAACATAAATTCTATCATTTGATGATGAAAAGGTTTGATCGAACAGATTGCTTAGCAAATAGTAGTCGTGCCGATTCGGTAGTGGATAGTTATGACAATATCTATGGTAAGGACGGTTGTACGTAGCAGTAGTGCTAGTTACACCTCTACCAGATTGGTTCACAGAAAACGATGACGATTTTCCGGATGGAGCGGCGAAGTTCAATCGTCGACCAATGTTGTGCATCCAAGTATCGGTATTGACTTGGTTGTCGTTATCAACTATCAGTGTTGTGGTATTGTTCACTACATGGGTGACAACTACAGTTCCAGCAGCTCCGGGCTCAGCAGTTCTTCCTACAGGGCCTCCAAAAGCAGTAAATCGGCCGAGATACGGCAGGTGAGAAAGCTCATTGGAGTGATAGACTGCAACCCTTCCACCACCTCCACCACCGCCATTGTGGAAATCTCCTGCACCACCTAGTGCTTGGATGTTACCTGAAACAAGTCTTACTTGATGAACAAAATAAAAATAAATTTGCATTTACCAATTTACATTTGATTACTGAAATAAACTATTTCACAAGCAGTTCATCATCTTGCACTAACTTGCTCGAATTACTGCATTTGGATTTTATGTAAAATCCTATGTATAATGTTAATGCAAAATGTTTAGAAAAAAATAACGTTTTGGTTTTTAACATAACAGGGGAATTATCCTACATTAATCACCTAAAATCATAGCTTCTAACAAGAGAATAGATTCCAACTCACCAGTCCATGCACCAGATAGAACATTAGCATAAATGAGGACGCTTCCCCCACTACCTCCACTAGCCCCATTAGCACTTCCTATCACGTCTTCACTGTTTGCTGACACAACCCCATCCACTCTCAGTACATGACTCACTCTCATCTCAATGACTCCTCCACCATACCCACCTGAATGTAAGTGGTTTATCAGACTTATTCAATTAATTCAGTTGCAGGCACAAAACTGATCTCTAGCTATTCGGTTATTTCCTTGGGCAAGGAGCTTAACGTACATTGCCTAAACCGAGCGGATTAATGGGTTCAACTAAATTGAAGGAATGTGGTTTCCCCATTAATGGGGATAAACATAAATATCCTTATATGAAAACTAAAGTTTTAGCAAATATTTTTATCTAATATTTTTATAAAATGTTTTTATCTAATATTTTTATCAAAGATTTGTATAAAATATTTAATAATCAGATACTTACCTCTGCTGCTGTAGCCACCACTTCCAAACGACTTGGGGGAGTGCGTTGAGCCGTAGGGAGAGTTTCTTGGAAGTCGGCACGCCTTGTATCCTTCACACCCTCCTCTGCCCCCCATCCCGCCATGCGAGGCCCCACTGTGACCCAGCTTGTGTGGGGTACCTGGGGCCGGACCACCATTACTGGGGAAGCCACCATTATTAACGGTGATATAACCGCCATCGTCCACCGTTATATTGGTCGCCTTTAACAAAATGTGTTTGGCAGATACAACACCTCCACCATCCACAGTCAAGGTTCCAGAGACAAATTGGAACTGGGTGTCATGTGCTTGAGGTCCATTGCAAATAATCTTGGCAGTGTCCTTAACCCTGACATCTTTGGGGAAGTGGAAATTGGCTGCGTGTGAATAGTTCCCCACCAAGCCAGCAGCGCCTGTGTGCAATGCATATTGAAAAGGTTCTACAAAGCGTCACTTAGTTTACAGTTCATTGCAATGGATCACAAATATGAGAAATTATGATAAAGGAATTCAGGACATATTAAAACAGTTTTTTAATTTTTTTTTTTTTTTTCATGATAAAACCAGGAAGCAAGTCCTTTGATAAAAAATTGGAAACAAGAAGAAGACGGCTAAATGACAGTCACGTCTATAATCGAATTAATTATTAATTATTACTTTAGGTATATTTATACATTATAATAAATAAAGGAGGAAAAAAATGTTTATACGAAAATTATGACACTAAGCCCTGAAAAAAATATATGAATATGTATCTGTAGCATACCTGTGAGAAACAATCGTAGTTCGGCTCCCTTGGTCAACACAAGATCTTCAACATGACTCAGATTTCCCGCCAAATGTATGAACACCCCCTCAAGTCGGCTGTTGGGTGCAAGACCAAGATGACCAAGCTCGTAAACATATGTGCTGAAGGGTGTGTCAACAAATGGTCGCTTCAAATCCAAGTCTTGATGAGGACCTACATGAACCACTCCACTGCGGTCACCTAATAACAACCATCTATTAATAGATAGTGGAGGGTATAAAAAATATAACTCAGGTAAGAAGTACAAGTGTTCTTCTACCTATCATGTCTTTAAAATTGAAGTGAAGTTCAGTTGTGTTCGTTGAATTCCAACTCATGATTGCTAAGTGTGCATTGCCATAGACCTGCAGTTCTTCGAATGAAATATGTAAACGACCGTCCGGAGTGTTTTCTGGGTCATAACGATCATGTGCTTGCGACAAATCATGATGTATGCTATCCGGCAGTATCCATGCTTTGAAACTATCCATTGATGTATCTGAAAATGATTAGTATGATATGATATTAATATTTATTCCCATAAATGGGATAACCAGGGGAGTTAACACACAGGCAATTGTCAGATCACCTTACGCCCACCGTCGGGTTATCAAAGCTATTGCACTATGTTGTCTATGATTCACATGTTAATCTGCTGGGTTCAGGAAACGTCCATTAAGTGCCTTGCCCAAGGACACAACCATCTAACTAGTGACCAGTTTCAAACCTGCAACCACTCAAATAAAAGGTGACACACTAATCCACCAGAATAATTAGTCGGACCAATAAATTCACTGCACCCCCAATGTATGCTGCTGCCTACCTTCATAAGATGCAATCTGCCCAACACGTCGTGAAGTAAGATGATCATTATCCACAATAAGTGTACGGTGGTTGTAGTCAGTATGGTATACAAACACTGTCCCTGGGCCACCAGATTCGCCGCTATGAAATGCTTCTCCACCACGGGATATCAAACGGCCAACAAAAGTCGAGTTATCTCTCAAATAAATGGCAACCCTCCCACCACCACCGGCACCACCATTCCCAGACCCATCTCCTCCATGAATAGCAACTTTGCCGTCACCGTTCATTCTGTAATGTTTATCTCCATGGTCAGAAAAGTGCGACTCTTTGCGGCTGTTATTAATTTTACTGCTACTGTGGCAAGTTAAATACCCTTGCATAAGTAAAACAAACAGAAGAAAACTTGTGTCTTTATTTAGTTTAGATTTTTATTTTGTGAAATATTGGTTAAAACTGCTTTTTAAGTGCAAAAAGTTTATCAAATTAGTAACTATATTTGCATTATTTAAATGCATACCTGAGTGTATGTATGAGAATGCTACCCCCAGAACCACCACCAGCATTATGTGCCCCATGTGCGGCTGCACCATGCGCAGTAATGTCACCATCCAGGTAGAAAGCCTCTGTGATATTGATATGAAGCACACCACCACCACGACCACCCGGGACATAAATCCTCTGTTGATTATTCATGTAACTTGATGTTCCACCGGCACTCCCTATTTTAAGTGGATCATGCAAACTTCCATATGGTTGTCCAGTCCGCAGCTGATGTGACCCTGTACCACTGGTACCACCATGTCCGGCACCGGAAGCCCCATTGTCAGCTGAATGGCCCATACCAAGGTTAACCCCTAAAAACATTAAGTTTTTTTTAAATTGTACAGCAATATACAACCTGACACAAACCATTGTTCACATCTCTGTGGTCGTAGATTGAATAACCGGTTCCGTCAGCTTTTATGAACCCCCCATCCTCCACAGTGAGATTCTGCACATTAATCTTGGCATAAGTGGCATGCAGTTTACCGCCTCCTTCAATCTTGATCCACACTGTGTCTATCTGGATAATGGGGTTGCGGAATTCTGGCGATGTCACAGCATAAACGGAAGAATCGTCTTGGATTCGAAGAGTTTCAAACCTAAAAAGTAACAGAATAAACGTAATCTGAAGGTGAAATCATGATGGTCACACGAGACATGGTTCTGGTTTAAGCAACAGTGTGGCTTATATTAGGATTGGATGTTCATGTTTATTCCGAAGCTACTACATGGTGTTGTGTATGGTTAAGACGCTCCTTTAATTTAGTAAAACCCACTAATCTGCTAGGTTCAGGCATTATCTACTAAGTGCATTGCACAAGGGCACAACCAACTGGCTAGCGGTTTCACACCTGCAACCTATCACATGGTGAATATGTTACGCACAGCAAGGCACTTATCACTGTCAATTTCAATGGTTCTAAAACATAATTGACTGGGCATTCAGCAATTGAACAAAAGTTGATATTATCACCTGCTTTATAAGTAATAAACATAACTATAATACAACACAACTACCTAGGACCAATGGTATTTGTAGTGCATGCAGTCACTGATAACGATAGCTTAATATACAGAAAACAAAATAATTGAACCTACCGGAAATTATTTTTGTCATCATTTTTGGTGTGTCCACCATTTTCCATTGATAATACTCCATAGTGATGTAATGTCATGTGATAAATATTAGCAAGCACACCTGTTAAAAGTGTAATAACGTGTGATAGCTATTTCTTAATATCCAATATTTTAGTATATCTAATATTTTATTCTAACCAATATTTAGGACAGGATATGCATGTTTATCCATGTGAATGGGAAAATGCATGGGGCGGTAAGACACATGCAATTGTCAGATCACCTCGCACTTACCGTTGGTTTACTGAAGCTATTGCAGTTTGGTGTGTATAATTCACATGTTCCTGTAATTTGTAGAACTCATTAATCCACTGGGTTTAGGCAATGTCTGTTAAGTAACTCGCCCAAGGACACAACAGATGAGCTAGCGACCAGATTCGAACCCACAACCATTCTGCTGAAAGCTATGCACTAACCCACCAAGATAAATTGGTCTTTTAATATCTGATATAAAAATAAGTTGCATTACCCACCGTGCATCCATATTGTGACGCCATGTAAGATAGTGATGGGTGCCAGGCCAAGGTATGAGCAGGAATATGCTCGAACACTAAATGGAAGATCAATTTCATCTCGGAACAAATCCATGGTCTGATTCGGCCGAAGATGTAAAGTCCCCGTCCGATCGCCGATCATATGCTTGAAGTGGATGCTCACAGCTGTTGGTTGGTCCACATCAGTCGCCACTAACTCTGTGCTCGTGTTGCTGCTTACATTGTGATGGGCCATGGTTGATATCGCAACATGAGCTCCTCCATGTATCTGTAAACCAACCTCAGTAAGAGATTTTGAGCTGTATAACTAACAACAGATTAATGTTTGTAATGTGAAAACCACCTGCTTGTTTTTTTTTTCCTTTTTTACTCTGACAAGTCACTTAATAGAAAGTCAGCCTTAGCAACACAAATTCAAATTCGTGATTACTGTTTTCAAGAATAATCCTGCTTTACCTGCAATTCTTCAAAGTTGTAGTCGAACAACGGAGAAGCAGTGCTTTCATTATCTTCGCCTATGTGATCAGGTGGAGGAATAATCCAGGTGCGGCAACCATCATTGTGCACGAAGCCTGTGAACTTAAGGTCTTCATAATTCGCTCTACCGTTTGTCACTCGGTCCTCTGGGTTGTTATGGGCAGGATTCGGGTCACCGATCAGATGGTTACTATCAAATGGCTGGAAAGTTTCAGAAGTTTAAACTTTGGACTTTATTAAAAATAACTTAACTATGCGCTGTAACACAAACAAAACTTAAGTAATTAGAAACTCACAAAGAACTGTAAACTGTAAAAAAAATTATAGTAAAGCCAACTCCCAAGAAATAAACTTATTTTAAACACAGATTATAATCAAACAATCAATGAAAAACACTCATACCAGATTTAAGCGATGCGTATGATAAATTATGCACCTAAAGCAAAAATACTATTTACAGTATACCTGCAATCCTCCGTTGTGAATGTAAAGAGTCCGATGTTTATGGATTCGGTGATAAAGGAACGCTGTCCCACCTCCTCCACTCTCCCCTACTGCCTCGTGCGAGTTGATACCAATACCAGCCTGTCCTCCCATTGAATAAGTCGCAAATCCAGGCAAGGTATGGTTATTAATGAAAGAAACCGAAATTCTTCCTCCTCCCCCGCCACCACCACCGTTCTTGCTGGTTGAGTTGGAGCCCATGCCACCATGGGAAGATATTGTGCCAAACCCTGCGATCACACGGGTGTGGATCCATATTGAACCCCCTGCACCCCCTCCACCACCTGTCGACAATGGGGCTTCCCCGTTTGATGAAATGACCCCGTCCACTTCAACTGTGTTAGAAACAACCATTCTGATGACACCACCACCACGACCACCAGAACCACCATCAGATCCACCAGCACTACCGTACGAAGCTGGTCTATAGAGGTTGCCGTGGGACAAACCGCTCCTCACAATATCAACTTCCACTCGACGGTGGTACTGTGGGGCAGTGCTGGTGTCCGATGGGGAGGTTGTAGTGTGGGTTCGATGCGTTACGACCCTTCCCCCACTGCCCCCATGTCCACCGCCGGAGCCACCATCCACTGGGGGTGAACCAACATTAACTTCACTTCCCGCTGTGTATTCGTGGTGGGAGGCGTAACCAAGTCCATTCGCATGCACAATACCCCCGGAGTCAACCTAAGGAAAATTTTAACCAATTAATTGAATTTCTTCGTCACAATAAACAGTGTGTTATATTCTTTACTTAGCCCAGCTTCAAACCAAGGAAAGCAAGTTACAGATCTAGTTTGCCAACTTTCCTTACCTACATTGTTCTATTGACTCGCGTCGGCAAAGCTAAAACCCTTGGTTTAACAATTATTTATACCCTTGGTTTAATAGTTTTAAACTCAATTTAAACATTCCCCATTCTGTCTTATAAAACCCTCTGCATTTTCCCACCCTTGGAAATTAACATTGGTTTGGTATCATTACAAATTTGTTATTTTTATATTTACGATAAAACAATCGAATAAAGTTTGCTTACAGTGATGTTGTGTGCATCAATTGTGACCCTTGAACCACGCATGACGCCCCCACCCTCAACTACGATGGTGTGAGCGTAGATGTTAATTCCTGGTGCCTGGCTGACTGGGTCAGACACACTATCAAACAATCCAGTATCCTGCACACGGATCATTTGGAAAACATAGTCTGCATGCAACGGCGATTGTGGATCAAAATTTGTCACAGAAGACCCTGAAAATACATTTGTTATTAAAATTGAGTTATTAAGTTATTAATTCTGTTAGTTGTTATTGAAATTTGGTATTGAAGTTATCAAAAATACATTTGATCCAGAAGTAAAAGGTTGTAGGGGCTTGTGCAGTTTGCACCATTTCTTTGCAAATTACATGTTTCTTATAGAGCCATTAAAACCATTCTTTTAAATATGACTTTATTACTAACATAAGCATAATCACATTTTTCCTTATGCATTTATGCATTTATGCACCTTTAAAATGACAACTAGTAGATAGGACTAAAAGTAATAATGAAAAGTAGACAAAAGTAGATGCACAGAAAAACTATAAAAAATTGTTTGATGGAAGGCAAAAGAAAATCTGGTAATTTATAAAAAAATATATTAGAACCGAGTTTGTACATCTCTAACTTTTTTTGATCGTAGCCTAAAGATATAGGCTAAAATATATATATGTTTTAATTCTCTTTCCCTATGTGTATATAATATGATGTTCTTTCAAACAAAGATCCAACTGAATAACTATCAATCACTTTCGATCATACAAACTTTCAGTTAAACGGCAAAGTACTGATTTACTATCCGCCCGGACAATCTTTTGTATTAATGCTTAAGCATAATAGTGACATTACCTCCATCATGGAGTTTCCTGATATCAGCTGTTCGGCCCTTATATTGAATGGTTGCAATCCCTTTTTGCTTTAGCGTGATGTTCCTGACATGAGCAACAACCCCAGCCACCCACACTTCCACCCCATGGACCATTGTAATTGGGGCAAGACCAAGGAAACCACCGTTGTACACGAAAGTGCTGAATGGGAGGTCTATTTCCTGTCTCTCCAAGTCCATAGTTTGCTGGTTGGCGACGTGAATCGCTCCCGATCGATCCCCAACAAAATACAATGCATGAATGGTGACATTTCCAGGCAGCTTTGTTGGGGGGTTGGTTGTAGGAGCTGCTGTGGTGCTCTCCATGTTATGCGTCTCCATTTGGTAGCTGGTTATCTGATATCTCCACATTTGGTCAGGTGCTATTTTACTTGGGTCCATGATAGCGAAATGGGCTCCTCCATAAACCTGTTTTAAGCATTGTGATGAATCTTATCATTTCCAAACTAGTTCTCATCCTTACCTGTATTTCTTCAAAATGAAAGTCATGAGCAAAGTTAGAAAATTGATGACCTCCTGAATTTGATGCCAAAATCCAAGCTCTTGCCCCATCCTCATCAAGCTTACCCCAATCTATCAACTTATTTCTGGGTTTGGGGAATAACCTTTTGGTCCCAATACTTGTGCCGCCGTTCTCGACCCTGAGTGTGCGATGTTGCTCCTGGTTGTTGTACAAGAAGATGGTGCCAGGTCCTCCCACCTCACACGGGATAGCATCAGCACTGCGCTGACATCGCCCGCCGTGTGAATGAAACGTGAACGAACTACAACAAAATTAATTTAGGAGGAATTTATTCAGATAAAATAAACTTACCTTAATGTTATGTTTTTATCGAAGTAAGTAGCGATTCTTCCACCTGCCCCGCCACCTCCAATCCCGTCACGTCCGCCACGACCCCCGTTGACAGAAACGACCCCATATCCCGATAATATGTGGGTATGCAGCCACAAGCTTCCCCCACTCCCACCAGCACCATCAGATAATGATCCCATGCCATCAGCAGACAACACCCCGTCAATATGCAGCATCCCAGTGACATTCAACCAGATCCTGCCACCACCGGAACCCCCATGCACACCGCCGCCAGCGGATCCAAATACTTCCGGCTCATATATGTTCCCATAAGGCTGTCCAGTTTTCCTCACAACATTCCCTCTTCCATGCCCACCACTGCCACCATGTCCAGCGCCGCTTGCACCATTTGATGTTGAAAATCCCATTCCTGCATGGCGACAGCATTAACAAGTTACACATTTATACTTACGCTTGAATTACCTGGGTTGATGATGCCATGCAGACCAATATTAAAAGAACCATTCTGGTGAACAGGTCTTCCATTTTGAACACTATACCCCTGGTTATCAGCTGTCATCTTCCCACCGGCATCAATAGTGATATTACGAGCGTGCACATATACATGTGTGGCCTCTACCAGTCCACCACCATCTATGGTCATATCAAGAACATGGAAATTCATTCCAGGGTCAGTCACAGGATTGCTGATCATATGAATATATCCAGCATCCTTTACATGGACAAAATCGAATGTATATTTCCCTGGGTCATCCGTGTTTGAAACACTAGCAGTTTGTCCTATAACCAAAAATATTGGAAGTTAGCAATGGTTGATGTTGTAACTTTGACTATAACAGCAAAATCTACAATAATATATTTATTGTAAGTATTGCCATTTTAATATTGTCCAACTGATTAGCTTGGTGGGTTGGTGTGTTGCCTTTCAGATGAAGGGTTGCAGGTTCAAAACTGGTTGCTAGCTAGTCAGTTGGGTCTTGGACCCTTTTCCCACTTTCTTAACATACATTGCCTAAACCAAGTGGATTAATGGGTTCTACTAAACACGTCCCTGCGTTATTGCCCCTTGTGTTTTCCAATTCACAAAGATATACAAGAATATTCTATCCTAAATTTTATTACACTGCAAAAATTTAATATTTATGACAATTTTGCATCCAGATTTAAGGCAAATATTAAATATTAAAATTATAGGGAAATATTTCAATACTAATATTTAAAAAAACAAACAAAACATTGTAAGATTAATACTGCATTTAAGACATATAGTGCAATATTAATGTTCTATCGGAATATTAAAAAATGCTCTAACCATATGCAGTTTAGACATATAGTTCAATATTAATATTTATAATTGCACTGACCATATCTGTTGAGCCATAAACGTCCACCATGCTTAACAGTCAAGTTGCGAACATGGGACAGAGTTCCATCGAGCCAAATTGTCACCCCATGTACATGCACAACTGGGGCCAGCCCCAAGTGACCGTGTCTATACACATGTGCACTGAATGGAAGGTCGATAAAAGGTCGTTCCAAATCCATGCTCTGTGAGGGACCAATGTGCAATGCACCTGTGCGATCTCCAATCATGTTCTTGAAGAAGATCAACAAGTTTTCACTGCTATTACTGGCACCTATGAAAAAACAACATTAGTTTGCAACAACAAATCCTACAAGGTACTAATCAGTAGTAATAAACATAACAAGTCAAAATGTAATTATGTCTAAAGAATATCAGAAAAGGCCACTTTTTTGAAATCCATATTGTAATTTTAAAACACCAATTACACTTTATTATTATAAGTTGACACACAGGATAGGACTTTCATGTTTATCCCCGTGAATGAAAAAACCAAGGGGATTAAGATATGGACAATTTTTAGATCATTTTTACGCCCACTGTCGGTTTACCGAAGCTAATACACTGTGTTGTGTATGGTTTACCTGCTACTTTAATTTAGTAGAACCCATTAATCCAATAGTTTCAGGCAATGTCTGTGCCTTGCCCAAGGTTACAATCGACTAGCCAGCAACCAGTTTTGTACCTGCAACCTTTTGGCTCAAAGGCACGCATTAATCCACCGAGCTATGCGGTCGGACATGCTATACATATATTATAAGATAATAGAAACAAAGCATTATATATCACCTGATATTGGAATTTCCATTGGAGCCACAGCAAAATGAGCTTTTCCCCACACCTGTATCTCATCAAAGTAAATATGATGAGAAGTTTGGCTGCTGTGGTCCCCAGACATAAACCAAGTTCTTGATTCATCTCGACTTAAATCTGAGTAATCTTTGATAGAATTGCTGTCTTTATCAGGTCCATGCCCGTTGTTGTTGATGATAAGCGTTGTATGCTCATGTACGGTGTGGTAGAAGAACATAGTTCCCGGGCCACCATAACCAGTGCTTACACTGCTGGAGACATAATTACCACGAACGTTGCCTGGCTTGCCTCCATGGGCCTGCCACGTCCCAGAATAAGTTTTGTTTGAAGCAAAGTAGACAGCAATGCGGCCGGCAGCTCCGCCACCCCCACTTTTGATCCCAGCAATTCGTCTTCCGATGCAACTATTCACATCATGATGATTTGCATCACAAGCGTGGCCGCTTCCTCCATTCACCGTCACATCTCCATAACCGCGGATATTGTTTACATGGATCAGAATGCTACCTCCACTACCACCCCCTGCAGCTCCTACAGGCACAGTTTCACCGTTAGCTTGCACCAGACCATCGATTTGCAGCTCGTTTGTCACATTGAGTTGGATTCTGCCTCCCCCTTTACCACCAGTATGCACACCGTCACCACCACCTGTGCATCCATGGGTTGTGGCTTCGAACAAGCTTCCATAAGTTCCTCCTGTGTGATGCTGATCAGTTCCACGGCCACCCCTACCACCATGACCTGCCCCTGAGCCCCCAGCTCCAGCTTTACCCCACCCAGTTATATTGAAGGGATTACCACTGGAGTCAAGGGTAGTGGTCAGGTATGGACCATCATCACATGAAATGCTGTTGTAATCTCCAGTTATGACTCCCCCAGCATCTATGACAAGATCCTGTGCATGTATGTCAACGAACACAGCATGGAGGTTACCACCACCGTAAACTTGCAATTTTTGCAAAACAACGATGGATAATTTGCTACGGAGATCATCTGACCCTGTCAGCGCTGTCACTTCTCCTCCGTTCTCGATCTCAAGAGACGTGAACATATAAACTCCTGCTTCCCCGTCAGTGTGGTTGCCTCGTGTGTTGTGAAGAAGACGGGATGTGCCTGTCCAGCCAAGATGGACTTTGCAGCCAGATGCCACATTCAACTTGCTGAGGTCAACAGTCCCCATTACAATAATGACTGCGGATCTACAAGTGGTGTGTGGTGGCAGGATAAGTCGGCCTCCTTCGTGGATCAATATATTCGTTGTGAGATCACCTCTTTCATCGAAGAACTCTCCATCAGGCGTTGGGTACAGGTTCCGGTCACTCACACCATCTTAATGTTATTGTGGGGTTATTTATCCAGAGCTTTGAATGACTTTGTTAGCACTGGTGCAAAAACGAGTTTAACCATTCTAGTTTATAATGTAAATTATAAAACTATTACATTTATGCAGTATCGAAAAGGATTTGTATTTTTGTTTAGTTTAATTTTTGTTTCCACGATAGAAACATGAAACATGACCTTAGATAATAATTTGTAAAACGGTAAAAAATGGCAAAAGACAAGAAAAAAAATAGGTCCGATCAAACTATTCAATTGTTTACTTTCAGTATATTTAGACATGGCCACCAAACCCACTATAATGAAAAGGATTTGAAGTTTTTATCATGCAATTATTATCTTTGGTTTAACTTGCATCCATATTCTTACAACCTCAATTACAAGTAGTTTATGAATCTTTTTCAATGTTGCTTACCTATGACCACGGTTTGCCCATTTTGCACATGAAGCCACCCAGTACCATCTCCAGATGTCAAATATCGAGAATCGAGTCGCTGGTGCGTCTCAAGCAGGGTTGTCCGGGCGCCCCCATCCACCGAAATACGTCGCACATTAAGGTTTTCCACAGTTATGTTATTCCCAGCAATACTTGTGTTGGTGAGTGGGGTCAATCCGTTCTCCAAGTCTGTGCTCGTCGAAAATGCTGCGAAAACTTGCTTTTAGAAAAGTGTTGACAGATTAAATATTGTCTGAGTGTTGCCAAAAAATTAAATGTAGAACAATCATAGATCTTTAATGCTAGAAATAAATGTTTTTAGTAGGCAGAATAGTGCCAATAAAGGAATTCTTTCTTTGAGATGTCACGGTAAAATAATTTTGCTTCAGTTAACCAACAAAATGCAAAAGATTTGTCTCAAAGAATCAAATTTTTTTTTTTAATTTTTTTCAAATATCTTACATACCAATACATAATTGCCTGGAAACACTTTATTATTTACCTCGGTTGTTATTGATCTTTAAAAACAAAGTGTCTTCTTGTGATGGTTGTTTTCTCATGTATAGCACAGTGCCGGCACCGCCAAAGGCCCCCGCAGCTGATCTGATTGATCCTGAACCCCCATAACTGGTTATTTCACCTTTCCACCATGGCATGTTATCGTTATGGTGCACCATAATCCGACCACCACCACCTCCACCACAAATATTATTCCCACAACGTCCATTTCCACCGTTGGCGCTTATCAACCCATGTCCTTCAATGCTCCTCACAGTGATCAACACGCTCCCTGAACAAAACAACATTGTGAATTGATATCAGGACATCTAGTGTAAGTTTGGTTTTTTCATTTTTTGCCCCAGCAAAATAAATAATGGCAAATCAAGCAAATCACAAAACAGAAACTGGAAAAAAACACGCCATTTAAAATAAAATGGATATAACTAAAAAAATATGGACGCAACCTAGGCGAAACTTATACTGTTAAACCAAATTTTAATTAACACAATATTTAATACACAAACCTCCACTTGCAGCACTTCCACTGTTGCTAGAGCCACCATTAGCAGATATCTTTCCTTCGACCACCAAACTATTGGAATTGATCTGCAGGAACCCACCACCCACTGCTGCCCTTGCTGCGGAAGTCTCAATCCCACCAGATCCAAACAAAGTGGGTTTCCTCACTTGTCCATATACCCCATTTGTGCGGCTTGTGATGCCAACACTCCGTCCACCTTGCCCACCATGACTTCCACCAACGAACACATTTCCCGAAACTTAAAAAAAATTTACATTTTTTTTAGAAAATTTTATATTACAGCAAATGTTAAAGTGAAGTACCCACCAAATCCCGCTCCAGGGCCAACACTATGACCAAAAGCATCAGCGAAGAGGTGTCCATGTGCGTCAACCGTTATCACATCAGAGTTGATGGTCAACGCCCGCGCTGATAACTTTCCCCCGCCTTCTATGGTGAGCTGGCCATCTGAGTTTCCGCTTGACACCTACGATCAATACACTTTGTCATTTTTGGACTTTACTTACCCTGTCCGACTGGTTAGCTTGGTGGGTTGGTTAGCTTAGTCTTAAAGTTAAAGAATAGGTTGGAAACTGCATGATATCAAGTCGGTTGTGTTCTTGGGCGAGGCACTTAGCAGAAATTGCCTGAACCCAGTGGAATGATAGGTTATACTGTAGAAATGTGTGAATCATACACAACACACTGCAATAATTCCGGTAACCAGATGGTGGGCGTGAGGTGATCCGCCTGTATGTTAACCCCCTTGTTTTTTTCCATTTACTAGAATAAACCTATCATAACCTGCACATTCAAAAAATTGTGATATCTTTTTAAGGCATGCATGTTGATATGATTATAATGATTCGTTCAGTTCACATCACTCTGTTTAAATCATTACAAAAAGATTCTTACAACAAATTAAAGCTGTAAAAATGTAATCTTCTAAGGCGTTAAAATTAAAATGTTCTAACAATATCTCACATTAAGTCTCCAAATGTCCGATTCGAGTCCTTGCAGACTGTTAAATTGCAGGTGACCCCCATTTTGCACGGTTATCCCTTCCACAGTCAGCTCTCGTGGGTGGGGTAGTTCCAAAAGGACAGTGGCACCTAGTGTCAAACATGCTCAATTGATTATTGTGATTTTACATTGTTCTTAAGATAAGTTGTGGGGATTAGCTATGTAAACTCTAGCGGCCCACCAAATACCAGGCCTGCAGTCGTATGCTATCGTAGTCCAAGAACAAAAAACATGCGACCACTCTCGAGCAGGTCTCGTCGTGTAATGATAATCTCAAAGTCGAACACAAAGTCACGACACAAAGTCGGGGGATAGAACAGATGCGAGAAAGGTTTAAACATAAAAGGCAACAATGGGTTAAAAAATACGGAACGCCACAAAGTAATGACAAAATATCACTATTAGTATTTAAAATCGGCAGTGGGCAGAAGATGTAGTCATGGTTGCTCATTTTCTCCATAATCTGATGATTATCTGTCCTGCAGCGTACCTTGTATTTTCTTTCTCAGGGATAAACATGAATAGCCGATCCTATTTGCAATCAAGCTAATTGGTTTTCGACCCCTGGTTAATTTAAACCAGCATTCGGTAACCTTTTGAATGTTGTATTCCATTTTATAAATAATACTATAATGAAAGCAACTTCGCGTGCCAACCATTGTTATGTACGGTTTACACAGTCAACTACCTAATTTAAATAATAATGAGCTAATAAGGGAAAAATTTATTTTATTCAATTTATTAGATATATTATTAACGGTTTGAGTTTTATTTAAGACAGTTTGAGTTTGCACATGCTTATAGTATGGATTTTGCGTGTGCGTAAAATTATGAAAAACGTTCTCACAGAGGTTGCCGACCACTGATTTAAACAAGTGGGTAGTTGATTTACACATTTAAATGGATAAAGCAACAAAAAGCTTAACAAATGAGATCACCCTGACCTGTTGCAACTAACAAATGAGCATGATTCGTTACAATTTGACCCCAAAATCTGAACGTCCGAGTGTGACTTGCGGCAGTGCCTGTCAAGAATGCAGCCGGGCAAGATTTGCTGGAATTTAAAAATCGAAATCAAACGTTTTTTATTTACATTGACAATAAATTTAGTTGATTGTTTGGTATTATATTATGATATTTATGTTTATCCTTGTGAATGGGAAAACCAAGGGAGATTAACACATGGGCAACTGTCAAAATATCTTGCATCTAACATCGGGTTACCTGAGCTATTGCAGTGTGTTGTGTATGATTGAGACATTCCTTTAATTTGGTAGAAACCATTAATCCAATGGGTTTAGGCAATGTCCGTTAAAAGCCTTGCCCAAGGACACAACCGACTAGCTAGTGTCCAGTTTCGAACCTGCAACCTTTCAGCTGAAAGGCAACGCACTAATCTATTATACCAAGTTACTCACCTGTTATATTGATACTCATGAAATGCTGGTCGGAATTCCAGTGTTTCCATCGACGTTTCGAACTGAGCACCTTCGTATACCATTGGCATCACTGTCACGTTTGTAAACCTTGCTCCACCAATCTATCAATGGTTGAAAGATAAAATACAAATGTTTAACAAAGGCGGGGATATGCAGGTAACATTTAAAAAAATGTTATTTATTACTGGAGTTGCAACTGTGAGCAGTTTGTCTCATTACTGTTTAACTAAGTAACTTAAAAATATTAAATGCTATAGTTACTCTGCTGTTAGTAAGTAAAAAATTTAAATTTTTTAATGTTACGGCCAATTTTATGTATTAAAATAAAATGTAATAAAATGAACTAAATATTTAACCTTGCTGCAATTAAATTACTAAAGCTATTGCACTGTGTCATTAGCTTTTGTAACACAACGATCTACTGGGTTCAAGCAACCCCCATTCAACCGACCTTCCAAGGTTATTCTTGCAACAATTTTAATCCTGCAAGTTTCCAGACTTATGGACCGATTCACCACCAATGGGTATATATTCCCTTGGACAAGATAAGTATGCTACACTATGCAATATAAGTAAGCTGAATATATTATATAAAAATGCTATACAAGATATATTAGGATGCTATAAGATAAGTGTGGTATATAAGTATGCTCTTTATGTAATCTATAAAAATAATTATGCTATACATGCTATTTAAATATGCTACAAGATAAATATGCTATACAAGCTATAATAGTATGCTACAAGATAAGTATGCAAACATGCTATATAAGTATGCTCGGTATGTATTCTGGTAAATAATTATGCTATACAATGCTATAGACCTAGCACTCAGACAAGATGTTTACCTGATTCCACTTCACTTGGGCACGGGGAGGAATATGGAGGTAACCGGTATCGTCACCTACCATACCTCCAGTCACCATCTTTAATTTGGTTTCATTTCCACTGGAGTATTGCAGAACTAGATGAGCTCCCCCATACACCTCAATCAGTGTGAAGTTATATGGAAGGCCGTCATTTTTATCAGCCAATATCGTCAATGCACCTAGAACAGTTTAATTATCAATAAATTATCTTAAACAAAACAGAACTAGATCTTTAGTGTGGCACTAAGCATGGTAATAAAATGACTAAAGGAGTGCCAGGATGCTGCAAACTATGAACAACTGGTTGAGGTGTACAGAATTTAGATACAGAAATCTTTTTAGTTTTAAGCCACACCACTTTTTGTGTTGTCTATGGGTATTGTCAAATGACTTGATGAACATTACTTGAATCTAGTGGAGTTACAATAATCATTCAATGTTTTATCCAACATACTTCAACAGCTTAAGAAACCCGACTGTGGCCACAGAAAAATCGGATGGTCATTTTAATCGCTGTTGTTTTCTTTATTATAGGATAGGATATTTATCTTTATACACATAATTGGGAAAACGCTAGGAGTGGTATGGCAATGTGTTGTATGATTCACATGTTCCTTTAGTTTAGTAGACCCACAATTTATACTTATATTTAAAGCATTATTAGTCACAAATATCATTTACAATGTTTTATAAAAAAGACTGAGTTTATTGCAACAAAATTACCGAGGTTGTAGAATGCGTAGAATATTTCCTCAGTGGCACGAGTTCCAGTGGGAAGTGCAACATGTGCGCGCTGACACCCATTGTCAACTCGTAGTATTTTGCTGCTGGATGACTGGAAATAAGAGGTGCCAGGTCCTCCATGCTCACTCCCTGCACCACCTTAAAAAACAAGTTCGGTTTGTTTTAATAATTTCCTGTAGAATTATTTTCTTTTATTATTATTAATTTGCTGACTGATTAGCTTGGTGAGTTAGTGCGTCACCTTTCAGCCAAAAAGTTGCAGATTTGAAACTGGTTGATAGCTAGGCGGTTGTATCCCTGGGCAAGGCAATTAACGGACATTGACTGCAATTAGCGGAATGATGGGTTCTACCAAATCAAAAGTACGTTATAATCATACACAACACACTGCAATAGATAACTCGACGGTGGGCGCGAGGTGGTTTGACAATTGCCCGTATGTTAAAGCCCCTGACGTAATTCCATTGACGCATAAACATGAATATCCTATTCCATGTTCTATTATTGAACTGTTATCTACTTAATAAACTTGTCTGTAAAACCACAACTTTGCAATTAATGTCAAGTAAGCGTATATGACTTAACAAAGTCGGCAGTGGAATTTCATTTTCCATATCCGATATCCTATGTATTGATTAAAATGTATTGACAGTTTTAATGTTGGGGATTTCCCATACGGTAAACCATTAATATAAAAGTGGCAACACAAATACCCTCTGAGTATTTAAATCGACAGCAATAAAGATTTTACCTTTGAACGCTACTGTGGCCAAATGGCTAATACGATCGATTCATATCAATTCCATATATAAAAAAACATATTTAGTAACGAGTCCATGATGAGATCGAAACTGTGTCCGATAAAAAGGGAAAAAAATGATTTTACCTTTATTGGTTATATGGCCAGTCCGGAAATCGGAGTTAGTAACATAAATGTTAACCCGGCCTCCCGACCCACCACCTCCATTGCCTAATGCTGAGCCGCCGTTGGTTCGAATCTGCCCCGAGCCAAAGAAATTGAAGGATTCAATCCATACCGATCCGCCGCTTCCACCCCCGGAATGAGTTGTCTGTATAAAGTTATTGGTAAGTATATAGATAAATACTAAGCATTTTATAGGGTAGGATAGTCATCTTTATCCCTGTGAATGAAAAACGCAAGCGGCGTTAACACAAAGAAAATAGCCAGATCACCTTTTGTATGATTCAGGGGTTTCTTTAATTTAGTCTAACCCATCATTCCACTGGGTTCAGGTAATATCCGTTAAGTGGCATGCCCGAGGACAGAAACGACTAGCTAGCGACCAGATTCAAACCTGAAATCTTTCGGTATAAAGGCGGCGCCCTGACCCGACAACCTAATCGGTCGATTAAATCCTACTCACAGCAGCGTTTTGTCCGTTTGAAAGAATTGTTCCATTTAAAAGAAGAAGATCGCGGACATGTAGACGAAGCATTCCGCCACCCCTTCCCCCTCCTGTCGAGCTGGATCCCCCGCCGCTGCCACACGCTTGTACGCCCGATATACTGCCGTATTGTGGGGAAGGAAGCGCCCCATTGGTCGCCATGGATCGGCCGCCACGCCCACCGTGACTTGCCCCAGATGCGCCACCTGCCGACCATAATCCAGGACCTGGAAACGGACGATGATTGAGCAAAAAGTCGAGAGACACGAAGAACGAGCTTTCGGTTAAAAACAGAACACTTGAGTTTGAAGAACAAACCTGATCCACAGCCTGGCCCCTCCCCACCGTAGCTCGTGTCTAAGACTCCAGGTTGATTGACAAGCACTTGATGAGCGTCCGTGATTAAAGTTGGGACGCGTAGAGTTCCGGACAAAGCGAAAGTAGAAACCATAATTTGACTTGGATTGCCGCAAAGCAACCGACAATGTCCATTCGGCAATTTGCCTCCGTCGGCAAGATTAAGACTGTCAAGTGTCATCAACGCCGCGCGACCAATCTCAAGACGAGCCACTCGAGCTGAAGAGGCCCCGGAAATGAATGCCCAGTTTCTAATTTCAATGCGAGAGTTCGACCCTGAAACAAAAATATTGACTTTTAGACTTTTAAACTCGAATCAATAAATTTAAAACATTTAAGTAAAACATTGCTACATCTTCTGTGAACTTTTTCGGTATTTTTCTGTTTCTGTGTCGTGATTTTATTTGTTTACCATTTTTGTGATACTGGGGCAAAAAATGAATAAACTAACCCAAATACAAGATTTACCATTGTTGGAAAATAAAACGAGACAAGTTAGGTTGAAAAACAAACCTGTGACCGATACTCTATCCCATCGAACAGAATAGTTGACCTGCTTTACTGTACTGAATATTAGAGACCCTCCCCGTTCTACGTTTAAATCGTTCCAGCCACCGCCCAAGTTCAGGTAACCAGCTTGGAGATGTCCATTCGACAACGTTACATTTTCACACAGCAGGCTCGAGTGCAAGTTCGATCCGTCCTGCTTGAATTTCAAAGTCCCACCATCTGCAATGTGCGTGCGTACCAACATCGATCTATTGCGGCCAACCAGATGAACGTGATCAAGAAATTCCACCTGTAACGGATGATGCAATAAAGTTTATTTCGTCCGACTGATTAGTTTGGTGGATTGGTGCACCTCATTTCGGCTGCAGGTTTGAAAATGGCCACTAGTAATTCATTTGTGTCCTTTGGCATATTATTTAACAGACATTGCGTGATCCTAGCGTAATATTGGATTCCACCAAATTGCAGGAAAGTCTGAATTATACACAACGCACTACAACAGCTCCGATAAGCCGATGGTGGGTCCAACGTAATCTGACGATTGCCCGTGTGAACGCCCATTGCGCATCGGGGAAAACATGAAACATAGTATCATATCCTATATTATTAATTGAGATATATTCTTCAATTAAAATGTTAAGACCTTTAACCTACTGGGTAAGCTAAGCGTCCACGTTATACAGGCAGACGAAGGTTTGTCAGAATATTTATAATCTTACGCACTCGCATTTCTGTTATTTTTTTGCTCATGTTGTAAGCTTGTTTGTTACTGTCCTGTTTAATTATAAATCTGTTTGTGCATTTTTTCATCCATATCAATACAGCGACGAACGCTTAATTTTATTATTTTAGATTTATGTTTAAAAAAAATATATATATATATATTGCAGTATTAGACCTTATATTCGAAAAGATTCGATACCATGCTAGCAATCGAATTCAAAACGTCTACTACGCTTACCAAGCTGTTTCCACCGACAACATTTAGATAGTTGAGCGGGAATTTAATAGAATCGTTGACTTGTCCGGCAGGTAACACTACAAACTGCCCCCCATCACTGACCGTCAACACATTCCATCCCCATAGCCTGTGAAGAGGTGTCTCCACGCATTCAAACCTTCCGCCTTCCACAGTCATAGTATTCGTGTACAGCACAAATGGTTGATGGGTTCCGTTGCCGTCATTTGTGGAGACGTTCAACAGGCGGAAGCTTCCTCTACTACCAACGTAAACCGATTCCAAAGTTGAAGTTGCTTTGCCAATGATATCAGTCGAGCCATATATGGCCAGTGATCCATTCACGTTAATAAAATCAATCTGGAAGTTTTTACGAGATAGCTCACTTGCGCGGAATTGCACTCGACCGCTTACTCCTATGTCCAACGCGTCCCACCCTGGGCGGGTATCGATCACCCCACCATCCAATCGCCCCTCCACAAGCACTTGATGCGCGCGCACGACGGATACTGTGGACCAGCTCGCCTGGGAGTTTCTAGAATGTTCCGAATCCAGCCACAGCGAACCATGCGGCCCGATGTGTAGACTGTTTATCAGTGAATGAATCTTACCACGCAGTACGATTCCCCCTAACACTTTAAATTCCCCGTTCACATAAATGGAATCGAACTTGTATTCGGAAGTCGGCGTAACTTCAAAACGTCCGTTTCTGTCAATTGTTAAAATGTCCCAGCCTGGTGAAATGTCCAAACGTGCTGCGTTAAACGTTCCGGAAATGTGAACGTCGATAGAACGAACGTGGAACGACTGGTTCGAGTTACTTGACGGATTAAATGTCACACGACCGAGTGGACCGACCACGAATTTGTTCATCCGATTGAACGCATTTGTATCGCGACTTCGGAACTCTACATTCCCTTGTACCAACATCGTGCCATTCACCACAACATCATCCACTACGAAAGAAGCGCTGAGAGGGCTGGATGAGAAGGTGAAGGTACCGGTGTCATGGATAAGAAGATTCAGCCAACCGTATTGAGTCTGGTCGATAACGTAGGCATCAAACACACCGCGTACCACCACCGTATCAGCGTAAACCTGCGAGCTCCCATCTTCCCAGAGCCTTACTTCACCGCCAGTTCCAACCTGAAACAGCCTCAGTCGATCGCCATGATTCCCAGCAATGGTAACATTGTTTCGGAAATGCAAGACTCCATCCACAGTGATTTCATTTGACGCAAGACCCCCGCCAAGATACAGAGTGGCCCGACCTTGTGGTCCGACGTGGAATCTCTCCAACGCAGCAATCCTAGTTTCAGTTCCATCCGATCCAGGAGATAGCAGACCTCCAATTTCAACAGAGATATCCGCAGTGATTGTAAACACACGAGTTTCGTTCATTGCCTGCCATTCAAACGACCCTCCCTGCCGTATAATGAAATCAGTACTCGCCACGTCTAAAAATTGCGAAGCAGTCCATGTCGCATCCTTCCCTCCTGACACAGAGATCGCCTTCACTTCGCCTGCGACAACAACATCTCTGTGGGCACGAATGCTGTGTCTCTCGCTTTCTGGGAAGAAATGAAAAGCTCCGAACCTTCCAACCTCCAACTCTTTCAATTTAGCATTTTCATTGGAATAATAAATAGGTCCGCATTCCAACCTCCCATCCACGACCACGTTCACATTATCGTCAAAATAGCAGCCACATGGCGACCTCAAGCTCGACCCCTGTTTAATATTCAAGTTAGATTCCCTCCCTAGGAGTTGTAAATTCCGCCCCCCGCATAATGAGCCACGAAACCGAGGTGTGATTGAACCCTCTGGGTGATTGTCCGACATTGGTATCTTCGGGTTGAACACAACATGCGAGTTGTTATGAAGCACAAGCTGGTTAAGCTGCAACTGCTGAGCAGAATTCGCCGGTGACGGGTTGGAAACTGTTAAAGTACTTCCGCTGCGTGCCCCGAACTCCAACCGCGATGTAGTATGGCTCAACAACATTCCATCGACAGACAAAGTTGTTTCCACGACAGAACTTCCAGATGGAAGCTGTAACGTCGAGTCTGATATCGTCCCGGACGCTCCCTCTACAAATGCGGGGATGCTGAGACGCTGTCCAAGTGTCAACGTCGTTTCGCCCAGTATATGAAGCGCGGTTGATTCGTCGCCGGAAGCCACGTCAGTGCTGATGGATAATTTAGCGGGATTCGAGCCTTGACCGCCCGAAGCCATTACATTTGAAGTCAAAGCGCAATGTGCTCCAGCGGAAAGCTTCATCTCAGCAAATCCCTGCTGATTTGGCAGTGGGAGAGAACTCCATGTCGGGGCGGTGGAGGTGGCCAGAGGATCGTCCAACACCCATGCAATAGCTCCAGAACCACGGGGATGATACGTATCACAAGCTACATCACCTTGTCGCATTGGGACACTTGCTTCAGAACCCATGTTATCAACGTATAAGAAAGCACGGCTGTTGTCGATAACTAATGCGGTGCCTGGACCGCCCGGCTCGCCCGGCCCGACTGGCTCGTCGGGTTCCGCCGACGCACCCGATCCGCTCGCTCCGCTCGAATCACCTGATCCGCTCACCCAAGTATGATCCCCGGCACAGACACCACCAGGCCTGGTTTGAAGTTGGTTAGTTATTCCCCGAGGAGCGGAATATCCATGCACCATCGCTGCGAGTGAAATGAAGCCGGACCACAAAATTGGTTTAATAGTCACTGAGGTGGCGAGAATTGGGTAAGGTAGCTCGCGGAAGACAATTTGATTTCCATCCGAATTCCCAGCAAACCGGTGCCCTATCACCTCGCTTCGGAGCTTCTTGTACACGTGGATCCCATTGTTGTGGGCATGAGGGTCGAACTCGCTGCTTGCATCAGTCAACGCGAATTCCAGTTCGAACTCTCGGACGAAGTTGCTCGTTCCAAGTCGTCCACGGAGGGAAATCCCCGTGACGTATTGCGGTCCGTTTGAAAGGTTCATCCTGAAGCGTTGGTTGTGAGAATTGGAGGACGGCGACCAATAACTCGTGCTGCTGGTTGTCAATACTCCATTGCTAGAGCTGGATGAACTGACTAAAAGCAAGTCGGTACCGATTACACAGTGTCTCACCGTCCACCTTCTATCTCGGTTTGTTTGGTCCCAAGTGCTTGACATTCCAGTTGCTACAACCGCCTGGCCTAACGCTGTAGGCGCAGCAGTCCACTGCAGTTTTCCTGTCGATGCACTTGCTGTACTCTGTCTACACCCGGTCAGGATTTGGTTGGAAGGGAGCCTGCAACATGTATACCGCCAACGTCGATCTCCATACGAGCTGGAGTAAACGCTACGCATTCCGCTTAACGCATAGCCAGCGCCGTAGCTCCGAGTGCAGTCGAAATCCATTGATCCCCTGTAGCCGTTTACATAATTGGTTTCTCGACAAGACAAACTCGCGGTCGGAGATAAACTACACGAACCAACGTTCCAAACACGATCTCTATGTGACGTTGAGAATTCGGACATTATGTGGCTGTAAAACCCGGAGTTGTTCAGATGTTGAAGGTTTTGTCTCACAGAGTTCAATTGTTGAAGTGAACCAGCGCCTTGGCGTATCGAAGCATCTGCAATAAAACGAGTTAATACGTGTTGGTAGTATAGCGCAACAGCAATACGAGTGAGAACGTTACACCCTAAGGCGGGATTCTCGGTAACCTGTAGTCAGCTCTCAACGTTGTGCATAAAACGCTTGTATATACGTATAAGCAGCATAAAAACATAAAGCCTCTAAATCATACTACAATGGTCATATAAAAGTAAGGGTTTTTAGTGAGAAAGATTAAGATAAATGCGATAGGTAATTATTATAAGCGTTGGTCACGAGGCCATCATGGGGTAATCAACGCGCACACCAAGATGGGACATTGTAACAATAATATAGTGCAAGAAAAGGGGTCCGAACCGTGCACACGACCCCCATGGGTGAAGAGATGTCCGGAATATTCTCCCCGCCCGCAGTCGATGGCGATTCGTCCGCCACTTCCACCACCTCCCGTTCCGTAAGAATCTCCACCTTTAAACAATTGTCAGTAGGTCGTCGTGGCCGAATGGTTAACGCAAGCGGTTCTTATGTTGGTTTTATATATAAAAAACAGTCTTCGTGCCGAGCCTATCATGGTTCCGAAACTTAGCCCGGTAAAAAAAATAATAAAACAATAAATAATGCGAATGTATGCCCGAGCATTGGATATGTGTCGCAACTCACTCGGAGTTCTAAAAAATGATTTAGAGACGAGTCCAGTTGTTTTAGTTTGGTCTCCAACGCCGGTAAAAAAGATGATTAAAATGCCCCAATTATTCATTTTTAAACTAAGACTCACCGATGGCTGTTATTCTTCCACTACCGATGCAAGTTGGCGCCTCCAATCTTACACTTCCCCCGGCTCCTCCTCCGCTACCGGTAGATGTTGCACTCTCTCCATCCGCTGAAATAGTAAAAGTTACAACTGTTACATGTACGGTCGTGTGGCCGAATGGTTAAATCAACCGTTATATATACTGACTTATATAAAAAGGTTCTTGTGACGAGCCGTTTATGGGTGCGAAAACATGAAGTCAGCGAAACGGTTGTGTTGCCGAATGGTTACCGCGACGGATATATATACCGACTTTAATACAAAAAATCATTCTAGTGAAGAGCCAATCTTAAGGTTGGAACTTGGCTCGGTAAGACAACCACATGCAATAAAAACGGGGTCAATATGAGGAAAATAATGGTTGCTGATCATATACAAAGTACAAGATTTTTGGCGCAATTTTTTAAATTGTGTCAGTTTCTGGAACAGCTACTCCTTACACCGATTACTGGGATGGTTTATGGGCCTGTCACCAAGACCATTCGACCAAACGATCATTATAAACCAGGGAAAGGAAAATGTTTTATACGATCGTGCAGCCAAATGGTTAAGGCGACCGATACATATACCGACTTCCATACAAAAAAACGTCTTTGTGGCGAGCCCATCACCGGTTCGAATTCGAAATCTACCCCCCCCCCCAAAAAAAAACACCAAGGAACAAATGAACCATTGACATCAACTTACCCGACACTACTCCGTGGATTGATATAGCCTTCCTGGCGACAACGTGGATGATTCCTCCTCCCTTCCCTCCTCCGGAGCCTCCTCCCGCGCTCCCAGCCAACATCGGGAAGCGAGTCCTCCCGTACGCTGCCGACTCGCTTGGCTGCAGCCATTGGTCGCCAGCGCGGCCGCCTCTCCCACCATGGCCGCCTGTTTATTACAATGTTCGTTATACTCAGCTAACAGACTCTACAACAACAAAAATGATATTTTGGGTTGAGACACTTAATTTCGGGGAACTTAGTGTTGGGGTATTTAGTTTTGGGTAGGTATTATAACAACAAACAGTGTTGGGGCACTTACCGCCTGAGCCGCGCGAGTTTCCAACCCCAGGCCCGGAGTTTGTTGTTCCCAATGCTTGTATCACTCCGCTAGTAGATACGTTCAAATACGTTTCCACCTACACGTAACAAAGTATAGAATATTCATGTTTATCCACGTCAATGGGAAAACCATGATGTTAACACATGGGCAATTGTCAGATTACCTCGCGCCCACGGTCGGGTTACCGGAGCTATTTCAGTATGTTGTGTATGATAAACACGTTCCTTTAATTTCGTATAACCCATTAATCCGCTAGGTTCAAGCAATGTCCGTAAAGTGCCTTGCACAAGCACACGGCCAGCAAGCTAGCGACCAGTTTCGAACCTGCAACCTTTCGGTTAAATGCAACGCACTACTCCCACCAAGCTAATGTTGGACGAAGAACACTTTACCTTCAACACGCGAACGGCGGATGCATCGGACGCCGGTGGATTGAATTCCAGACGACCGTCCACATACAGAGCATCCATGGTTATAACGTTTGGAGCTGAATCAGCGATTCGGCACACCTGCCCACTGTGGATGGTGTATCCATCCAGTGCTCCGTGGTCGCATACCAGCTGACCGAGCGACCCATCAATGCACATCACTTCATGTGTTATGCAAGCCATGATTGCACCAACCAGCACCGACGTACTGATTGGCGATGTCATATTTATAAATTTTTCCCTGTATACTTATATAAAGTAATCTAAGTTTGATAAAGAATTCATCGTTAGAAATCATATATGTTAGGACACAACCGACTAGCTAGCGACCAGTTTCGCACCTGCAACCTTTCGATTGAAAGGCGACGCACTTAACCGCTAGACCACCGGGCCGGTACCAATTAGTTTTTACATTTATTTAAACAAACACCATCATATACATTGCAATTCGTTGTCCATAGCCACACTTGCGGTTTCATATGCTAACACATAGTTTATATTGTCCAAGGGCTTTTGCGTTGGCGTTAACCTCATTTTACCTGACACTGCCGTTATTTATAGTAAACACGTATGTGGAAGTGTTGGCAAGAAATTAAGTTGATGATTTTACGTGTTATGACGCCTTCTGGGTTTTTCCAACGCCAGATACGTGAAGGCGTATCCTCTACTTTATTACATTACTACCTTTACTTTATAGGATTAATTTAAACTTTATGTTGACTACGTATCTTCTGCCATATACTAAGTTTTATCCATTAAATAGGGTGTATAAACCTAACCCGAACATTATATAAACTAAGAAATGGAACAAACGTCTTGCCATGAAAACAGCTAACGCCGCCTCGTAGTTCGAATGAAAAACGGTTGGTAGCTAGTTATATACTGTTAAAAATCCAAAAAAGCAAGGCAGGCGCTTAACGTCGCTGAAAATGGGCTGTATAAACCTAACCCTACACATTATATACATGGAGCACACAAACGCTTATCTTCTAGACATTGGTAAAATCAGTTTAACTGCTGTTTACGAACCGCCTAAGTTCATGACTTCATTCTGGCCAGCACAAAATACAAAACGGCCAGTTAGCAAAATCTCTACACAAACGCACCAGAACTGTCTGTGAGTATTCCCACTACGTCTGTGCATAAACATAATCAACTTGACTTTGGCGTACAAACCGCACAGTTTATGGCCGTATCATTCCGATCACAAGGCACTTATGTATTCCCCAGGGGTAGAAAATGATATTTTGAAAAATATAACGTACGCGCGGTCGGGTGGACCAAACAATTTCAGGTGTGTACAAGATTTGGTATTTTTGCACTGAATAATTATTAAACTAATTTTGCGCAGTGCTTTTCCATGGAAATTTTGATAATTTCAATACATTAAAATTGACTCGGTCCGTTTTTATATTGAAAAACCGTATATAAATCAAACGCGCTAACCGTTTGGTTATACCACGTATTGCCACACAAGGATATAGCAGGCTGTACGCTCTCCAAAACAAAGCGAAACTAGGTATATGCGTCGCGATTTATAAAGCAATTAATTACTGCAGCGCCTTTGAGTATAGCATCAGTCAAAATAAACGCACGACTCATTTTTCCACACTTAACAACAATTTTTATAAAGAATTTGACCATCGCGCCCTGAATGGTGGTCTACGATTTGTAAATTGTAAATTAAACTACTGACAAAGATGAGTAACTTGCATTTCAAAGGTATTAGTCATTGTTTTCGAAGTACTCGCAAATTCATGTTGAATACCAAGTCTCAAAACAAATCTCTGACGAAATTTATTCACTTTTACCTTTATTATAAAAGTTAAGAACAGTCTAATTGCGCTGGTTTAGCATTTTTTGTATTACAAGATACACGACACCGAAATGGCATGTTCACGCATTATAACTCAATAGGGAGCTTTGTGCAATGGTATAAATAACAAATTCGAAATGGAAATATAGTTTATATAAGAAAATGTGACTACAAATTTTCTTCAGGGTTGGGTTATTTTTAGGGATATTTCATCCAAAAAAGATATTGCTTTACTCTTTGTTTTACATACTCTTAGTTAGGAATAAATGGATATTAAAAGCTGTTCTACGACGAGAATGATATATTTTAATACACAAAGACACAGATTTAATGGCATGGCAGCAGGTTATAGGCTGACATAGCAAGTTCTTTTATCTGTTTGCTGTTAGATAACCGGATGGTCGTATATTCTTACATTATGACCAATAAGTTTTAATTTTCTTTTAAATCTATTAACGCTACTTTATTGCGCTACTTTATTTATAGTATTGTGTACATACTAATCATTTAAGGATAAGCATGTCAAATACAAAATTTACAACGAAGTATGATGTGGGTAATAAATAGCCATTGTTTCTTTTTATAGAGGCAGAGCTGTTAAATACCTTATTTCTAAGAGATTTGATCAACAAGATTTATGAGCATGATTGAGTAGGGAAATAACGTAAAACTTGTAAGCAATATTTCCTGATTTATCCCCAACGCCCACAAGACTCGTTCGACCATTGAACTTGGGCTATATTTAAAAAACGCTTCGATGGCAAAAACTTCCGAACGTAAGTAAATGATGACGCTTTTAGCCATTTTCAACCACGAACTAATTTCTTTATAATATAAACGCAATTTTATAGCTTATAGTTTTAAGTACATTAAACGTTTGGTGCAATTTTAAATGTTTAGAGCGACCTGTAACTAAACCAACGGTTTCTTTCGCCTTTTCTGTTTTTTCGCACTTTAAAAATTGAATGTAACGGGCATTTGAATCTGCGAGGAGTGGTCTAATAATTTACAGCGCGACTTTTAAGTTTTTAACTTGGCAAAACAAATTCCAAATGTCAGCCACATGTTTTACCTTAGCATATATCTAAATTCCAGGGGATAAATCGAAATTCTAGCGGGAAAAGTTGTGCAATTGACTTAAAACGAACATGAATTTTAGCTAATAAGGCGTGAATGTGCACTAAAATGGCAGGAATATACTTATTTAACTAGTTATAAGCTTGGTTTGTTCACTTAGGTTATAAAAAAGATTACGTATAAAATCAAATATATAGGATAGGATAAATATTCATGTTTATCCCAGTGAATGGGAAAACCTAGAGGCATTACCACACAAGTAATCGTCAGATCACCTCGCGGCCACCATCGGGTTACCGAAGCTATTGCAGTGTGTTATGTATGATTCAATCGTGGCTTTAATTTATGCCATTAAAGAAGGCCTATTTCAAGTTACTGCTGGAATACAGCTTTCCCATAATGACAGAGATCTATTTGTTGGATGCTCGTTAAACGAAATTGCTTCAGTAAAACTTAATTGGATTGTTGTTGTAAATTTCATCATACACAGTTGTACGTGATTTTATCACTCAAAACTGTATGATAAACTCATTTTACAATCTATATAGAGACTTCTGGAATATTGACAACATTTCCGACCCCTTTATTTTCAAAAATCCACCCCAAAGCCGGCACAAGAGGCATGAAGCGAAGAGTTTTATAACATTATGAAAAGGCCCAGCAAAATATTTTACTTCGTATAACGAAAAAATTAACCTTTATTATTTTTCTGTCTCTTCCTCTATTAGACATTTCGCTAAATTTCGAGTTCATTTCGCTAAATCTCGAGTTTCCTTTAATTAATCAATATATTTTATACAGGGCTGGTGAATATAAACCAGTGCGTTTCGAAGTACTACTTTGCGGTTGGCTACCCCACGTGTGCCTGATATTAAGGTAGCAGCTATTGAGGTAACAAGCCCGACAGCTAAGATCGTTTTTACTGACTGTTTACCTGACAAAATCTTGATAACGCCAACAGACATATAGCAAGCATTAATTTAACAATTAACCATGGCGATTATGATAGAGCAGTCAAAAATCAGTACTAGTTTTAAAAGGAATGATTCACTGATTTCAAATTAACCACGGATTAAGTTTCGGTAGAGTTATCCCGCCCACGGAAACCCTCAATCATTAAACATAAAACAACAAACGAAAACGGATGGAAAATGTGCCCACCTGTGTGAATCAATTCCTTTGTATGTACGATTAACGGATATGGCTAGTGATAATTTAAATATAACAATACTTAATAATAACTACACGTCAGGTCTATTAATGTGAGTGTTTAATTACGCGGGCATAACTTAAATGCAGATTACACAATAAAGAAAGTTAAATAAGTGTTGCTCCTGACAAATACGCAGATCGGTAAAATTTAGAACTCTTCGAAACCTTTAGTTTCTGGTTGCAAAACTCAAACTATATACACTATAGCGGTTATTGTTTTACTTAAACCAGTGGTCGGCAACCATTTGTACTTAAAAAGCTATTTTAACAGATATTTCACAAAATAATAATCACTGGGAGTCGCAAAACTAATAATATTTTCACAATAAAAGGAAAGCAACACTGTGTGAGATAAAGATGCGAGTGTTCTTCTGTTTGTTTCGCTATGCACGGGTATTGAACTTATTAAGCGCTTGCTACAGTCGCAATAGAAATAATGATAGCCGCATCAGAAAGATGAAAGAACCGCATGCGGGACCGCAGGTTTCCGACCCCAGACTTAAAAAGCCTATTCTTTGTCCGATAGCCTGGGCTTAATATTGTCATCGTCATCGGTTACTTGCCCAAAGTACAATCTCCATTTTTTCTATTCCCTTTTTCCTATAACTAGACGCTTCAAAGTAAAAATCTTTTGGTTGAAAGATCTTTAAAACAATTTGTAACAAAGTAAAAACTGTATCCCTTGGTTAAAAGATCTTTAAAACAATCTTACCCTGAAGAAAGACGGTAGGCTAGAACTTTAACTTCAGTAATGTATTGCCTGACATGTTATCTTATAGATATGAGGCTGGTGCGGCCCGGTACCAACTGATCCGCGGACTGTTACCGGTACCGGACCGGGGTTGGCGACCACTGCTCTTAATGATCGAATAAACTAAGTTTTAAAAAATAACTCTTTGGTTGCGACTTTGTTATAAAGAATAAAATCTTACCGTTAGTTATTATTCTGCAATACATAGAATAAATAACAAATTCCTCATCTAACGAAATCGAAATATATAGTTTATCTTCTATTTTTTTCGATTTATTTTTGTAATGCAGATGAGTTGTTTTTTACATTTAATTTTTTTGTAAATTACAAGAATTTTTTTTGGGTTAATTGTGTCACTAGCTTACTTGTGACAAAGTCGCTTAAAATGTCGCAAATTTTATCATGACATTTAAAACGGATAGATGTTAAAAATCCTAGCAGGCGAACATGTCGGACCTCGTAAAAATACCTACATATATCTGAGTAAATAAAAACACAACAACAAATTATTGGATAACTGGACCATGCGACTATTGCGCTAATGTGACTGTTGAAGTGAAAATACAAGTCAACTGAACCAAAAATCAAGATTTGAACATCAGAACTTTAGTCTCAGTGTCTCTACTGTATCAATAAGTGTTCTTTCCCTGGGAAGCGTAATTATAAGCTTTCCACCACGCAGCTCGCACGATACCGTACGGCAGCCTGTGGAAACAAGCTCAGCTATCACCCGGTCAGTAAAACCAAAGAAAGAGCCAAATTAGCACGTTTTGTTCTGGAAGACTTTGTATTCAATTCATCAAACCAGGTAATTAAACTTTTGAACCGATTTGGGCATTTTGTCTATAAAGAAAATTTGCCTTTAACGGCACTTTAAAGAAATCTTCCAGACGTGCTGATGTATGCTAATTCTACACTGCAAAATATTAACTTTCACTTTATCGGGCCGCAGTAAAATTTTAAAATCTTTACCGGTCCGAAGCTGGACAAGGTTAGGGACCACTGTGTGGTGGCAAATACAAAACAAAAAATAGATTTTTTAACAATATGGTTTTTAAGTACGCATATGGATAGATATATGGAGTGTCATCGACTTTCGGGTATACATAACATTCGATGGGGTGGTATATTACCCATATTAACAAAAATAGAAACGATACTTGAAATGCGATTTAACTAAAGTTGCACGATAAAAACTTATCCAGTAAGATTTAAACTTATAGGTTAAAAAATCTTATTTTGATGGATAGGAGAGGATATTCATATTTATCCTCATAAATGGGAAAAACAAGGGGGTTAACACATGGGCAATCGACAGATCACCTGGCGCCCATCGTCGGGTTACCGGAGCTATTGTAGTGTGTTGTGACGGGTAACCCTAAAAAAAACTTCTAGTCGCACTGTTTTACAGCAGAAAATGATATTGCTCTAAAGACACGAAGCATCAACTGATAACGTGCCTGCGATGACGTAAAAATATAATTTGCATAATGAAAACAGCTGTGTGTGTGGCGGAAATTGAGAGATGCGATCACGACATGCTCGTACTTGCAATGTTGACGGTTGCCAGTGAAACTAGGGCTGCAACGATAATTGTAAACAAAGTATCGAAATCGCAAGTCACGTATGGCGATAATCGCGATTACCGTTAGTAAACATGGGGAATATTAAACGTTTGCATTGCAGCGTTACAGCCCTCATTGAAACTTATATCTTTAAATTTGTGACCGATTTTTGTATTTTTCTAAATCAATTGTCTGTAATCACTTCGGACATGTGAAGATTTTGTAATTTTACTGCGGCCGTGTAAAGGGAATGTTTATATTTTGTAGTGTAGAATTAGCATACAGCAGCGCGTCTAGAGGGGGTTTCTAAGAAGTGATGTTAAAGTAACTTTCGCTCACAGACAAACAGCCCTAAATCGGTTTAAAAGTTTAATTAACAGTTTGGTCATGATGAATTAAACAGTCTTCCAGAAAACGTGCGAACAAGCTAATTTGTAACGTCACAAGTAAACTAGTGACATCATTTACATTGAGAACTTCTGGTAATTTGCATATATCGACCTTTACAAAAAACGGTCCAAGTGACGAGGGCATTATGGGTTCGAAACTGGCTCGGTAAAACTTGCAAAACAATTAAATGTAAGACAAAAATATACAAGACAAAAATAAATCGATATAAATAGAAGTTAAACATGCGGCTGGTGCGGCCCGGTGCCAATTGATCCGCGCACCGGGGGTTGGAATGGTCTCCAACTATAACTGCTATAACAGACCTGATAAGAGCTGAATTGACACATAATACTAATCGGTCATTGATACCGTTACCAACCTGTGGAGATAAACTTATGCTTACCCACTAATGGTTAAAAAAAAGTTTTCGACTTAATAGTGCTGCTGTCTGTAAACACGTAGCGATTCTCCAAATTCCAGGTCGACCACAGAAAGAATGGACTCTCAACCAAAGTGCAATTGAAATTCAATAGCCGACTCTTAGCTCCTTAAGATAAAAACTAGGTCTTTACTTGACCAACGCAGCCTTTTTGCATCACAAAAAGGAAATATATATTTCTCGAACAGCTAATTTGACTAAATACGTTTAGCTTGATGCTAAGAGGCCATGCCGATGTGGGGCGAATAATCCCATAAATGATGTAGATTTTACGATGCAAGAATTAATGATGGTGCTTTACGGGGGCGTTCAACCAAATATTCGTTCTTTTCAATGCAAACTGACTCCACAAACAGACCTGTCACTCACAAGTCTAACATAAGAAGCCTTAGATTTTTTTAATACCTAAAATTAAAGCCTGAAATTTTCCCTAATGTCCTCTTAAATTTTGTTGATAAATTTCGAGTTTCTTGTTCGTATACGTTGGGCCCTTTTCTTAACCAAACAACTAAAAGATGCACAATCAACACATATTTGCCATGTTTTGTCTGTTTGACTCTTGTAAAACTACACATCTATAAACTAGAAACCCTGGTGTAAAATCCAGCACATGCTGCATCCAACCGTAAAAATATTGCGGAATTACCCCGAATATTATTCAGCAAAACATTTATTTACTCAACATGACTAAGGCAAAACACTTATTTACATAACATCACTTAGGCATTACCATACGTCACATCTATTCGCGCAATAATTTTTATTTAATTGTACGCCATCTTTATTCCACTGTGCCTGCACAAACTGTTAGATTGCAATCAACCAAAAGTACTCCTAAATTGCGAGCGCCCACTAACGACAGTCTATAAGACATTTGATTATCCAACTGTTAGCGACAGACAAATTATTTCTATTACCGAATTTTGTTGCCAGTTACGGTCGTTGTGTTCAATATTTTATGCGATAGATCTATATACTGCTTAATATATAAAACACAGTCTTAATTACAAGCCTAAATTAACCCGCTAAAATGATCGCGTGGCTGAACTGTAAGACCAGTGGTTTCCGAACTTTTTTGAGGTCTTGGAGCACCAATTTGTTAAGTTTAGTTTAGTTTATTTTCTATTTTTTGTAACGATATTTAAAATAAATCATACAAGAATTAAACTGTGTTTATATATCTCAAATACAATCAAGATGTCGCCAATAAAACTAATGAATTTATTTATAAAAAATCTCGACATATTTAAGAACATCACACGGGCAATATTCAAATTACTTCGCGCTCACCGCCGGGTTACTGGATCAATTGCAGTGTATCGATAGAGTTAATTGGGAAAATAAGTTCTTTTAGTTTTAGTACAAACCATTAAACCCACTGGGTTCATGCAATGTACCAAGTCCCTTGCCACGACCAATTTGTCTGGTGATTTCGTGAGACACATTGTAACCGAAAGGTTGCAGGTACGAAATTGGTCGCTAACTTGTCCGGCCGGTTAGCTTGGCGTTTAAGTACGTCGCCTTTCAATCGAAAGGTTGCAGGTGCGAAACTGGTCGCTAGCTAGTCGGTTGTGTCTTGCTCCTTGAGCAAGGCACTTTACGGACATTGCCTGGACCCAGCGGATTAATGGGTTCTACGAAATTGAAGGAACGTGTGAATCATACACAACACACTGCAATAGCTCCGGAAACCCGACGGTGAGTGCGAGGTGATCTGACGATTGCCCGTGTGTTAACCCCCTTGGTTTTCCCATTCACGGGGATAAACATTAATATCCAATCCTAACTCGTAGGTTGTGATTTTTGGCAAGGCACTTTGGGGACATTGCCTAAACCCATCGGATCAATGGGTGCTACCAAATTGAAGGAACGTGTGATTCATACACAACAGTTTAGTTTAGTTTATTTTTTGTTTCCACGATGAAAACACGAAGTGGGACTATTGGTAAAATTTTGGAAAACGGAAAAAAACGGCATAACGACAGTCGTTAGAACGGAGATATATAAACAATAATCTCTTGTTTATATATCTATGGTTAGAACACGTCTAAATAAGGAATAGAAAATTCGGTATAATTTGACGTCGGAAAACAGACTGCAATAGCTCCGGTAACCCGGCGGTGGGCGCGAGATAATCTGACTATTGCCTGAGTGTTACCACCCTCGGTTTATTTACAGGATAAACATAAATATCCTATCCTATCCACTTCAAAGGCACAGCAGTCGAACTTGCGACCAGTTTCGAGGCCATTACCCATCGGCTGGTGACGCACCGACTACCAAGCTATTCGGCCGACTTTATGTGACTATGTTTCGATAGTTCACTTTTCGGTTGCCCGTAAACGGCCTGCGCTTTGAATTTAAATACGTGATAAATACAACGGAAAACAGGAAAACTTTACCAACTCTCTAATATTGTGAAATAGTAGTACTGTGACGTAGGTAAAACAACACCACTAGTTGTTTCGCTAACGGGTAATTATTTTCGGCGTTGCAGATGTAAACTAGTAACACTTGCTGAGTGCGCGTTGAATTTAGCTGTAGATTCACGATATGTCTAACATGTTCAACGATAATCAGTATTGGAAACTTCCGTTACCCGACATATCACTTGATATAGAGCCGATCGTACAACCTCGTCGAGTTGCTGGATTATATGGCCCCGTTGCAAGTACCGGCGACATTGAAAGTATTGAAAATCAATATTTAGAGATTTCTTTGACTGAATATGAAGCCAAGCCAGCAGCTATTTCCCAACTTCAGCCGAGCGGTTCTTGCCGACGAGAAAATGCAAAAGAGAATGGAACTGCTAAATTATTAAATAGGAAATGTACATCCAGGCATACTGTATGGAATGCACAGCAACAGCTAAATACTAACAACAGCAATAATAAAAGGGATATTGAACCATCACTGGAAAGTAGGACCATTCTATTTCTTGATAAACTTTGCTTGGAAAGAAAGAGGTTAGATAAATCACAGCATGTTGTCCACTATTTTTTATTTTGTAAAAAATAACTAAGTTTAACAAGGATAGCAAAGAATAAGTAAACAAGAAAGAAATTAAATCAATAACCACTTTACAGCCCTATTGGTTTAGATCTATCATATATATAGGAATTTTCGGTATTACCAGTAAAATTGGTCGTAATATTAATAGAATTTGTATCTTGGTGGACATATTTTAGGATTTTGACTGATCTTAAGGTTTGTGCAAACACATGTTTACATGTAGCAAGACACTCTTTATTTCTCATGTACCTTACTATAAAGCTATCCAATTTACAGGTACGAGGTGCCAATATGCTAGAACTGACAAAGCAACTGTAATTATCACATAAAACAACATTTTCCCAACCCTTGAGATACCCATTAGTAGTGTACATGAATTAGACAATCAATCAATCAAACATATTTATTTGTTAAATGCGAAAAAACAAATTAATAAAATATGCGAATAAAATTATACTGAAGTTTAACTAGGAGACACTAAGAAACCATATGGGTATCGAAGCAGGTGCCACCTAATAATAAATTCAAATTAAAATATGAAAATCAATTAATAGGAAATAATAAAAATATCAGTGTGAAAATATGTAGAACATCATAAACATTGTTTTATAACAGGATGGGAAACGCTGAGAGTCACTCTAGTAGAAAACCCAAGTTACACGTGGCAAGTATGAAAATAATTGTTCATATTTACTTGAAAGATTTATGAATATAACTCCTAGCATAATGCATGGAGTTGTAGGATAGTAAAAATGTTTAGCCATAATAATAATTTTTACTCTGATGAAATGTTTTAAAAAGAACTTGAAAATTTTTATCATGTTCTATATAATGGTGCAACCATAGTAATAGCGATACGCATTTAATCCGTTTAATGGTTTCCTATGTTCTATCATTTATTTCAGCTCTTACAGTTTACAGTATACAAGCTATGTTGTGGTGTTTGATAACAAAATAATAAACGCCCTTTTTCCTTCTTTAGGTCAGTGGTGCAGCTTTATACATACACATTGCAATAATTACGAAAAATTGTAAACTTATCAATTATCTTTGATTGTAATATTTATTACACGTTCAATTAACAACAGGATAGTAATGATCATGTGCAGAGCTAAAATGACTAAATGTTGTTATCAGGCAACTCAAAGGATGTACCTGCAATCACAAAAGCGGATAGAGTACGTAGGACAAATGAGAGGAGCACTTCAAATCCAGCAACCAGGTACAGTCTGACTGCATTGCTTAGTCGTTTAGTGCGTTGCCTTTCAGCCAAAAGGTTTGCAGATTTGAAACTAGTCGCTAGTTAGTCGGTTGTATCCTTTGGCAAGGCACTGACGGACATTGCCTTAACTCAGTGAAGTGTTGGGTTCTACCCAATTGAAGCAATGTTTAAAGCATACACAAAACACTGTAGCTCCGGCAAACATGACGGTAGGCATGAGGTGATCTGACAATTTCCTGTGTGTTAATACCCCTTGGGGTTTTTTCATTAACGGGATAAACATAATATACGTCCTACAATAATGTCAGTTAAATATATGTTGTAGTATGTTTGGTTTGCATTTATGTGTTACAATCGGATGCATGGTTTAAACTAGGTTGTAAAACAGATGAAAATATCTTATCAATAGTATCAATGATAGAGTTAAAATATTTTACGAACCTAAGGCACACTAAAAATAGGTAAAAAGGATAACTGCTTAATAAGACTGGAAATTAGTTGTAATCCTTCCCTAAATACTAATCACAACCCCAAACCTAACTTCATTTTAGTGTGTAATTTTACTCTTTTACCATTTTCCATTCTCCCTCCTTTATGTTTTTCCCCAAAACCTGATTGCTTGTTTTTCAAACTTGGTTTGGTTATTATAGTTGTATAAATTAAGATGAAGCCTGATTAATAATAAATATGGCGTAAACACAATTTTGGAAGTTAAAGGTGTTTATTCTTTAGTTGTTATTATATTTGGTCAGCTCTGTTTGCTTTGGAAGAATTCTATGCTATGATTGGACATAAAACTGTTACTTGACGTTTTTTTATTAAACTGTTTTTTTCTGCTCAGAACATGGCAAGAAATCAAGCCAGGAAAATCTACTTCAGCTCCAAACGTAACAACACCCACTCCAATAGCTCCAACGCAAACATGTAGTTGTACCAATGCAACTCAATCCTTGGAACTTATTTCATCAGATTCGGCATTCAGTGGTAAGTGCTGTCTGGCCCAATGAGATTGATTACCAGTTTTACAGCCCTTGTGATTGTTTTAATTATGGGACTCGCTAGTGTTACCAGGCATTTAATCTAAAAAGTGTCATGGTACCATTAGTGACCACAGTAATACAACTCTGACATACAAGTTGCAGGAACTATTACAGTTACACTGCATAGGTAATCTGACATCATTTTATAGTTTAATGACTATCATAAGATGCCTGGTTTTTACTCAGGGTAAATAATAAAAAATAAGCAATACAATTGGGTGTAAACAAAATGTCATATACATCTCCGCAATAACACAAAAGTTTGTGCTAATCTTATATCATCCATACAACCTGCAAATCAGGCCAGGCATTAGTTGATTGGTTGACTTGTGGACAACGTGGTAGAAGAAACCGGAGGTTTGTCAATCAGTTCTGTGAAAATCTTTTGAAATTCGGAGTCCTGTACAAGCAGAACAAGAATGAACATTGCAAATTGGAGGTTTGGTATTAAGTAGGATGGGATATTGATGTTTATCCATGTGATTGGGAATATGCAAGAGAGTTCACACGGGCAATCATCTGATCACCTCGCACCCACTGTTGGGGGTTACCGGAGCTATTGTAGTGTGTTTTGTATGATTCACATGTTTCAACTGGGGTGTTGTTCATGTTATGACTGGGGTGTTGTTTAGGCTGATGCCATGTATACTTGGGTGGACCCAGCGGCAGAAGAACAATCTCTGAATTCACCTGTCAATCATTGCACTGAGAAGGCATCACTTGGTGACACACAAGAGCAACACAGTCTATTACAAGGCAAGCATCATTATTCCCCAGCAATGCTGTTTAAGTAACTGAACTTTATTCCAGCGTGCAGAGATCGAGCATCAAACCTAAGGAATGTTGCATCGCAGACTGACGGAGCATCAAACTTAAAGAATGTTGCATCGCAGACTGACGGAGCATCAAACCTAAGGAATGTTGCATCGCAGACTGACCACATGCAAGTATATTATATGTTCTTTTGATCTTACTAGATTGTCTACCCTGCATGGTTTGCCCTGATACCTTTTTACTTGAGCTGAATAATCGACTTTGGCTATCTATTATATGCTGTGATTGGTATGTTGCTTATCGTTATCATTTTTTTATTCATTCAGCCTGTCATCTCCGTTCGTGAGGACTTAATGGATTGTCAGCGAACTGAAGCAAAGTCACTTCTTCCACCGCTAAGCGGAAGACATATGTCATCCAATCTAAGAACGTCTGCCCCTCCTCCACTAGGTGATGCACCTTCCCCATCACTAGGTAAAGCAACACCACCTACGCCACTAGGTGGAGCACCACCACCACCTACGCCACTAGGTGGAGCACCACCACCACCTACGCCACTAGGTGGAGCACCACCACCACCTACGCCACTAGGTGGAGCACCTCCGCCTCCGCCACTAGATGGAGCACCACCACCTCCGCCACTAGGTGGAGCACCACCACCACCTCCGCCGCTAGATGGAGCACCTCCTCCACCTCCCCCACTAGGTGGAGCACCACCACCACCTCTGCCGCTAGGTGGAGCACCACCACCACCTCCGCCACTAGGTGGAGCACCTCCACCTCCCCCACTAGGTGGAGCACCACCACCACCTCTGCCGCTAGGTGGAGCACCACTACCACCTCCGCCGCTAGGTGGAGCACCACCACCACCTCCGCCACTAGGTGAAGCACCACCACCACCTCCCCCACTAGGTGGAGCACCTCCTCCACCTCCGCCGCTAGGTGGAGCACCAACCCCTTCATCGCCAGGTGGCGCACTGCCAATAAAACCAATGAAACCGCTTTACTGGGTGAGAATCGGGAGGAAAAACGGCGATTCGGAATTGGAGAAGTGAGTCTCGATGATAGGGTTCACTCTAGGTTGAGTGTGGTTCAAAGCTACTTGTTCTTTGCAGCAGTTTGTGGGGCAGCGTGGAGACGGTGGCTCTGGATGAGGCTGATCTTGTCGATTTGTTCTGCAAGACTGTCACCACGAAGAGAAAGAAGCCGTTAAGCGAGACATTAAGCTCCGGTGTTAAAAAGGTGGGTTGTTACATGCCTGCTTTTCAATATGATACTTAAAAAGGTACATAGAACTATAACTTAAGGAAAACAAAAACATTTACGGTAAAGCGATTACAGCAGTCAGCAAGTCACCATCGGTTTACCGTAGCTGCTGTGGAAGTAGAACCCATTAATCCACTGGGTTCAGGCAATGTCCGTTAAGTGCCTTGCCCAAGGACTCAACCTACTAGCTAGCAACCAGTTTCAAACCTGCAACTATTCGAATAAACGCTGATGCACTAATCTACTAAGCTAATCAATAGGACAATACAGTATCCTAAGGAACGAATGTGCCATTAAACACATAGATAGGAATCTTGGGTGATTCTAACCTGATTTTTACTTCAGAAAGTTCAACTCGTTAAGTTGTTGGATATGAAGCGATCGCAAGCTGTCGGTATTTTCATCTCAAGTTTGCATGCGGATATACAAGACATACAACAGGGTCGGTACTGCATTACATAATGTCAGACTGATTAGCTTGGTGAATTAGTGCGTCGCCTTTTAGTCAAAAGGGTTGCACGTACGAAACTGGTCGCTAGCTAGTCGTTTGTGTCTTTGGGCAGGACACTTAAAGGTCATTGCTTGAACCCAGCGTATTAATGGATTCTAATAAATTAAAAGAACGTGTGAATCATACACAGCACACTGCGATAACCCACGGTGGGCGCGAGGTGATCTGACGATTGCCCATGTGTTAACCTCCCTGGTTTTCCCCATACACAGGGATAAACATGAATATCCCATTATATATATTCTATACTTATTATTATAACTATGTTGACTGGTTAATAACGGTCGCATTACAGCTGTGCTTAGCATGGACACGGATATTGTGGACGTTGAAACCATGGACGCAATACACGACATGGTAAGTGTGTCGGTTTGTTTATCTTTGTGGATTGGTCGACCGCTATATTACGGTCATATTTACCTCGTGTCCACAGTCGAATTAGCGTAGCTCAGGAGCTAGCAACTAGAAGTAAAACTCATTGGGAGCCGCAAAAGCTTTTTTCTTAAAGCCCGACTTACGTTCTAATCATTATTCCGTGTTCATCACAGTTTGTAACTTCATTTCATTTAGTGAAAGTGCTATAGCAACTTGATCATATTTTTTATGATCATATATAATTCAATGGATAGCAAATAAATAAACAAAAGCAAAATCCCCTTCAAGATTTGCCCTAAGTCAGCCCAACCAGTAGAAGCCGTTAACACCTGATCAACAATGGGCTTCTCACCAAGACCGTTTTTTTATATTGAAATCCGTATATGTATCGGTCGCGTTAACAATCGGCCACACGACCGTACCAGTAGAGGCGGTTAAAACCCGACCAACAGCAATGTTTTCCTCAGCGCCCTCAGTCTGGTGAGATGGAGGCGATTGTGAAGTTCATTGAAACGCAGAAGAAATTACCTGTGGAGCAGCGCCAACTGCTCGACCGACCGGAACAGTAAGCGCCGACTATGCCAGCACTACCAGTGAAACGTATCAACGAAATCACATAATGGAATATGGTTCAAACCTCATCCCTATACCCAAAGATATAGTGTAACTCAGATTCCGATTAATTTGATGGGTTTGTAGCCGAAAGGTTGCAGATTCGAAATTGGTTACTACCTAGTCGGCTGTGTACTTGGGCAAGGCTCTTAACAGACATTGCCTGAACCCAACGGATTAATAGGTTCTACTAAATTAAAGGAACGTGTGAATCATACACAACACCCTGCAATAGCTCCGATAAAACGACGATTTGCGCGAGGTAATCTGACGATTGTCCGTGTGTTAACCCCCTTGGTTTTCCCATTCACGGGAACAAACCTAACAAACCTGATTATCCTATACAATATCCAGTATGTGGATTTCCACCTTTACTTTGTTCCAATGTTCAGGTTTCTCCACCAGCTGTGGGAAATCCCCAACTTCTCCGACCGCTTGTTCTGCACCACCTTCTCCGCCCACTTTCAGCAAGACGTTGCTTACGTCACCAAAATCATTTCGGGCATCGATGACGTGTGCGAGGTACGCGTCTTTTACGTCACAGTAGCGTGTATGATGCGACATTGTCCCCAGTACCGCCATTACTACAAATGAGAATCATTACCACTCTATACATACAATGATAGAATAGGATATTTATGTTTATCCTCGTGAATATTGAAAACCAAGGGGGTTAACACATGGACAATCGTCAGATCACCTCGCGCCCATTGTCGGGTTACCGAAGCTATTGCAGTGTGTTGTGTATGATTCACACGTTCCTTTAATTTAGTAGAACCCATTATTCCAGTATGTTAAGACAATGTCCGTTAAGTGCCTTGCCCAAATACACAACCGACTAGCTAGCCACAAGTTTTGAATATACAACCTTTCGGCCGAAAAGCGACGCACTAACCACCAAACTAATCAGTCGGACAATGATTGCAGACGCTGCGTGGAGAAGCGATACGAAAGCTGCTGGGAATAGTTCTGACTGTCGGCAACTATTTAAACGGAGGTGAATATGCTGCGTTCCAACTTAACAAAATATTTTGAAACCAAACAAAATATCCATCTTTGTTTGGAAGTTTATTCAACGGTCTATTATTGTGATGAGTGATGTTACCCCTTGTGATCTAGACCAGTGCTCCTCAACCTTTTTTCACCAGAGGCACATTTAGAAACTTTGACGGCACATTAAGTTCAAAATTGTACAATGGGTGGTCTTCTGACAAGCTTTTACATTTGATATTATATAATCAAAGTGTCTGATAGCCGTAATATTCAAATTTGCAAAAACTAAAATCGTTTTTATTTGGTAAAAACTTTGTTTAAAAAAACGTTTCTTATTTTCCCGCGGCACACCTAGCATTGTCTTGAGACACAGTAGTGTACCGCGGCACACTACTAGCGGGAACACTGCCCTATACGAGCGGTTTTATTTTTATAAACCATATATCGAGCGCTCAACCTTATTAACTGTCGATTGTGTACTATTCAGGCAACAGGTCCCGCGGGCAAGCGGTCGGCTTTGAGTTAGGAATCCTGGCCAAATTAAAGGACGTCAAGGCGAACAGTGGCGGCGGGACCCTGCTTTCTTACATCACGCGATCTTACATTGCACAATACGCGGCGCAGAATAATGTGGAATCGTGGCCGTGTCCTCTCCCTTCAACATTGTCCCTCGTGCGAGCATCGCAAGTCAAATACGACGAACTCGCATCGGAGACTCGCAAGTTGCAAACACGGCTTCGTGGTATGAACCGTCATTATTTGGTTTTAGTTTTAAACCCATGATGGGCTTTTTGCTAAGGCTGCTATTTTTGTATGTAAGTCTGTATATGTGTCGGTCGCGTTAATCATTCGGTCACATGACCGCAGGTGGTGTGTACCGTGGTTTTGTGTAGCCGTATACACCACCCGCGGTCCGAACAATCCACTTTAAACAACACCTTTCCCCAGTCTATTTAAATAAATCGTTCAATATCAAATAATCACTTTTTTGACCGGACTTATTTTCCAACCAATGATGGGCTAAGCCCATTTTTTCGCATGTACGTCGGTATATGTATCGGCCGCGTCAACCATTCGGTCACACGACCGCACAAATAATCACTTCCCCGCAATATCAACCCGCAAACCGACCGCCGACGAGCGGTATTCTGACAACCCTTCCTTTGTTCCACCCCCCGGGATAAACAGCAGTATATTTGCTGTATATATATTTATATACATGTCCCTAAGCCTCTACAAGCATGCCTGGATGTTTGCCGCTGTGTGTTTGGCTTGGGTCGCGCGGTGTTCCGCCAGGACCGCCTCAGCCGCTTTATTAATTATCCACGGTTAAAGATAGGATAAGGCGGCTTATTGCCGGCACAGTCAATAACGATGTCTGCTGTGGGATCCGATGTTGGACGTTGGTAAACAATGGGCGACTCGCGTCTGCCGCCCAATAACCAACCATTGTAAGCACTGCCCCTCATGTTATCTCTCCAACTACATCTACTTATCTCACAGATTGTCATCGTCGCATCGCCACCGTCGTCGAATCGAAGGAAAACGTTGAACCGTTCCGCTCGAAAATGGAGGCTTTCTACGACGACGGTTGGTGGTTTGGACCTCGTATTTGAAGCAAATGTTATCGATCTTATTATTTCAGCATGCAAGGAGCTGGAGACCGCGGTTGAACTTGTGGCTGCTTCCCGAGCAAGGTCGGTTCTGTGTTCGAAATGGGGTTTCCCCGATTAGCTTTCTATTGGTCTAAGCGGTGCAGCCAAAATTGGGGTAGTATATTTCGTGGAGTTTTTGCAAAGGCCGGATGGCCGTAATGCTCGCCGTAATTTTGCTCGTCCGCAAAGCGTACGGGCCTTGCTAAGAAGCTTTGGTAAGTTGGCCGGTGGCGCCTACGGTTGTCGCCTTGCCCAGTATCGCTGGCGCCCGTTGCGCCTCCAGTCTAACTTCGTCCTCCATTTACAATAACAATCGAACGGGCCCGGCTCTGGTTACCTCACGCCGTGTTATCGTCTGCAAGCTAACAGTCATGTTCCCGATGTTTGCTCGACAAGATCGGCGCATTTCCGCGGTGCCAGGTGCCTACAATGCAGTCTATGCACGGCGACAGCGGAAAGCTAATTGTCCGGGGGCATCGAGCCACTCGCTTAAGCCGCAGAGATTCGGAAAATTGCCGTTTAAGTCGGATTTCTGTGGCGTCAGTCGCTAGTTACAGAGCGTAATAGGTAAACAGACACTCCTCCATTGATTCACTTCTTATCATTCGATCTGCCTCGTACTTTCGCCTCAACAAATGCGCCTCCCAGGTAATAGCTCGTGAGCGAATAGCCAAGTTCTACACCGACCACCCTAATACTTCCCAACGTAACACGATGTACTGCACCATTCCAAAGCAAACAACATACGGCCAATATAACACTCTAGAGCTTTCCGAATGTTTTATTCGAGGGTATTATATTGGGTATCAGACCATCTTTAAAATCCCCGAAAAATGGCAGAGCGTATATTGGCTATCAAACTATCTTGCAAATCCCTGCAAAATGGTGTATTTACCAAAGCCCGCATTCAACCCTCGCGTATCGTGTTTAAACAGATTCCAATCGCTGGTTCAGTACTTCAAGTGCCGCACCGCGAAAGGCAAGTCCGCCCAACCAAAGGATCTCTTTGATATCTGGGTGCAATTCGGTACTGCCTTTCACGAGACTTGGACCAAAGAGCTGCGCGCGCACATCGAAAAACAGTTGAGTTGTCCCCGTGCGAACTTAATTACGTCATAATAAATTACGTCATGATATTTTTTACTGGCTAAGGTTCGAACCCATAATGGGCTCGTCCTTAAAATCCCTTTTTATACTGAGTTTATGCATCGGTCGCGTTAACCATTCAGCCACACGACTATTCTTGGTTTAATTTTTTACCGGACTCAGTTTCGAACCCATGATTGCTCTTTGCTAAGGCCGTTTATTTGTATGCAAGTCTGTATATGTATCAGTCGCGTTAACCATTCAGCCACACGACCGCATCATTACATAACGTCATAACAACCATACCAATAATGGCAGGAAGCAGAAGGACCATCGCGTGGTGGATGAGCTTCGATCAACCAAGGTCGTTCGGGTAACCAGGACCCGACAACGCGGTTTGGTGAGTCCGATCCACCACGGCCAATGCTTTGTGCGGCGTCAATAGCTTCATTGATAGCTGTGGGAAGCCTCTTGCGCTGTCTGCATATTTACTTTTTCTACTTGATTTAAAGTGTGGTTCGGGCCAGGTTACCACGTGCATTACCTGGATAAGATTAATCGAAGAATGCTATTGTGTTTACAAAATAAATTTCTTTATTTTAGATTGAATATATTAACACTTTATTTATTTAATTTTTAATACCTTATATATTGTTTTAAAGAACTAAACCGGCTACAAAGTGTTTACTAACATATTTATTTAATTTCTTTTCTGTAAAACCGATTACAAAATGTGCGGTTTTGCCAGTTTATTACAAGCAAAAATGTTAACGTTATAATTGCTTGTGCAGCGAAGATTTATGACTTGCGATGAAAATTATTTGTCGTGTGGTAAACGTACACACCCAGATAGTTCGTCAATATGACGTCACAATGTTTAACATTCCAGAAGCAGCGATTGGCAGGAAGTCTTCCGGCGGAAGGAAAATGACCCCCCTGTATGACCCTCCATTATTACTCTCCCCCTATTATTACTGTGCGTTGCTGCTTTGCTTTGAAGCAGCCTCCTTCCCACCCAACTTAATGCTGAATATGGTGCGCCACGTCTTTCCTAAATAAAATCACTCAAAACTCGAGTCTGGTGCGAGAGATTAGCGGTTTATTACCAAGTGGGTTGAAACAGTGCTAAACACAAAACACGAAGAACGGTTATGGGAGCTTGCGACGTGGAGTGGCCGGGAGAAGCGTGGGAAAGTTCGCGGCACTCCAACTTCTATTGATCCGTCGCCGTTTAACTATGATGTTGGGAACTCTTGGCCACCGGTTGCCCTGGTAAGGCCCATCGACGCTCAAGGTTTCCAGCAGCTTGCCAATTCTCAGGATCGCTACATTGCGTGTGAGGGGGCTCGACTAATACCCGACCGCGCGAAATTAGAAAGAGGAAAGGGCACACTGGGAGATAGAAAAGTAAAATTCAATGCGCTTTAAATAAAAGTTACAACTTATAATGGAACTAATAGCGGATCTTGGATCTTTCGCCCGTCCTGCAGCTCAAGGCCCGAGTGGCCTGCCTGCCCAATGTGGCCGTATGACATCGCTTTCGCATCGGCGCCAGGTTATCGGGTCTCGGGGCTTGTCGTGGAGTTGACCGGCCCTCCTCCGACCGTGGTTGGCGCGATAGTTCGGATGAGCTCGAGGTCCGGCACCGCGATACAGGTGCAGCCCTTGACCCGCTTCACTTGTTTAGTGATGAATCGCGGGTGCTTCTTTCGTCCTCTCCTGCGACATCTCAGCCGGACTGAAATCCACTCCTCTGTCTTCGGTTTGCAGAAGGCGCACGAGCGAAAGTAGTCTGGCTCAATTTGTTCGCTCGAGTCGTCGACTTCGACATCCTTGGGTATATAGAAGGAGTTGCATTGACCGTAGCAGAACTGGTTGATCAGTTCCCCTTTGCAGCCACTTGCGGTGCGAATGTGCTGCCTCACCGGTTGTGATTTGCACCAGTCGCGTTTCAGGTACTTCTTCTCTGTTATAATCTTCGCCTTCGCACTGGTCTTCAGGATGATCTGTTTGTTCTTTTGCCTGTTCCTCCGTCTTGATCGACGAGGTTCTCGCTCGGAAGTGACGTGACTGGGGGCTGGGGTAGCTGGGTCGGTCGCCCCCGCTTCAGACGGTTGAGCCCCACCTGCGCCGTGACCCGATGATTTGTGTTTCCGACGTAACCCGCGGTTCCGGCGGGCCGAGCTTGGTTCAACGAGCACGAGAATAAGCAATATTGCGACTGCTACCAGCAGAAGCCGAAGTCGCAGAGGTCTACTTACACCTCTGCTCCAAGTATTTTGCGTAATTTCAACCATATTTGTACAACTCATTACAATTAATTATCTCTCTACGAATCAACCTGGAAATTAAAGACCACATTATAGACAAATTGACATTTTAAACAATTAAAGATCACATTATAAACAAACTATTAAGTTACACTAACAATTATCCTGGCAAATATTCGTCAGCCAAGCTTAAAGACATCACCAACTGCGCTGCGCATACGTCGAGTGCTTTCTTCCATCTGGCCAGGCTGGCCGCTACTTTTAACCCTCGCGCTCCATTTTGTTTGTTTGTCGGTGGGAAGAAGGAGGTCTGCCCGTCTCCACATTCAAAATAATTAACTTCCTTGGTCGCCTGAGTTTATTGTTGCTTCAGTTTTGTAAAATATTTAGAGAATAAAAGCAGCGTCTTGGCGGCGCTACAAAAACAAACGCGAAAAGCGAATTTAGACACGCGCCACTAGCACGCTTTGTTTTGTAGTGACAGCCGACCTGGGCCATCAGCCCTGCCGCCACCGTTCAATGGAATCAAACCGGCGGGCTTCATTCATAGACGACAATGGAGTTTTGGTAAGGCGGCTACTCTTATATTAGCATTGTGGCCGATTTAAAAACGCGTTTGATCGCCACGATGATTAATATCTGGCTTAATTAGTATTGACATACCGACCCTGTCCTGTTTAAATCTTGGTGGCTACAACTTCCTGTTCAACGTACTTAGCATCGGGCACCAAACATAACGAAATAAACATCGGTAGTCTCCTGACGCCAGGCAATAGATAGTGATGGACAGCAAGGATCAATAGATAATCATACTTGTACGTCTGCCTCGCTCCGACGCGTGCTACGCTGGCGCCCATTAGCATGCGGTGGCGACGCTAAGACGGCGAGCTCTCGGGCTAAGCTCATACTGGTTACTTCAATTTCGACGCTACGAATTAGCTAAGGAATCTTACATTGGCTTCTAACTACAGAAACACAGCTCACGTTCGCGATGAAACCGAAATACACCGGTCTCAAACTGAAATCCGTTCGAAATCGTCTCACGTCGAAGAAGAAAATTCATGCGACAGATTTATATTGTCGTGTTCGCCACTTAGAACCACTTTCCCGACAAGCACAAAATTAGCAAGAAATATGCGCGAGGCGGGCGCTCCTACATGAACGGCTATCATCGTCCGCAACCGCATTTCCACCGAACTTTACAAATATTTCCATCGTCGCTTCTCATAACAAGGTCTTTGCTAAATCGGCTGATCGAACGATTAAATTATTCGCCGCGAATTCACGGAATCTATGGAAGTGCTTTCGAGCTGTCCGCCACCCGCAGCGCATTCGACGTCACGAACACAATATCCCTTATGAAACGCGACGCCATTATTACGTCATAATGACCATCTTATCCTTGGCTCTCAAAATCATTACGTAGCCGACCGGCGCCACGTGATCGGAGAAATGCAGACTGGATTTGAGGGGAATCCCCATTCGTCGCCCGTCACAATTTTGAGTCTGAACAATAAAAGCGAAATTTGCCGGTTGCGGCACGACTTAATAAATTATAGAGATTACATTTAAACGGTTTGTATTTAGGACAGAAACTTGTCTTTGCTTTTTACAGCTAGTTTAGTTTAATTTTTCGCTCCTTTATTGCATTAAAGAACAATGTCATATTGTGTTAAGCTAATAAGGCTGGATTAAAGAAAACGACAAAACTACAGTAGGTAATACGCTTAATTTTAAATACAGTAGTGCTAAGATTTTAAACCGAAACCGCTAGATTATCAAGTTAACCGTTTGACAAGATATTTCCACAATGCCCATTATTTTATAATTTTAAACCCATAATGGGCTCGTTGCTAAACAGTTTTTTGTATGTAAGTCTGTATATGTATCGCCGTATCGGTCGCATTAACCATTCGACCCATCGATAGTTACAAAACGACATGGCGACAACATATTGATGACGACAACTTATGACGATGCATGCGTGTACTTCCTTTCTAACTGTGTGTTATAGACAGCGATTGTGCGAATTCAGTAGAGATAAAATCGCCACACTTTCTCTATGTTCAAGTTGCCAAACTAGGCAGTTGACATTGACTTGTTTTTTTTTATGCCAGATGTGAATATTAACGCAACACATTGAAGCCATGGTTATTAAATTAGTTATGTTGTACGATATTTCTTTATTACAACATACGTATAGAGATGGCACGTTAAATCACAAACATAGTACACGGGGCAAACTATCAATTGTATGATCGTTAGTATCGAATTACTTAACACAGTTGTTGTTTTCATTTCATTTTACGTCACGGCATTTTTTTAGCTCAGTGGGACTTGGCCGTTTTGCTCAGTTTCAATAAAAGCAGACATTAAATACACCACATACACAACAGCAAAACATTATACAAACAGCCAAGGTAAACCATGAAAGAAATAGGCTTTTTCCACCGCATAGTCTAGCCTTTGCTTGATCGCTGGTTTATTTCTATAAATTGCTGGCAGTTACAGTTTAATGCATTCTGTTTTAGTTTCTTGTTCTGTCTTCACTTCTATGATTTATGATATAAATTGCTAAGACTTATTATTCTAAAGTCATTTAAATACGAGACCTGTATACCTCAGCATTCAGCTTAGGTCCGGGACCGTGCAGGCCTTAATGACCGCGCTTAAAGTAAGCTGTCACCATGTACATTGGTTCAGTAAGGCTATATGACAAGTGTTATGCTAAGTCTTCATAAAAAACGAAAATACTACGCTCCTGCAGGCGCTTCTGTTACTAATTCACCTCTAAACTGGCACATAATTGTATACAACGCATATAGGCACGAAATCTCAACAACGTCAATGAAATGCATATTTGCTCATAACTCTTTAACATAAATTGTTTGGAAAAAACTGATTTGATTTTTGAAATCAGCGTATTTTTTTCCATTTATTAAGCTATTCTTAAAATCGACTTCAGTTCCCCTTTAAGCAAAATAGTTTACCAAAAAAACAACCCATTGCATTCCTTGTCCGACTGATTAGTCTGGTGGATTAGTGCGCCGCCTGTCACCCGTAGGGGTTGCGGGTTCGAAACTTGTTACTCGCTAGTCGGTTGGGTCCTTGGGCAATGCACTTAACGGACATTGCCTGAAACCAGCGGATTAATGAGTTCTACTAAATTAAAGGACTGTGTAAATCATACACAACACACTACAATAGCTCCGGTAACGCGACGTTGCACAAAAGGTAATCTGACGATTGCCCGTCTGTTAACCCCCTTGGTTTTCCCATTCTCGGGGATAAACTTGAATATCATAAACCGTCCTATCCTATTCTAACACATCTTATCCGCTGCTAGTTGTAAAACACATTCTTATTGGTAATTGGTCCAATGGATTGCTGAGCCCTTAAACTTATTTTAGAATTATTTTACGTATATTTTTACCGAGCCAAATTTCGATGGCTGTTCACTAGGACCGTTTTTTATAGGTCGGTATTAGTATCGGGCGCATAAACTTATCGGCAACACGACCGTATAATCACGATGTATTTTTTTTCGGTCAGTTAACTTATTCAATAAGAGCGTAAGCGATGTCTAGGTACGTAAAGGTTTGGAATTAAAACCATTTCCTATTACAGGCATGAGCAGCACACGGCCCGTAGAGGGATTTTGACAGACTCGCAGACTGTATTGAGCATACCCTGTAATTAAGATATTAAATACAATTCAGGTAATAATCCGGCCCACCGAGATTTATTTTCCCGCATTTGGCCCACCGACTAGAGAAGTTACACACCCCTGCGCTAGCACCTTTGTTAAGCCCATTGAATTTGTGACTTGAACTAAACAAGGTACATCGTATTTACCACCGCGATAGCTTCGATAACCCAGCGGTGGATACAAGGTAATCTGAGTGTGATAACGTCATCTTGCATTCATTGGGGTATAAAACACGAATATTCGGTTTCTTGAATATCCCGCAGCAAGACATAGGTCGTAACAGAATGGATAGAATATTCACTCGCGCCCACCGTCGAGTTACCGGAGCTTATGCAGTGTGTTGTGCATGATTCACACAGTCCTTTAATTAAGTAGAACCCATTAATCTGCTGGGCCCAGCAATGTCCATTAAGTGCCAAGGACACAACCGACTAGCTAGCGACCAGTTTCGCATCTGCAACCCTTCTGCCAAAAGGCGACGCCTTATCCCACCAGCCTAATCTGTCAGAATCTTGTAATAGGCAGGGAAGGCTTAAAGCCCAGAATTTAGTCTTGGAAAATTAAGTGATTAATCAACACAATCGTGTAACTACCGAAATGAGCTTATCACAAAAAATAAACGAGATCAAACAAGTGATCATAACAACGATATTAATATAAAACGAGGGCAAACAACAACCTTATAGGCGTAATACATATACCTAAACTGATTTTACCACACTAGGATTTAAATCATTGATGGGCTCGTTACAAAGTACGTTTTGGTATAGATATCTGTATATGTATCGTTCGCGTTCAACATTCAGCCAGACTACTGTACTACCAGACCTATTTTTTACTGCCAGACGTAAACAAAATAGAAGGTTACCTCAAACTGATTAGCGCCATCTAGGGGAACAAATAATAAATTTTGCTTTTAAATTAAACTAACTGCATTTATTTTTAGAGGAAACTTGTGTAATAGGCCTACCTAGATTAATTACTAAACAGATTTTACTAATTAAGCTTGGTGGGCTATTAATCGTTCTGTTCTTGTCAGAAACATAAGCTTTAAATACTGTGTTCGCTTCATCGTTTTTTTTACCAGATTTAGTTTCGAACCCTTTATGACTTTGCTTCTTTGAGAACAAAATGTAATTTTTTAGGCTATTTCTTTAGGTATTTTTTATTATGATAACCAAGTTTTATTTTCTTCCATGTTTAAAAACGACCAAGTTTTATTACGATTTTATTATTTCTTCTGGAAGGTGTCGGGGCAACATACCATACAGGTCAAGCGTTTGGCGAAAAAAACGGACAAAAACAATATATGGGTCCCATTTGGAAAATAACAATGCAACTAAACGCAACAAAAAATGTTTTAAAAGAAAAATCTGTTTCAAAAAAACAAATGGGAAATTGGTTATGTCAAGTAAAGCTAATAGACGGAATTCTGAACAATCACCATTAAGCTTTCACTACTCGAGCCGACACAAATATTTTCCCGAACTTATAGTTTCGAAAACGTAATGGGCTGTTTACTAAAACCGTTTTGTACAGAAGACGGTATATATGCATCGGTCGCGCTAACTACTCGACTACACCATCGTACCGAAAATTAGTATTATAGAATAAATGCAATTTCAGAGACGACGAATACTTTATGTACAGTGCAAGACATTTATTGATGCTTTACACAATGTGCAATCATATAGTCATTTTGCGGTTATGCTTTACTCCACGGAAACAGTCTTAATTTCCAATCAACGTGCGAAACTATAAAGAAACAGAAGGTAAGTATGGAGGCACATTCATAACCGCACGTAACTATTCGTAGAATGCCCCACTGGCCTTCAACTATTACGAAAGCAATAACTGAGAAATTGTTCACGATAATGGCACAGGTGTGTGATAATGTTAATCTCTTAATCAACTTATTTGTTAAAGCAGCATTATTTATTTGTCGTTCATTATTTTGATTATTTCCAGCAGACATGGTGTTTCGGTGGTAAACGATGGGAAACAATATAAATCCCAGCAGTCCAACTTCAGATCCAGCTACGAAAGCGAAGTTTAAAATAAGTAGCATTAAACCATCCGGCAATTTTTTCTGTTTTATGCAGCAACCCACTGGGCTACTAAAAATATCAGCTTGAAACGGCTCGGCCACCGCCCAAAAAATGTGCGTTATTTCGATAGATATGAAAAAAATCCAGTTACATATGACAATTGCTTTGCTTTTAACAACATTATTCATGGTGGTTGCGTAGATATGCATTTGTCTTGCCCAAATGACAGCAAATAAGATCATTTCGTAACACCAGGCCACCTCCAAGTAAATTAAATCCAATATCATGCACATGCGATCTGACGTGGTACCAAAAAATACTTCAAGAAATTGAGTTAAGCCCCTTAAGATTCCCACGACGCTCAGCAGTGGAAGGCAGTTCCTTCCAAATATCAAATAGTTACTCATCAATTCTGTAAAAATAAATTGGAAATTTATACGGTGCAATAGAAAAATAAATATAACGTATACTATGATATTTAATACGCAACACCTATTTTTCTACACAACACACTACAATAGACTCTGTTTTTCGGCTATAGACAAGGGATAATCTGACGATTAATCCTTCTTGAACGGCCCTTGCGTTTTTCATCCACGCGTATAAATATGTGTAGACATCATGAATCGGGAAGAGTTGGATTCTTAATTAACCTACTTCGTTCAGTTCTTCGAGAGCCTCTTGATTTTAACTCAAAATGAACAGTTGCTAAAAGTAAATACAGGCGAGCTAGAAGTAGAAAGACGATAACAGAGGTTGTGGATATCCAGGTGGGCGAGCTGAATGGGATTTCAAACGTCATGTTCTTCATAATCTTGCTGTCGAACTCCAAGCAATCCATCTTCGCTGTGATGTTTCCTTCAACTTGGTAAGATTCATTGCTACCCGACATCCTGCATTTGTAGAACTGTCTTGTTGTTTAAACCAAATGATGGTACCCGACCTATGAGTGGGTTATTATGAGAAATCAGATCCGCATTGACTACGAATTATGCTTTTTTCCACGACTTTATTAACATCACATACATGATTTATAGCATTTATTGTTTATTCTACCATTGGTCAAAGTGGGTTTAACAGATACTCCAATTAGACCTAATTATAATATCTATATTAAACGGCAATGTGTTTAGCCTTTAAAACAAATCTATCGATCGAGATAAAATTACACCACTAATTAGTTTGGCCACATATCATGCTACAGAATTATCTGACACATACATTTTACAAGGTGGATAGGATAGGATATTCATGTTTATCCCCGTGAATAAGAAAACCAAGGGGGTTAACACACGGGCAATCGTCAGATCGCCTCGCGCCCATCGTCAGGTTACCGGAGCTATTGCAGTGTGTTGTGTATGATTCACACGTTCCTTCAATTTAGTAGAACCCATTATTTCGCTGGGTTCAGGCAATGTCCGTTAAGAGCCTTGCCCAGGGACACAACCTACTAGCTATAGCGAGTAGTTTCGAACCAGCAACCTACCGACTGAAAGTCGTCGCACCAAATCACTAGACTAGGTAAAGGTAAGATTTCAATTAACTACGTTATATGTCACATAATTGGGCATGTCTTCTGATATCTCTTCTAATTTACATAAAATGCCGTGGGAAGTAGCGTAGTTGCGTCCCTGATACGATAGCGCAGTTGCGTTCCTGATATGAGCTAAAAAACTGCTTGGCGTCCCTTCTACTTCTGGTAACCATTTGTCAGAAGACATGCCCAATGATATTGCGTACAACGTGGACGTTGCCAATAACATTAAATGAAAGAATTTCAAGCAAACTTAACACTATGGTGTCGCATTGATTTTGGAAGACGGAAAAACATCTTGTTTTTTAGTTTAGTTTTTGTTTCCACGATGAAAACACGAAGCAGGACCTTTGATACAAATATGAAATATACACGTGGCGCCATTACGGCACACGGCTAGCATTATAGGCATTAGCCTACTCATAGGGTCGATTCCCGGACGGGGAAATTTTGTATAAAAAAACTACTTTTATTACAACAATTTTTTAAAGTTTATTAAATTATAGTCTGTAATAAAAAAAACATTTAGCGAAGGAATTCGCTTTGGCTAATGATTAGCAATTTTTTTCTCTCGTTTACATTCAACTGGATTAAAGGGTCCTGGTTTCCAAATTTTATTTTTCTCGTAAGCCAAACAACGATTTTATATACAAATTATATGCAATATTGAATAACCATCCAATCAACAGGGGTCGTGGCAAAGTTATTTGAGCTGCCGTACAAATTTAGCGCTGACGTACTATAACTACAACAGATAATATTAAAAGGTTTCAGACAGAAAGCGGTTTTACTTTAGTAGCTTTATGCTTTAAGTCTATCTGTTCATTATGAACGATTGTGAAGTCTCGAACAGCGATGAAGAGAAGATTGGGTTGATTGCCAACTCCAGCCTGAGTCATCATGAAATTATTCAATCAAATAAATAGCGGTGAGATAAGCTTGGAATCTAACTAGCCCAGGCGTAATTCAATTTTCGGTTAAAAAAATTAAAGCTGCGAAGTCGACGGGCAGCCAAAAGCCTATACAATCGAAATCAGCCGATGGCAAGACGATTGTTTCATGCGCAAAAAAACTTGTTGGATTAATGAGTTGCATTAAAACCAAACCCAACGATGGCCGCTAGATAATCTGACCTGCGTTTTCTCATTTATGTGGATAACACAGGAATATGCTAACCTATCCTGTGTTTTAAATGGTATGCTGTATAGTGTAAATAAATCGCTCGGTAGCGCTAAATACTCAAACCATAGATATCTAAAATGATTCTGACATGTCTTCTTGCTATTTAATTCTCTCAAACCTGGGTAAAAATATTTTCTCTTAATATAAAGTTTTGTAGGTTTTCAAACATAAAATTGATATATGCATGGAGATGGAGGTTTATTTAATTTGCTTTGTTTACTTTTAACATAGTTAAGTATATGTCACTGCAACTACAGTTGGTGTACTTAGTTTGTAAGTATTACTATCAGGGCAGGCATATAGTGCTTCACTTGCTAAAATGCGTTTTATTGACACATGTAACTTAACCTAAAAAAAACTTAGATGCGATCTACTAATCACATGTTTGAATTTTATGACAATGGAACACTTCTATCTAATTCAACTGGCCAAACATAAGCTTGTATTTTGATCAGATACCCTATATCACACATGACCCATGTAAAAACTACCTACAAGCCCGTATGGAAATACGTCAATTTTCGCCGAGATCTCGAGTGTGCACGCACCAAATATTTAAGTGTGCAGTGTGCAAACGTCCAAGAGGGCACACTTCAAGTGTGCACAAAATCTCCTTTTTATTACTATTTTGTAAAAATCTTAAACAAACATATTATTTTATCCTAAATCTATCGTGTCCATTAGCTAACATTAACAAAAAACGTACTGACAGTAAATTACCCGAGGTCCAGAGGTAGGTTTACAGGTTTGTTGGAAATTATACGATGTTTATACTGCCAGCTCGCGAGCGTGTGTGAAATTACCCAAGTGTGCAAAGACACAGGGAAAAATAAAACTCGAGTGTGCAGCTGCCGTACTTTCCATACTGGCCTACAAGAAGATTTAAACACAGTACTTTAGACTGACATCATTTTGTTTTACTAACCCCAGAACTAACTTTAACCCCAACCCTAACATTAATATCATGGCTTTTGTAATTACGAAGTATAGTAAGCAATCCAAGCGATTTAAGTGTTCCATGCGCTCCAAGCGGTCCTGTAGTATTTAGAGGGACAGGTAGTGTTTTACTGTTTACAATTCACGATATTAATATATCTAAACTGCTAACTAATTTCTAATTTAAAGAGTTAATCTAAATCAGACATGCGCCAACTACGGTTATCGTGTTGCAAGACTAAAGAGCCATCTCACAGCTAAATATGATTTCATAGCTACATTTGTTTATTGCTTGATGCTTTCTGGTTTTAACAAGTAATATACCGTATTTCTTAGTTCAATGCTTTTTTATCAACAGTGACAAACTATATGTGAATGGCGGCTCAATCACTTGGCCCGCCAGCCTAAGAATAAAGTCATTTTGGTTCCTGATTCAAAAAGTGTGCCCACCCCTAATCTAGATACATTAAAAAGGAAGCTGTTACATTTATATTTTTTTCTAGGTGGTAAATTAAAGTGTAACTTTCCTGCACAGCACTGCTGTGCGTAGCATAAAACTGTGAATGAAACAAGTAAACATTTGTCATGAATTGTGAACCGGATGAGTCGCAATCCACTGGCGGAAAACCAACTTGGCAAGAAATTCGAAACTGTGTCAGGTCGTCGCGCAAAATTCATGCACAATTCGCCCAAAAAGTTCCACACGATTTTATATTTGTTCCTTTACACTGTGAGAACTCAACGGAAAACAAGAATGTTCGGCTGTTTTTCCTAGGTGTTCCCCATGGCCAAAGGGAGAACACATTGCTGTATGTAGATATTCCAAATAATACCGACAATCCACCCGATTCACCACTGGAGTGGAAATTAGTCTTTGATTATTTTCAGGTGAAACTCTAAGTACAAATATATCATCTATTACGGATCCTTGAAATCCCTTCTGGTTTTCGTTTTAAGCTACAAAGAAATGAGAAATGAGAAGAAATAAATGAATAAATGTCTAAATGACAAAAAAATGCTTTACTAGTCCACTTTTTTTATAATGAGTGATTATAATCAAATAACAATAATATTTTTCGAACCTCCGTGTGACATGTGGTTATGCCCTAATAGACGTGCTTATTTTTATATTCGTGAGTGTTTTCTGTGTTGTTTATACTTAAATATGCTGTTGCTAGTACCGTAACAACTGCAAAAATCTTACTACTTCCGAGCACTTTATATGGTGGTTACCTTGATCTAATAAAGTCCAGTGCATTGATAAAATTATGTAAAATATTAAAACCACATATAGGCCTAGTACAGCAACCCTGCTATGAGCATGAGGTACTCTGACAACCGTTTTGTGTTATAAAGACTTTCATTATCCCACTCATTATTATATTCCTTTTTAGGTTTTGGCATGTTAGCATTTGCAAAATTTCCAGGTTTTAAACTGCAACACATCATTGGTACCTTAGCAGCTAATTGTTATTCTTTTACCTGCTACTTTAACTTTCGTTTTCTTTGTTGTTAATGCTTATACGCTTGCAGACATTACAAACGGATAAATATTCCAAAGAGGAGGAACTGCTACGAGAACGGAAGAGGCTTTCCATTCATGGCATCACTTCGTATCAGATAAGCAGTGATCATCGCTACATTATGTTCCCGTGTGGGGGGAACATCTTCACCATCATGACTGAGGAAGTTGGAACGGTGGGCGTTAGTTGTTTGAATTTGTTAGTGGTGGTGCTTACTCTGACTGATTAGCTTGGTGTGTTAGTGCGACGACTTTCAGCTGAAGGGTTACAGCTTCAAAACTGGTCGAAAGCTAGTCGGTTATGTTTTTGGCAAGGCACTTAACGAACATTGCCTGAACACAACGGATTAATGGGTTCTATCAACTTGAAATTGTAGAAACGTGTGAATCATGCACAATACACTGTAATAGCTCCAGTAACCAGACGGTGGACGCAAGGTCATCTATCGATTGCCTGTGTGTTAACCCCTTTGGTTTTCCCATTCACAGTCTGAATAAACATGAATATCCTATCCTCCCATCCTATATAAAGAAATTGCATTACAGGGTTGTAGTGTGGAACCAAGTAATATCCGTAGCAGTTGTGAAGGTTCGAGGATGGACCCCAAGTTCTCACCCAACAACTCACATCTTATATCGTTTATCCATGAGAATGATTTGTGGCTGACGCACACTGAAAGTGGCTTTGAGAGAAGACTGACTTATTGCAACCAAGGTTATTTAGTACAAACAATTAATGAAATAGTTTAAGAACTTTAAATGCATTTATTTAAATGACCAAAAACTTAAATATATAAAAAACAGTATTATTGTTCATGTATGTAGGTTTTTAATTTTAACTAAAACAGCTTGACTCTTTAAACAGGTTTCGCTGCTATAAGGTTCAGTGCCACGCTAATAGATCATATTAGCGCCTAAAATAGTAGCAAACAATGCTTCTGTGTTCCCTCTAGTAAATATTTGCTCTTCCACAATATAAACGATGACTCATCGTTGTAGTGATTTGGTAGTTAAATTAGAGCAATAATATTGACTTGAGTTGCTGCATATAAGTCACTAGGGTTTTGTTTTTATTTTTGAACAAATTATCTCCTGTAAAATCCCTTTAAATTGGTGTGTCTCTAATACTACAGGAGCGCTTGAAGTGCTTGGATTTCTTAAAGTGCTTGGAACCCTAACAATAACCATAATCCTAACCCTCCAAGCCATCGGAGTGCTTCAAGCGCTCCAAGCGATCTTGTAGTAATTAGAGACCAAGATTCCTTTTAAATTTAGCTTTGTATGACTAAGCACTTATATACATAGTAATAATGATGATTATAACCTAGAATTACAATTATATTATCAAACATACATGGAACAAAAAAAGAAATAAAGCTCTGTATGACATATCATCTGTATCCAAATTCCACATTATTTGCAGGCATGAAGAACAGAGTGGAAAGTCGTTTATCAGCTGGAAGTGCTTCTTACATTGTGCAAGAGGAGTTTGACCGATACACTGGGTATTGGTGGCAACCAAACAACCACACAGGTAGTCTCATAATTTGGCCAACATACACACAACTCACAATAAACTCAAAGTATAATTTATCATTCAATGGTGAACTGACTTGCATCGTATCAATCCACCGACCACCCTCATCCCCTTTCATTCCAAGTTGCAACAGCTTTCACCACCTCCTCTATCCCGTGATCCACCCCTCACACTTCATTCATTATAAGCTTATTTTGTTAACCCAGTGCTCCGCAACCTTTTTTTACTCGAAGCACATTTAGAGGCTTACTAAATTTGACGGCACATTGCAGTCAAAATTGTACTATGGGAGGTCTTTTGACAAGCTATACAGATTTGATAAAATATTAGTGAAGTGTCTAATTGCCGTAATATTTAAATTGTCAAAAACTATAACACTTTTTATTTAGTAAAAACTGTGTTATAAAAAATATAGTGTTTTCCGCGGCACCCTAGCATTGTCTTGTGGCACAGTAGCGTGTCTTGGCACACTGGTTGCGGAGCAAGCAAACCTGGTAAACCTGATAACGTGGTCCGCAGGGGTCCATCGTATTCTGTATGAGTTGGTTGATGAATCGGACGTGGAAGTTCTGCAGATACCAAACCCACTGGGAAAACTCCCTTTCGATTCCTATAGATACCCGACAGCAGGTATACAGTCAAAGGGTTTTGTGATGTTTTTTAAAAATTTGTTTCTATTTTTTAACTTTTTTAAACAAAATTTTTGTATTTGATTGTTTTTAAATTCTTAAATTTGTTTTGCTTGAACAGTAACTTTTAATTTTAAACCTATAAAATAAAATTAATTTCAAATAATTTTTCTATTTCATTTAAATCTAGTTAATGAAACAATTGTGGTTACAATATTATTGAGGGTGGTACTCTCACTTAGTTTTAATGCAATCCATTAAGGTTCTCCAAATGCCAAAGTCACTTTGCAACTGCTGGAGTTCACCTGCAGTGAAGATGGAAAGGTGAGAACAACAAATGTGATGTCATCTAATATTGCTGGGATTAACCACATCCATTGGAAATTGTGCTAACTGTGTTTTAAGCATTCAAGTGTGCTTTAGTTTCCGAAGGGTTGCAGGTTCCAAACTTGTCACTAACTAGGTGGTTGTGTCCTTGGGCAAAGGACTTATGGGATATTGCCTAAACCCAGCGGATCAATGGGTTCTACCAAATTAAAGGAACATGTGAATTATATACTACGGTAATCGACGGCTGGTTTTTTCATTCACAGAAATAAACATGAATATCTTATACTATCCTATTAACAATATCCATTGGAAAAAAAACATTCCGAAAGGCTATTGTTTGCGAGGTAAAGGCTATTCTTTTGAGGTAAATGTCTAACAATTTTAGTCCACTTTCTGTCTATTTTTATCTATTTTATTAGATTTGTAATGTTACGTCTTTATAAAACAAGGAAATTGTCCTATCCTAAAATCCTATCCTACAATTATAAAGTCAGATAAAGTACATCTTTAAGTTATTAATGGTAATCACGTTATTTCGTTTAGTTGATAGGAATCCTTAAAGTTGTAGCTCATGTTGATTGCAGGTTGGAAACGTGGTCACTCGGAGATTATCGGAACCGTTAAAAGAAGCTTTCCCATGGATGGAATATATTGTTCGCTTGTCATGGCTCCCAAATGGAAATGGGTGAGATTTTTCTTAATCTACGCTAAATAATCTTAACTTGTACCTTTTTTAAACAATTTAAGGAATTACATTTCTTTAAGGAAAATGTGTATGATATGATATAATATTCATGTTTTTTCCATGAATAGGAAAACACAAGGGGGTTAACACAAGGGTAATCATCAGATTGCCTCACGCCCACTGTCGGGTTTCCTGAGCTATTGCAGTGCGTTGTGTATACTTCAGATGTTCCTTCTACTTAAGTAAACCCAATAATCCGGTGGTTTATGTCCGTTAAGTGTCTTGCCCAAGGACATAACCGATTCGATAGAGACCAGTTTCAAACCTGCAACCTTTCGACTAAAAGGCGCTGACTAACCCACCAGAGTAATCAGAACCTAACCAACCTCGCATGTGTGTGCAGGGTGTGGGCTCAGTTGTTGGATCGTGCGCAGCAGGAGACGTCCATAGTTTACATCCCGTTGTCGAGGTTTGACCATGTGATCAGTGAGCACGACGAGCTCGGGGAGCACAATCGACACGAGGAGGTCAACGGAGCCGACGTCGAAATGGCCGATGCAACTGCGCAATGTAATCCAGGATTGAAAATATTGTACGAAGAGTCGTGTGCTGTTTGGATAAACGTGGGTTGCATTTATACTTTGTTGTGCAATTTAACCCAAGGTTCAGTGGTAAAGGTGTTTCGCTTGGAACAAAAGTGCTCCATGGTTCTTTGGCCCCACGTCTACTAAGCATGAAATGTTCGGGAAGCGTTTGCGTCCACTGGGTTATACTTTTGTCTTCCTGCATCTCTCATGGAATGGTTCAGTAACCTGCGGCTTTTTCATTCGTCTGATGCGGCTCTTAATAATTTTATTGCCACTGTGCGAGCGCATAATAAGTTCAATACCCTTGCATAAGTGAAACAAAAAGAAGAATAGTCGCGGGTTTATCTTACACAGTGTTGTTTTCTTTTTATTGCAAAAATTTTATTACTTTTGCGGCTCCCAGTGATTTATATTTTGTGAAATATCAGATGAAATGGTTCTTTAAGTGCAAACGGTTGCCGAGCCCTAGACTCTTGGATCACCATGCAAAACGCGAAGAATATACCAAAAGGCAGCAAATAGGAATTACTGAAATCCCCAAATTAAATATCTACCCATACTAATGTAATGTAAATAATGCTACCGTGGTGACAGGTACACGACGCGTTTCATTTCATGACGCGCAACGACGCCGACGAAGTTCGCTTCATATGGGCGAGTGAGCGGTCGGGACATCGACATCTTTACCTTGTTAAGTCTCAACTGAAGCAAACCTGCAAGAGGCTCAACACTGGGGACCGGGTTGCAGGTGCCTTTATGATGCTTGTCTGCTCCTATTAATCTGCCGTTAATTTCAACCAATGATTTTGTCTGTGATAATCTACAGTTAATTTTAACCAATGATTTTGTCTGTATTAATCTGCGGTCAATTTCAACCAATGCTTTTGTCTGTATTAATCTGCGGTTAATTTTAACAAATGGTTTTGTCTGTATTAATCTGCGGTTTATTTTAACCAATGATTTTGTCTGTATTAATCTGCGGTTAATTTCAACCAATTATTTTGTTTGTATTAATCTGCGGTTTATTTTAACCAATGATTTTGTCTGTATTAATCTGCCGTTAATTTCAACCAATGATTTTGTCTGTGATAATCTACAGTTAATTTTAACCAATGATTTTGTCTGTATTAATTTGCGGTTTATTTCAATCAATGCTTTTGTCTGTATTAATCTGCGGTTAATTTCAACCAATGATTTTGTCTGTATTAATCTGCGGTTAATTTCAACCAATGCTTTTGTGTGTATTAATCTGCGGTTAATTTTAACAAATGGTTTTGTCTGTATTAATCTGCGGTTTATTTTAACAAATGGTTTTGTCTGTATTAATCTGCGGTTAATTTTAACAAATGGTTTTGTCTGTATTAATCTGCGGTTTATTTTAACTAATTATTTTGTCTGTATTAATCTGCGGTTAATTTTTACCAATTATTTTGTCTGTATTAATCTGTGGTTAATTTTAACCAATACTAATTTTGTCTTTTTTAATCTGCGGTTAATTTCAACCAATTATTTTGTCTCTATTAATCTGCGTTTAATTTCAACCAATGATTTTGTCTGTATTAATCTGCGGTTAATTTCAACCAATTATTTTGTCTGTATTAATCTGCGGTTTATTTTAACCAATGATTTTGTCTGTATTAATCTGCGGTTAATTTCAACCAATTATTTTGTTTGTATTAATCTGCAGTTAATTTCAACCAATAATAATTTTGTCTGTATTAATCTGCGGTTTATTTTAACCAATGATTTTGTCTGTATTATCTACAGTTAATTTTAACCAATAATAATTTGGTCTTTTTAATCTGCGGTTAATTTCAACCAATTATTTTGTCTGTATTAATCTGCAGTTAATTTTAACCAATAATAATTTTGTCTGTATTAATCTGCGGTTAATTTCAACCAATTATTTTGTCTGTATTAATCTGCGGTTTATTTTAACCAATGATTTTGTCTGTATTAATCTGCGGTTAATTTCAACCAATTATTTTGTTTGTATTAATCTGCGGTTTATTTTAACCAATGATTTTGTCTGTATTAATCTGCGGTTTATTTTAACCAATGATTTTGTCTGTATTAATCTGCGGTTAATTTCAACCAATGATTGTGTCTGTATTAATCTGCGGTTAATTTCAACCAATGATTTTGTCTGTATTAATATGCGGTTAATTTCAACCAATTATTTTGTTTGTATTAATCTGCGCTTAATTTCAACCAATTATTTTGTTTGTATTAATCTGCGCTTAATTTCAACCAATGATTTTGTCTGTATTAATCTGCAGTTAATTTAAACCAATGATTTTGTCTGTATTAATCTGCGGTTAATTTCAACCAATGATTGTTTCTGTATTAATCTGCGTTTAATTTCAACCAATGATTTTGTCTGTATTAATCTGCGGCCATTTTCCACCAATAATTCAATATTAACATATTAATTCCAAGTGGAAAGCAAGGCTTGTGTGAATTCTGTGACGCAGCTCACCAGCGGGAAGTGGGATGTTCTGGAACCATCTAATTCGGTAACGACTGTGCGCATTATGTGGTATGAGTGATAACACTTGCCTTGTTAGATGTGGGTGGATGAGAGAAGGGGATGTATCTACTTCATGGGGTTAAAGGACACTCCTCTCGAGACCCATTTGTAAGTTTTTTTTTTACCAGACAGTTTACTAGTAGATTGTACTATATTGTTACGTATTCCAGAAAATATTGTGGTACTTTGCGTTGCAGACTCTTTTTACTGGTGATGCACATGTTAAAACCCTTGATTGGGCTTACTGCACTACATTAAATTCTGTGTATGGTAGTGCACTGGTAGAAGCTGTGTGGTATTGAGTTTAATTTACTAAAAAAAACTTTTTTTTTTGGCTGCAGAGTTTACTATACAGTTAAAAAAATGGTGTTGGTCTTCAAAAAAGAAAGAAATATAGTCATTATTAAAAGGAGGCTGATGCTAAACAGATTCTGGTATCGGATATAGTCCTTAAAAAAAGAAAAAAATTCTCTTCGAGTATACCAAACTCAATACACAGCTTCTACCTAGTGCAATAATAAACCTATGCATCTCTGTGTGTATGGACAGTGTATTGAACGAGACACATTACAGGTACTCGGTGTCGTACGATGCTCCCGGTGAAGTAACAAGATTAACGCAGCCTGGCTACTCCCATTCCATCTCCATGAACAAGGTAGGTATTGTGGGTATGACATACAGTAGCATAGCATAACCAGGTGTATATGGGTGTCTAAGCTTCTGAAATTAAAAAATGGGTTGTTTTGTTTTATTAAGGTGTATTGTACTTGGTACTCATAACAAATCTACGCCCTTCAAAAAGGATAAAATATTTTTTTGGTGCATAACATAGAATTAAGTAAGTGTTTGAAAATATATATAAATATATTCCCTTTTTAAACAGGATTGCAGCATGTTTGTCTCTGTGTCTAGCAATATTGGGGAATTCTTCTCGGCGAAGATTTTCAACAATCCAACTCACGCGACACCCCCTGCCCAGTTGGCCGAGCTCCTTGACCCATTAAGTGCGTCTTCTGTGTATTTCACCTCAAACTTTTTGTTTCTGAGTATTGATTTACAAAGTTAAAGCACTGCAGTGGCGCTAGTGAGATCCCTGGCCAGGTTCTGTTAAGTGAAGATTTGGCACATCAGTAACAACAGGAACATTTCTGGTTCAATCCCTGGCCAGTCTACTTTTCATGAGAAATTTTCTCATTGAAGACATTAAGCGAACATTGCCTCGAGATAGTGGAAATGTATGGTTTATTCAGTTTAAAATTCAAGAACACTATAAAAAAATACACAGGAATAACTGCAGTAAAGTGGCATTCTAATCAATTCCTGTGTTTATTATAGAAGTATGGTTGATACAATTGATCTATACAGACAACTCACAAAATAGCAACTCGTAGCAGATTCAGTGTGCTTCACTTATCTGTACGACAGCGGGGCAGGACAACTCACTATATCATGAGCGGGACAAAGTATTTTTGTCATTAGCGGGATGGGGGTATATCATAAGCGGGAAAAACTATATACATCACTAACATGAGTTATATCATGATATAAAACACCCCTTCTGAGATACCCTCTTATGTTAGTGATCAAAATACCCCTCCGTTTCTCCTTCCAATGTCCTGTAGAATAATGCTGTCCCGCTCCAATGTCTAATTTACAAGTGTTGAACTGCCCCGCTCATGCCGCCCTGTTGTTCCTCAGATCAGTTCAGCCCGAAACATTAGTCCCGGGTTCAATACCTTATCCCACCCTGTGATACCTCATCTCACAGAGGGGTTAATGTGCAGGTGACCTTCCGGAATATTCTCCACCAGAATTGTTCTCATTTGTGAATAGTTGTGGGGACAAGATCCATGGATTGTACCACAAACCGAGCAATATGGAGGCTGGGAGAAGATATCCAACCGTGCTCTACATCTATGGCGGACCACATGTAACTATGGCAGTGTTTCTTCATTGTAGGCTGTATGGTGTAACTCTGTTGTAGGTCGATGGACTGTCGCCGGAAAACTTTAATTGCCTAGGATAGAATAGGATGTTTATCCCCGTGAATAGGAAAACCAAGGGGGTTAACACACGGGCAATCGTCAGATCACCTCGCGCCCACCTTTGGATTACTGGAGCTAGTGGAACCCATCAATCTGCTGGATTCAGGCAATAACCGTTAAGTGCCTTGTCCAAGAACACATCGACTCGCTAGCGACCGGTTTCGAACATGCAACCCTTCGACTGAAAGGCGACACACTGACCCACCAGACTAATCTGTCACCCTAAATACATAGTGGACGATATAGACAAATTAGCAATTTTTTTAGCAAAAATTAAAAATTTTTGGTTGAATAAGGGTCACGAATATTTTGATCCCAGGTAGTTGGTTGACAATCATATGTTCCAGGTGCAATTGGTGACGAATTCATTCAAAGGGCTGAGATACCAGCGGTTATTCACCCTCTCCATGCTGGGGTATGCAGTGGTGGTGATTGATGGACGTGGTTCATCACATCGGGGCATCGGGTTTGAGGGCTGTTTGAAGAACCGGCTGGTGAGTGGCTGGTGCCATAGTGCAGGGTATTTAAGCTCTTGACCTTTTAATATATTAACATTAACTGCGACACTTTTCATTTTTAAAATCTAAAAAAGTCTAAAAAATTATAATAGATATAGTGGTTTGTGTGAAATTGATATACTCTTAGTTGGTCTCAAAAAGTTGTATTAGAGTTGACAATGCTTATTTTTGACCTGCTTGAAGATTTAAGCTAATTCTAACTTTAAACAAAGGTTGCATCTCAAAACTGTCTTACACTCAGGAGGTACCCCCTCTAGCGACGAAGTGGTAGAAATAATTTTAAAACCTGATTTTGACTATTTTATATTGCCCTAAAGATAAATTGGATGTGAAATTCAGCTTCCTCATACCTTTTAATATCTTAAAACTAATTTTCAGCTTTCCACATGGTTTATTTTTCGAGATATCTACAATTAAAAGTTGTGAGAAGGCGTGCTCACCAACAATAAGCCCTCATGTGGCCGGTTTTTCATCATGCCGTAACTTTTGAACCACTAGGAGTTGCGACCCTAAATTTTGTCCTAATCATTTTTTAGGTGTAGGTACATGGTATGAAAATCTTATCACAATCTGAGAGGTACAATGTACTTTTCAAGAATTTCAATTTTTTTTGCTAAATTATAATGGAATGACTCCTATCCTTATATTTCACCATACAGGGACAGGTAGAGATGTCAGACCAGGTCGAAGGACTGCAGTATTTAGCTCATAAGTTCAATTTCATTGATCTTTCCCGTGTGGCAGTACATGGATGGTCTTATGGTAAGCTTCACAACTGGATGTGGGTCATTGGAGAATATTTTTATTGTTTATTTAATTTTGACAAATCTTGTTTATTTAATAGTGCGTCGCCTTTTAGCTGATTGGTTGCAGGTTCATAACTGGTCGCTGGCTAGTCAGTTGTGTCTTTGGGCAAGGTATTAGTCGACGTTGTCTGAACCCAGCGGATTAGTGGGTTCTACCAAATTATAAAAAGCATGTGAATCATACACAACACACTGCAATCACCCGACGGTCGGCGCGAGGTGATCTGACAATTGCTTGTGGCCATGTGTTAACCCCCTTGGTTTTCCCATTCATAGGAATAAACATGTATATCCTATCCTTAATTTGGTGCATTTAATTTTACGGGGCTAAAGCAATGCTTTTTATTGCATGCTATAAAATGAGTTTGTCATGATGATGATGATTTAATGTTTTATTTCAACAGGTGGTTATTTATCGCTGGTGGGTTTGGCACAACGACCTGACATATTCAAGGTAAGGATGATTCCTTGCACATTTTACACAGGAGTTTAGTCAATTATCAACAATAGAATTTAAATAGGCAAGTATCTATACTTGCACAGATTCCTATTTTAATTAATATTCACCTTTTTACTATTTAAATGAGTCAGAAGTTATCACTACGTACCCATACAAACACACTGAGCTCACGATAACAACAACACATGAATAAACCATAATTTCTTTAATATAAATTTTTTTATTTGCTTGTATTACGTAATTTAAAGTTATGTGGGTAGAATATAATTAGACAATGAAATAACCAACGTGTGAGTAGCTGTTTATATACGTTAACAATGAAACAATCAACCATTAAATCGTGCGAATGGTTGTTTAAGTGAAAATGTCAATGAAATTAACCTGAAAACCTGTGCTTGGCCAAAAATAGCTTCAAAACAAGAATGGTATTACGTGTACTAACATATGCACCCAATATAACCCACAGGTGGCTATAGCGGGTGCGCCAGTAGTAAACTGGGAGAAATACGACACGGGGTACACTGAGAGATACCTCGGCACCCCACAAGCCAACCCAACCGCATATTGTGATAGTTCCATCACTGGCATCGCATCGAAATTCCCAAATGAGTGAGTGGACAGGAATATTCTAGAATCAGGATTTGAATCGCTATTTCACTGTGTTAGATAATTGGGACATTCCTTTAATTTGGTAAAACCCATCATTCAACTGGATTCCGGCAATGTCCGTTAAGTGCTTCACCCAATGACACAACCGACTAGCTAGGGACCAGTTTCGAATCTGCAACTCTTCTAGCTAAAAGACGACGAACTTACACACTGCAATAGGTCCGTTTACCCGACGGTATGCGCGAAGTAATCTGATGATTGCCTCTGTTTTTTTCACTCACGAGGATAAACATGAACATCTTGATCCTAATATAATGAATTGCAGACCGAACCGACTGCTTATCGTGCACGGCTTCATCGATGAGAACGTGCATTTCATTCACACCATCGAGCTCATTAACGCACTGGTGAAGTGTTGTAAGCCTTATCAGCTACAGGTAATTTTTATTTCATTGTTGTAGACCATTTACGCTAGGGGTCGGCAACCTTTTGCACTTAAAGATTCAATTTAACCGATATTTCATAAAATTAAAATCACTGGGAGCCGCAAAACTATTTTTGGAATAAAAGAAAAACAACACTGTGTGAAATAAAGAAGCGACGACTGTTCTTCTATTTGTTTCACTTATGCAAGGGTCTACCCCTGATTTACGCAATATCCAATTATAGTTTAGTTGTCCCACGTAAATATTCACAAATCCTATAAACTCTTGCCTTAATTACAGATAGAATTGCTGATTTTATTATTTTCTCTTTTACTAGTTTCATCCACTTTCGTTTTGCCGTGTATTGATCAGTTTTTATTCTAATTACTTTAGAAATGAAAGTACGGTCGTGTGGCCGAATGGTTAACGCGACCTAAACATAATTTATTACAAAAACGATCCTGGTGACGAACACGTCAGGGATTCGAAACTCAGTTCTCTAAAAACGTAAAGAAACTTAATTTGATCAATAGATCTATCCCGGCGAGCGACACGGTATACGAAACCCGGAAAGCAACGAACATTTTGAAGTGGCGGTCATTTCGTTTCTGCAGCAGAACTTATAAGCTAGCATCTATGGATGGGAACTCCCAGCTATCAAATAATATATTTATCGTTTGCCAACCAACCAAACAACCTTTCGAGCATGCTAGCTTCTAATTCCATTTATGTGGTTTTGTCGCTCGACTGCGAGCATAAGGTTGCTGCGACACGCATCATAATGCGCATTGTATATAACGGTGACATTTATTAAGAACCATTCTTAGGTAATTCGCGACGAAAATCAACAGGTCAATAATTTTAATTTGTTTTATTGAAACAATTTTTATGCAATTTGCCTGGGGCTTTTACTTTTTATGCGATCACTGGAAATTCGTGAGTAAATAACAGTGTTTGTGCCTTTGCAAATAAAGTTGAACTTACTAACGAAGTGTCTACCACCCCGAGTATAGAACAGTGCTCCGCAACCAGTGTGTCGCAAGAAAATGCTAGGTTTGTCGCGGAAAAATAAATATATCTATTTTTTAAACACAGTTTTTACCAAATGAAAATGAGTTATTTTGTAAATTTCAATATTACGGCTATACGACACTTCGGTAATACAATATCAAATGTATATAGCTTGTCAGAAGACCTCTCATTGTACAATTTTGACTGCAATGTGCCGTCAAATTTAGTAAGTTTCTAACTGTGCCTCGAGTGAAAAAAACGGTTGCGAAGCACTGGTATAGAAATTGAGGTCGGTAGCTAGGTGAGGGTCGCTCTGTATCTACTGGTATAGCCGACATGTCCGAGATATTTAAAGCGTCCTGTCAGGTCCTCTTTGGCTCCACTGTGTTTGACATCTCGTTCAAAACGACTTGGTTAGTGATCACAGGGCAGGTGATGGCGTATTTCTTTGTCGTTCCTGCCGTCTTTGTAGTTTCCAGTAAGTTATCCACCTCTACAAGTGATGCATTGTTAGTGATATTATAATTTCGATTGCGAACACAAGTATTTACCTAATGGGTTTCTACACCCGTCCACTACTTGCCGGATCAGCTTGCTTGTCATCCGCTGTAACATGTTCGATCGGTTATGCTGGTGGTATATTGCGACGCCTTTTAACCGAAGGGTTGCAGATTCAAAACTGTTTGCTAGCTAGTCGGGTTTGTCTTAGGGCAAGGTACTTTACGGATATTGCCTGAGCACAACAGATTAATGGGTTCTACCAAATTGAAAGAACGTGTTAATCATACACAACACACTGCAATAGCTCCAGTAACCCGACGGTTGGCGCGAGGTGATAGGATATTCTTGTTTATCTCCGTAAATGGGAAAACCAAGTCGTCAGATCACACATTCACAATGATAAACATGAATATTGTATCCTAATATAAGCAGGGGTTGGACACTCGTTGTTACATTTATATCAAGCAAAGTAATTACCATTTTTTCAAAATTGACGAGATCGTCTTTGAAGGTGTCGTTTCCTTCTTGCATAAAAGTCAGGTCTTTCATAATGAGAGGGAAATACGGGATCCTTGTGCTCTCCGTCGAGGCGACGAATAACCTGTAATTTCTATGGTTCCGCGACGGGTCAAGAATCCCTTCAAACCCCTGCACCATCTTTCGATATTTCGACGGCAGTTTGTCCCAGGTGTCATGTAGTCGACTCACCGCTTGGTTCCCAATTCCAATCATCACGGCCATGAACCCAAACATGTCATGATACATTTTCAAACTGAAACAATGAACAATTAGTAAATGGCCAATGTGCAGTAGACTAAGTGTCCCACTATAAAGCTAACAGCCATTGAAATAAATTTCGTCAGAACAAAAATGGAGTAACAATATTTACTAAAAATGGAGCAATATTTATGCGTTATTAGGACATTTCTTTAATTTAGCAGAATCCATTATTCTACTGGGTTTAGGAAATATCCGTTAAGCCTTGCTTAAGAACACAGCCGACTAGCTCGCGGCCAGTTTCTAGTCTGCAACCTTTCGATTGCAATGCAAAATAAGCTCAACGGTCGGAGACGGACTTTAGTTTATTAAGTTAGAATCAAAGCCAAAACGTATGTTGTTATGTTTATCCTCGCAATGGCCAAACCCATCATAGTATAAGAAGGAACGTCTAAAATTTACACAACACACTGCAATAGCTCCGGTAACCCGACGGTGGGCTTGAGGTAATCTAACGATTGCCCAGGTGTTAACCCCCTTGTTTTCCCATTCACCTTGGGGATAAACATGAATATCCTATTCTATATAATTAGATCGTGACCTACTTTTCTGCAACTTTAATGAACTTCCGAAGCAGCTGGACTCTCTTGTTGATGTTAGCACACAGGCATATCTCGGTTGGCGGCCAATATGCAAGCTGGTTGAATCTTCGAGCCATCACGTTTAGATTGGAAGTTGTCCATTTGAACTTGTGCCCGCCACAGGTTTTGAATAGAAACTCCAGCTGCGGAGACAAAAATAAATTCGTATCATGGTCAGCCGGGGGCGGTGAGTTTAGTTTATTTTTTGTTTCCACGATGAAAACACGAAGCAGTATCTTTGATAATAATTCAGAATACCGAAAAAACAGAAAAACGATAGTAGTTAAAACACGCCCATAATCGAATCAGTTATTTACTTTGGTATATTTATACATGGCAGCCAAACCTAAAAATAAATTTTTAAATGAACATTTTTACACCAAGCGAGGAAGAAAAGTTTGCAGAAAAGCGATGGGGTTGTCAGATTTAGGAAAAGGGAGACAATGAGCCCAAAACCAAGTTAAGGCTTGAAATAACCATGTCTTGAACCCAAGTAATTAATATATTGTTTAAAAATTAAAGCAAGGTGTATATTATAAATAACACAAAGCAATGGCTTAATTAACCCTATAGTATATACGTGATCACGATGGGGATAAGATGGGATATTCATGTTTATCCCATTAAATGGGAAAACCAAGCGGTTTAACACATAGGCAACCATAAGAACACCTCGCGCCAACTATCCGGTTACCGGAGTTATTTCAGTGTGTTGTGTAGAATTCAATTTGATAGAATCCAATAATTTACTCGGTTCAATAACAAATTACGATTTTCCAACGCCTCTTAGTTTTCAAAACTAAAATGAGGAACCTATAAGTAGAAGGGAACAACTTACAATGTGGATATTGTTCATGAGGTTCCAGTTGTGCTTGCACAAGTGATACGCAATTTCCAGCGAGCTTACCGACTCCATGTGTGAGGCCTCGATCGTTTTACTTGCAGATTGCTTATTCACCTGGAAGTACACGACCATGAAAAAAAAGAAATTTAGGAAACCGTAAAACATTCTTTGGATTAGGTCGTGTGGATATGAGCCGTTCGTTTTATCGGACTGGTCATACAACCATTGTCCGGCCGATTAGTCGGGTGGTGTAGTGTGTCGCCTTTTAGTCGAAATGTTGGAGGTACGAAACCGGTTGCTAGCTAGTCGGCGGGCACGAGATAATCTGACGGGCACAAGGTAATCTGACGATTACCCGTGTGTTAACTCACTTGGTTTTCCCATTCACTGGGATAAACATAAATATTCTTTTGTAGTCTATCCCGATATTACAGTTCAATGCAAGATTTTTACGATGTGGTTTCTCACCAGGTACGGATGGTCGCCCGTAGTTGTCAGGTACAATCTACTGTTCAAGCTAACTGCCGTTGCCACCGAAGTCTGTCTCTTGGGAATTTCGTTTGTATCTGAGAAGATGTGAGAAAGTAGCCATTAAGCTGGCTGTTTAGATCGGACTTGAAGTAATATTTAAGATCTCTATGTAATGCCGACTATATAAGCTCGACGCATCTTTCTCGTCGGTCTCTTTTCATCTCGACACACTTACAATAAACGACAATAACTAACGTGCGTTGACACTATAGGACTCACCATGGTTTTCGTGGAGCTCGACCAACTTGAAGTCGGAGGGAGAATTGGAAAGCTTCTCGCAAGCGGCAGCGATGATCTCTCCACACTGCATGTATACAAGTTACTTTGTGTTGATAGGAATGGTTCATATCCAGCATGTGTGGCCGAATGGTTAACGCGAAAGATTCAAATACCGATCCTTATATAAAAATGCATTAGTGACGAGCCCATTATGGTACTGAAACTTAGCCAGATAATACATAGTGTTAAAATGGAAAACCCAATTGTATCCATGTTAGGGGACACGAAATAAGCAACACTCTTGTCGAAAATAGTTTCCGGATTAATTATCGGGTCTAAATCAATGTATGACACATTGACCATGTTTATTGATCGCATTAACTCAGAGTTTTTGGACAGAGCCTATCTGTAAACTAATCAAATACTGGTAACAGCATGGCTACCAGTATTTGATTGGTTTCGGTCTAGTAACAGTCCAACTTGCTACTAGTGAGTTAACTTCGGACCGCAATAGACCGACTGATTAGCGTGCTGGGTCGCTAGCCAGTGGACTGTGTCATTGGGCAAGAAACTTACATTGTCAGAACCTAGCGGATTAATGGGTTCTACCAAATTGAAGGAAAGTGTAAGTCATATACAATACGCTGTAATAGATCCGGTAACCCGACGGTGGGCGCGGGGTGATCTGACAATTACCCGTGTGTTATAGCCCCCTGGGTTTTCAACATTCTATTTATACGGAAACTTACAGTTGCAGAAATTGGAAGTTTCACTGTGGTATATGTGTTGTTCCAATCGTATATTTTTAGCAACACTTTATCGCTGTCATGTATTGGTTCTGCCCCATTCTGTTTGGACATGGGATATCTCTGCACAGATGTGCCCACTGTAAGTACCACTTGGCTTGCTCCGCTTGTTCCATTATTCGAACTTCTGCGATTAAGTAATCCTGGTTTACCACTTACCGCAACCATAGGGTTTTCAGAAATATGTTTACTAAATATTTTACGAATTATTTTAGATCGATACGTTTAAATATACCGGACCAAGGTAATTAAACCATTAAACAACCGGTACCAGTCCAATGGGCCAGGTCCACGTATGTTTAGTGTATAGGACGTAAAAACGATCACTAAGGCATTTGTTTGTTTCCTCATTAAAACCCGCAACAGAACGTCCTTTAAAAATGGAAAACAGGAAAAAACGGCAAAACGACAGTCGTTAAAACATATGTGTCAATCTTAAATTATTTAATGTAGGTATAGCCACACGTCAACGCTAAAACATATATATATGTATATATATATATATATAATTAATAAGCAAGTAAACAGTACGGTCGTGTGGCCGAATGGTTAACACGACCGATACATATATAGACATAAAAAACGGTCAAAACCAACCTGGTTTAAAACTAAAGCCGAAAAAATATTTAAATACAAAGTGTGTTCAAATATATTAAACTTTATGGTGAGTTTTAAATCTAGCAATATTCCGATACGATAGAAATTGACTTACTGGGGTTTATATACGCATTCAAGATCTTCTTGCAATTCCTCATAAATTTCATTTTCCAAAACGTCTTGGATAACTTGCTTGCGAAGCTCCTGAAGAATTTACAAATAGTTACACAAGGACTGGTTAAAATTGGTACCGACCGAAGAATAGTTTAAGACAGGATATTCATGTTTATTCCCAGTGAATGCGAAAAACAAGGGGTTTAACACACAGGCAATCGATCACCGCGGACCCACCGTCAAGTTACCGAAGCTATTGCAGTGTGCTGTGCATGAATTAGACGTTCCTTTAATTTGGTAGAACCCATTAATCCGCTGAGTTAAGGCAGTGTCGGTAAAGTGATACAAGTGACCAGTTTTGAACCTGCAACCTTTTGACCGAAAGGCGACGAAATGTCCTATCAAGCTAGATAGTTAAAATTTAAATTGGTACCAATTATTCAAGCCACATAAAGTTCGTATCAACCTTTAAAAAGCTCTGAATGTCCGGGTCTTCGTGGAAGATATAAGTGTGTATGTGGCTCCACCTAACGACGAAATATACAACTCCTTTTTTGAGCGAGTCCCCAGCTCGGTACTGCTTCAGCAGATATTCACAGAGATGCTTGGAGTCGGTGAACAGCTTGTATGTGATTATGAAGTCTTCCATCGAATCTTCCATCCCAGTGAGCACCCACGGCTGGATGTACCTTAATATGTGTTCCAATATCTTATCCACAGTACCTGAGAAAGGATATCTGGTTTAGGAAAGGCTAGTTTTATTGGTTGATCGTCGGACTGACATCTGTAAAAAGGTAAACTAGTCGGTAGCTAGTTGATTCCGTTCCTACACTTTATTGAAGCTTAAACGTTCTACATTATATTGAGGAAAACGGTTGCAATGATTTAATCGCAATAATTACCACAGTGCAATAGCTCTGGTAACCCGACAATGGGCAATACCCGAGTTTTTATAATGCACCAATAAATATTAGTGTACTAGGCTATCTAATAGAAAATAATATGGTGGATATTGATTACCTCTTGCTATAGAGTACTTGTAGTTGCAAGGAGTCAATGTATCGGCCATGCTACCACTTCGGGATTTTGAGGAGTTTTTTTCCAAGATCAAAACATCCTTTCCGTGCTCTTTTAATCTATCAGTCTTAGCTTCAACTTCCTGCATAACAGAAACAATGTTTTTAAAAGGTCATTGGCACTGAATATAACGAAGCTATCTTACAGTCAGAATTTTGACGAAATCGAACTTTTCAACTCGAAGAAATTGGCAGTTTGGCTGCGCAGTGACGATGGTAGCTGCACGTGGGGCGTCGTTCACAATGGCAAGGTTCCCAAAATCGTCTCCTTCGTGAAGACTGCAGACGACCCCCTGCCAAACTCTGTGGGTTAGAGCGACGCCTTTCAACCGAAGGGTTTTGGGTTCGAAACTTGGCGCTAGTTAATAGGTTGTGTACTTGGGTAAGGCACTTAACGGACATTGCCTTAACCAAGAAAATTGATGGGTTCTACCAAATTGCAGGAACGTGTGAATCATACACTACACACTACAATCGCCCGACGGTAGGCGCGAGGATAAACATGAATATCCTATCATATCCAGATAAATGTGTCGCCACATGCGGTTGGTAATAATATGAAATACCTTTCCGTGGATGAGAACGTCCACAACGCCACTTAAGATCACGTACCAAGACCTGCCTTCGTCACCTTGGTGGAATACTGGAACACATTGTAAATGATTAGCTTGGTGGGTTAGTGCGTCGCCTTTTAAGCGAAAGGTTGCTTATTCGAAACTGGTTCCTAGATAGTCGGTTGTGTCCTTGGGCAAGGCACTTAACGAACATTGCCTAAACTTAGTGGAATATTCGGTTCTACTAAATTAAAGGAACGTCTGAATCATACACAACACTCTGCAATAGCTCCGGTAACTCGACGGTGGGTGCGAGGTAATCTGACAATTGCATGTGTGTTGACGCCCATTGCGTTTTCCCATTCACGGGGATAAAGTGGAAAATGGTATTTTAAGAGAGATAGATGATGCTTAGACCACATAATACAAATTGACTTACGTGTAGTTCCGACTTGCTGGTGAAATTCGAATTGAATCACTTTGGTGAGCTGTTTCTTTATCTGCGTTAATTTATCCAATGTGAAAATAATTATTTTAAAAAGAACTAATTAATAAAGCGCCCAATTATTAAGGTAAAACGTATTTTTATATCGAGCGATGTTTCGATCCCATGATGGCTCGGACCGTTTTTGTGTAGGAGTTGGTTTACGTATCGGTCGTGTTAACCATTCGGCCACACGACCGTACAAAGATAAACCGCATTAAAACATTGTTGCATTAATACATATGATATGTTTTGTTTACTTACAATGGGGATATGAGCTTTTAATGTTTTTGGGTGTTTAGTTTGATTAATAAGATGCTTATTGCTTACAGACGGGATTGAAAGTGGGCGGTTCAACATTGCCAAACAATATTTTCTTTGGCAATTTATTTAAACGAGCCCCGACTGTGAATTTAGTTTGTTAAAATTATATTCATTTTATATAAGGATTTTAAGTAGTGGCGTTATTACAAGCCCACATTCCGAAGTATGTGGTTGTTTTACATTCAAAAGTATATGGTTTCTTCTGTTTTATATATATAAATATAAAATTTTAACCTCATTCGAAAGTTCTTTGAGGGCATTAATGTGCAATATCTCATCGTAGATCATTTCCAGCTCTGTTGCTGTCCGATGCTCGGGTCTGCAGACATAGGTTAGGATATTCATGTTTATCGATGTAAATGGAAAAATAAAAGGGGTTTAACACACCGGCAATCATCAGATTACCGCGCGCCCGCTGTCAGATTACCAGAGCTATGTGTTGTCTATGATTCACACGTTCCTTCAATGGTGGAACCCATTTTTCCACTGAGTTCAGGCAATGTCCCTTTAAGTGCTTTCACAACCGACTCGAACCTGAAATCTCATGGTTGAAAGTCGACGCACTACCTCACTAAGCTAATCGGTTGAATAAACAGTCTTACAGTTTTCTCAAAGCGCTGCGGAACATCGCGTCCGGTGATTTTCGTTTTAAATCGGCCAAAGCGCTGACTAATTCTTCCTCAGATATTTGTTGAGACTCCTCAACACTGTCATCACAAGAAGAGCTGGGAAGTCGACCGTTGGTGGATTCAGTAACCTGGAAAAATGTCTCATTGATAGATTTTCAACAATGAACTCGGATAGGATAGGTTACTTGAATAGGGACTTTCTAAAATCGTTAAGATCTTTGGAAAAATTATGCTGAATAGTGGTGAGGATAAGGGATCATTAACGAACATGTATGGTGCCAATCATCAAACTTAAATTGTCATAGTAACCATCATACTTAAACTGTATATAAAGTCGAAAACATAAGAAAAGCGAGTGGAGAGGGTAAATGGGCAATAATCAAGTGAAATACATACAAAGGAATTACGAAACCTAAATAAAAATATTACCAGGTCAACCGATTCCACATCCAATCCAGTTACTTGACGGTCAAACTGGTAAAGCAGTTTTGCATCTTCAAAGAAGTGTTCCTGTCGAACTGAATAAGGATTGTGTTAGGATAGGATAGGATATTCATCTTTATCCCCGTGAATGGGAAAACCAAGGGGGTTAACACACGCGCATTCGTCAGATCACCTCGCGCCCATCGTCGGGTTACCGGAGCTATTGCAGTGTGTTGTATATGATAGACAAGTTCCTTTAATTTGGTAGAACCCAATAATCTGCTGGGTTCAGGCAATGTCTGTAAAGTGCCTTGCCCAAGGACACAACCGACTAGCTGCGACCAGTTTCGCACCTTCAACCTTTCGATTGAAAGGAAGCGAACTTAACCGTTAGACCAACAGTCCGGACGTTAATTACGCTTACTATTTTCACCGGTGTAAGATAGCATAGGATATTCATGTTTATTCGCGTAAAGGGAAAGCCAAGGGGTTTTAACACACGGGCAATCGTCACATCACCTCGCGCCAACCGACGGGTTACCAAAACTATTGCAGTGTTGTGTGTATGATTCAGGCGTTCCTTTAATTAAGTAGAACCCACTAATCAGCTAGGTTCAGACAATGACCGTTAAGTACCTTACTAAAGGACACAACCGACTGGCTAGTGACCAGTTTCAAACTTACTGTGGTAAAGTAATCCTTCTTCCACCAATACTTGCCAGATCCCTGTCACGTGAAACCGTGTTGACAGCATAAGTTCGCTACCATGCGTCTGGTCCCACAACCATCCAACTAATTCCTCCCCGAAGCAGCATCGACCGAACACTGTTGTTTCTTCATCTGAGGAGACATATATTAGATAAGTTGGATAAAGATGCGAGTAGAAGAGATTACTGTTATCTTCATTTTGTTCTTCGTTTGCTGCATGGTCTCCTACTAAGCTGCTGGAGTGCTGGAGTAAATACTTGTAGAGCACACGCGCAGCAGCCAATGTTTCCTCATCTAGTTTCTGTATGAGAAGGGTTGTCATGCAAAAATGTTATGTAGAGAATCGTATGTGACAGTTTTTAAATATATGTCAAAGGGGAGGTTGAAAGTAGTGGCTCATGCTGGTGATGTCAACTGACACATTTGAGTCATTATGAGTCAATTGCAAGTTGCTAAGTGAGTGGTGAAATAGGGAATACAAAGCGATGAGCTTACCTCGTGTATTCTTTCAATCTTTTGCCGCTGGCCAAGCAGGTGCGGCAGCTGCAAAATATGAAAATGTTTTTTACCGATCTAAGTTTCGAATCTATAACGCGATCGTTACTTCGACATATTTTTAATAGTTGGTATATGTATCAGACGCGTTACCCATTTGGCCACACAACCATGCTAAAAATTCAGTTGATCTTTATTAGAAATATACTAAGTTTAGTTTTAATCAGTTTATGAGTATGTGTTTATTAACCAACCGTTGCCGGTATGTTCTGAACTACATCTTCACGTCCACTCTGTTTCTCTTCTGGAAAAAATATAGGATTATTGAAGTGTAATGATAGGCCTTCTGAAGAAAAGTAGTTAAATTAGGAGTTAGTACTTATATAGCCATAAAGGCATAGATGATGAGATTAAACCATGAGTCATGCATTTCATGTGTTATAAAATTAGGCTGCCAAACTATCAAGCAGATTGGTGCTTTGCGAAAGGTTTACTAACATTTTTGCGACATTTACACATTATAAAGTTGTTGGAACTAAAAAGTGTTGACTTAATATAAAGAACATAAAGAAATTGTGGTGTAACGCCAGTATTTACCCTTTTTGGGGGAGTCGTATCCACGAAAACTTGATCTTGATCGTTTATGTTTCTGTGGCAAGCCGTATGTGGCCAAGCTCTCCCTGGATAAAGCTGACAGTGTGGCGTATTTGCTTACACCTAGTGGCGGAGTTTTGCTGTCGAGCACAGAGGAATTGGCATTATTGTTAGGTTCATGTGTAAGACCTTTCGTCAACCGCAACCCCTGCAGAAATACCTCGGATTGGGTCGCACCCGTGGAAAGGTTGTCGTGAAACATGGGTGAGAGAATGTGTCCGTTATTACGACTAAGTGTGTGATACTTTCTCGAAGTTGATCCTGCTTCTGGCGAAAATATATCCTGGTTAACCGTTCGACGCTCTTTCCCTTTACGACTGAAAATTCTTCCCAACGTCCCGGCCTTTGTAACTTGTTTTCTTTCCATCATACCAACAGCCCCATTCTCCACGTACCCAGTGGCAAACCCATCAACTGACTCTTTACCCCCTAACCGCACACTGCCGCCCCCTAGTGAGTGTGTTGCGGAAGGTAAGTTGTTTGTAGAGTCGACTCGCTGATTGATCGGAGAAGCAGATGTTGACGATGCACGAGGTCTCTCCCCTTCCAACATTACCGGGTCGCTTGGAAGCTTTAATGTAAGGCTTGCTTTCTTGGCTTTCACTGTCGCAGGATCGGGAGTTTGAGGTGTTGGCGTCGTTGACTTCGAATTTTTCTTTTTGTTTGTAAATCGAAAACTTTTTCGAAATCGTTTAGATTTGTCGAGGTTGTCGGTGGATTTTGATTTTGCTACAAGTTTATTTTGTTTGCTTGTGTATTCACGATGAAAGGCTTGCGCGGCATCTGAGAAATCCTTTCTTTCCATGTATGGTCTCTTTGTATAAGTTAAAGTTTTGGAAGATGCAAAGATCAGGCTTTCACCCCCTTCTTCATCATTATGCTGGAGGCGAGTTTTCGCGTAATGACCCAGTGGTATATGTGCCTCTGTAGCTGGGCTCTCGGTGTTTATATTTTCCGCTTTTCTGCGAGACAAACCGGCTGCGTAGCTGGAGACTGACAGCGATCGCGATTTTTGAGGGGTATATACCGGCGATGACGTGACGGATGGGTTTCTAGACGTGAAGGGCGATGTTTTGTCAAGCCACTCCACCATTTCTTTATCTAAGATGTGACTGCTATCTTCATTTCTCTTTATTTCGTCATACCGGCTATTAGGAAACACGTCACTTAGTCTGTTCTTTTGTTTATTTTTTGCCAAAACGTCACGGTCAAGTAGTTGTTGCAGAGATCGTTTCATATCTTTATCCATCGTTTGACTTTTACGCTTCGATATTTCGATATCTGGTCTTTCACTTGACATTGTACTCTGAGTGCGTTGCAGAAAAGGCCGCCGGCCTGTGGTCGGAGATCCATTACGCGAATCGGCTTGAAGCACTTTGGATGAGTTGTATTGTTTTACTTTGCTTATCCTGGTCTGCACTGCCCCGGACTTACCGGCGCGTGATGTCGACCGCACCACTCCGCTGTATTGGAATCGACCCTCATTACTAGGAGATACGTGCGATGACTTATCTTCACCGGATAGCAAATACTTCCTCGCGGCTCGCCCGGCGGGTGTGTATGCAGTGTGTTTCTCCGATGCTTCAACATTTTCATAATCAGAAGACTCGGCATCGCTGCCGGAGCTGTCGGAATCGTTGTATCCGCCTCCAAACCACCCTGTTCCGCCAGTTGGCGCAACAAATACTCTTTTGGACGTATCTTGCGGCGGTTTGCGAAGTTGAGCTGGGCTTTTTTGGACTGAATGGCTGTTTGTCGCTACAACCTGGCTCCTATTGGAATCGACATCTTTACCAATGGCTTTCACATCGTCGTAGTCATCACCGTCGTCCTTGTTAAACCCTCCTTCGCGAATATCGTGACTGGGGCTTCTCGGGTCGCAAGATCGGCTTGGGGGAAGATTGGTATGGCGGTCATTTTTATGAGAAATAGGCGACGATAAAAAAGCCCGGTTGTCCAGACGCATTGGTGAAGCCTGTGGTGATTTTACCCGAGAATTGCTCGGCGTGTGCTTTGGGGTGCCGGTCATGTCAGCATAATCGCTCTCTTCTGTCATGAATTTCCCGGGTGGTTTATAGGCTTTGATTGGATGTCTTCCCTGCATGACGTTGTTACGTGACAAGGGTGATACTTCCACATAATCGCAATCATTCATAGGTGTCGCGGGCTTGCGAGGTGACTTGTTCACTCTCATGTCCATATATTCATCCTCTTCATAATCATCACCATCGCCTGCTAATCCACTAATCACAAATCGCTCGGGGATCAATGTCCCCCGGTTCGCCGCCATGTTTAATCCAGTTTCTAAGATTCCTGCAAGTAAATTTCCTGGGTCACCCAATTGGTAATTTGAAATATGTTTTACCCAGATGAGTGCGAACTGTTTGTAGATGATATGCTACATATAATAGCCTTACAGTTAACACAAAAGAACAGACAAAGGTTTGTAGGTTTGCTTGTTGGCGACGAAGATATTTATTAAATGTGTAACGCTCTTAGCGGACATTTCCTGAAACCTGTGAATATCCAATCCTACATTTAAAAATAAGTACACGTAGGAGATATTAAACTTTTAAAATTAAATAAAGTTAGATGAATACTATATAGCATATACGCATATAATACGTGGTATAAAAATGATGCAATTTCCTTATCCACCGCGGGAATGTGTTTTTTTGCTGCTAGCGTAGGCACGGTTGTACCTAAATAAAATAGTCATTACTTTACACAGTATTCATCTAACTTTAAACAACTGTAGCTAATCATATTCACCTTAAAAATATTTCAGACAAGAGGTAACAAGAATTTTATTATTATAGAACAAATTAATCTATGGCCGGCGACATTATATCACCAGCAGCCTTTATTCAAAACATTCCATTGAAACAAGTTACGTATCATACAATTAACAAAAAATATCTTCAATGCATTTTTGCCTTGTAAGAATAAACCTATAGCCTTAAAAGAGAATAAATTAATTTTACAAGTAGTGAAAATTGGTTTTACTTGTTGGGGATTGACCGCACTAAGTCTTAAAACAAATAGTTGAGTACAGGGTAACATTTGGAGTATTACAAAAGCCATATCGACAAAAACGAAGTAAATTTATAAGAAGAAACCCATAGCCTTAAAAGAGTAAATTTAAAAGTAGTAATATTTAGTTTTACTATATAGGGATTAATCGCACCCAGTCGCCGTAAAAATGTTAAATACATGGTCATTTCTGGAGACACAAAATAACTTGTAAAGTAATGTTAAAAAAGCTGTAAATAATAGTAGTTAAAATGGTAAATTGTATTTACAGCAACAATTACATGATAAACTATGTTGCAAAATCAGACTAAACGGTTGAGCATCATAAACGACATTGTTGCGTCACAACATACGGTACAAGTCAGGAAATTATTGCAGTAATAGTTAATGTTAATAGGTATAATTTTGACAAGATTTGATAATTCTTTAATACAGTATAACCTAAATGTAAACAAAATATATTAGAGTTTTAGACGCTTTAAAACTATTTTACGATAGTGTGCATCACCAATACCGCGGCAAGCGACGATAACTAAGCATTAGCGCTCGAAGATTTTACTTGTTATCTGCCAAAATACATCACGTGACGAAACTACCGCGACTGGTTTTGAATAATACAGACGTGATAGGTACTGAGCTACCGAATGTAATTTGGTGATCATTTTCGCTTGACATGGTCTTTAAACAACCACAATTTGCATTTAAATAAACGTGGGACAATAGCTATTTTGCTCTGTTGTTATATTATAAGGGTACAACGAAAGCGCTTAAATTGTAATAATACTTTTTGATTTAATAGAAAGATAAAGTAGGAAAAATAACAGTCTTTGTTAAAAACGAATTAATATTATGACGTATAGAGGTGATTCATGTGATAATATTGATGGACTACTTCCTTTAGTTAGCGTGGTCTATACAGGTAATATGGTAAGATTTTGCCTGGTCATGTAGGAAAGTGCAACATAAAAACCAATTACTCTGGCTTCTTTGCATTTTAATACCAAAACCCGAAAGGGTATTTTTAGTTTCTTTCGCCATCGTATGGTTCTTTTCTGGCCATGCAAATTTACCTAGCCGTTTTGAACTTTAACTTATTTAGTCACGTTTCTCTTAATTAACCAGAAACCTAAAATTTTACATCACATTCTCTGGCGAGTGTTCAAGAAATTATCTTGATTGCGGCCTTAAACTGTACGTCTTACGTGATTATTTCCCCGAAGTCTCTTACCAACAAACCAAGCAACTGCTGACTGGGCTCTTAGAAAACTATTTGACACAAATTTCACTAATCTAGCCTGTAATCCTCGATCAGTACATAAAACAAGTTGATTTCTTTGTTTTAACCGTTGCAGTCAGATAGATGGTATTACCCACGCGTCCTTCTTTCCTATCTTGCTGACACAGGAAACTGCGTCACGGGCCAACCTAGTACCTACTAACGAGGCGGGCCATACTTTTCATTTCACTACGCATTGTCCTTATATTTATACAATCCTATACTTGTTTAACTATGCTTAGTATAATGCGTTAGATCCAGCGCTTCTGTTGGCTGCGCTGTGCCGATGTAAACAACCTCGTAACTACTCAGAACGCTTCCTGTGTCGTCACAATCTAAAAGCGTTGGTCTATAGTGCAATTGTGATGACACAAAACAATGTGTTAGCTGAGCTTGTTACTGTTGTAATATGGAGCATCGGACTATTACGTCATTAGGCTCATTCTTAATAGAAGGTTGGCCGACCGAAACACACAGCGACTGCCGTGCAATATAAGGGGAAATACCTCAGCGCCCAAATATTTACCCTCTTCGCTCCATTGAGAATTACTCTGTTGGATCCACTTGCTTTATAACAACACAATGATGTAGACGCTTTTAGCTAGCTGGTAATATGTTAAGCTTTGGATGAATTCTTATAAAGTCAGTTGCGCCCCTGTTTCGTCCAAATTGAGTTGCTTTGCTATATTTGTATGAAAATAAGCAAAAGGAAAAGGGTTTTCAGAACGTGCTGAACTTACTGCTAAAACGTGGGATGCATGCAAATGGTTGGGGGTTTCCTAGTTGCGGAAAAAATTCCAGTAACTTTTGTCGACTCACCCTTTAATAAGGAACCCCAGCCCTAAAGATTGTCGCTGAGGTTAAGTCGCATCAGTTTTTACTGTGCAAGTGTACTGGATGCTGTGTTCTGCCTGTTTAGGTCTTACCAAAATAATGTGTATGGATGGTAAAAGCCTCTCTATGACTGTGCTTGTATGTACAACAAGTGTCATTGTTTTGATATTGTTGAGTTCTGCGGAAGCCTTCCCGACACCCAGGTAGGTGCTAAATATGACGTTCTAGTTTATTAACATCTAATCTAATGATATCCATAAACTTTGGATTATTTAAATGCAATCAAAGTGTACGTTGCGTCAGACCAGTTAAATTGACTATTGTAAGGACCGGAGATACGTTGGCGGGGTTATGGATAAATTATAACATATTCGGGGTTAGTGATGGGTGTAAATATCGCGAGTTGACTGCCTTATCTCGAGGATAGGAAAGATACATGTTACAACATTAGTTCTTCTGTGTGACTATCAAATATCGAACAAAATCTCCAGTAGTTTTCAATTAGGTTTATTGTTGTATTTATGTTTCTTATTGCTCACTTAATTGGTTGGTTCTTTACAAAAAAAATTATATATAAAAATCAAATGGCTATGCCTGTTCATGACTTCAACTAGACCACACACCAGTTATCTTTGGCTTTTTGTATCTACAAGAAAATACACCAAAATAATTTGTCATCGAAGTTTATGCAAAAGCATGAAATGCAGGAATCTGCCGCAGTGTTAAAGCTTTTAGGCGGGACAATAAACGGTTTTCCATGGTTTTCTCATATGATATGTTTTGAAATTATTACATTTAGTTTTTTAGCATGAAGTCGGCTAAGACAATATTCCCATGCACGATTAAGTTTCTATAGCTCCTAGAAATTGTACAGTTTCTGAAAATTAATTATAGTTTACCCATAGATGCGAGCAGCTGGCGAATTGGGAAGGCTGGGAGGTTGCACCTGGAAAGCTGTTCAGATGTCCAGCCCCGAACCTGATGGCTGACCAATTCATTCGGGTTATTTGCTCGAGAAGTAACTGCAGGAATCCACAAACTAACGCAGCGATTCGGGGTTACTACAGCAAGCCCATAATACGTACACTTCGATTGCTTGACCGAAACAATAATTATAAGGACATTAAAATTTCGGTTGGTTGTTATTGTAAAAAGCGAGTATTAAAGTAATTTATGGTTTTTATTTTTTATATTTATACGGTGCGCTTAAAAGACGATGATTGCTTCTATTGATGTAAACGAAAAGCATCTTTGAAATCAAAGTATGTTGACCACTGTAAACTGAACTATAAAAACCTATTATTCATTTTGGTTTGTGTAATAAAATCACTTTGTATTTACAGAATACTAGAATGTTAATATCCCGATTCCCGAAGTGATAACACAAAGTTCCATTGATAAGGTGTCGTCACAATATTTCGCATACAGATTTTTTAAGGTCATGCTGTGAGGCTTAATTAAATCACACAGACTGTCTTCGAAGTGGGCACAGTAATCGAAAAGTGTTTGAATGGAAATAAGTTTTTATATATTTCTTTTAAAACTAAGTGGAAATTAAAAAAGTACAATTGTCTGGGTTAATATCACGTCTGGTTACAGTGTTTGTGCCTTTGTTCGGTCTTTTCTTCAAAAGTACTGGTTAAAAACCATAACAAACGTCACACACGCTTAAAATGTAAAAGCGGAAAAAAAAGAATAGCATTATCTGTTATAGCATGTATTGAAAAATAAAATAATTTAAGAAATTATACTGACCCGGTCGTTAAACAGAAAAAGAGTGAGGTAATCTCACGTTTACACGCCAGATGGCGCATTTTCCTATTTACGGGACAAAAACACTAATATCTGAACAATTCAAAACAGTCATATGGTCCAACGACCCTCTATGGGTTTAAAATTTGACAGGTAAAAATTGCATCCACTCTATTCACATTTTTGTTTATATAACTGAAAATCTAAATAGCAAACATCTGAGTTGAATTTTAACTTTGTTATTTGCATATTTTGGTAAAGCGTTGCCACAGAAACAAATATATTTATACTTTATTGCCCGCGTACTAACATTTTTAAGATTTTGGCAATGTAAAGAAATAGACAGCAAACCCCAAGATTTATTAAAACTAATGCTTATGATAACACGCATCATAATCAAAACATTTTTAAATATTAAAGACAATATATAAAGCGTAAACGGCTGTTTTATAGTATCTAAGATTTAAACCTACTGAAAAATCCTCTCATATTGGAGGGCCACTTTTTCCTAAGCGCTCTATAGTCTTGATATTATATAAATGTAAACCTTGAGTTGCTGCGAAATACGACATAAATTGCCGGTTAGGGATAAAGTAAATCTGTGTAGCCTAGTTTTTATGTTAATAAGATGATGGATACAGTTGCTCAGATAGACGAGTCAGCATATGACTTTGAAGTTTCTTCCAGAAAAGGTTTGTACCGGTATTCTACTCAAACTCAGTCGACATCACTATAACATGAGTCACTATAACATGAGAAAGTTAGAGAAAGGATATCTCTAATGTAATCACAATAGAAAAAAGTCACGTTTGTTCATTAGATTTTACGTAGTATTCATGTAATATCATTTCTATATCATTCCTCAAAGTTCCTGTCCAACTTGTTCTCCATCATCATATCACCAAACTAGAACTGTACAATGAATCTGGATTGTAAGTAGTAGATCTGAGGTGGTGTGTTTGACTCTGCAAGTCTGTGTGTCGTCAATAATGACAACACAATTTTTCGAGTCTGAAAAAATAGCAGTTTTGTACAAAACCTTGAGTGTGTAGTAGTAAAACATTTTGTGTCATTTATGACTTTTCTTATTGTGTTGTTCTTATTTTAGATATGTGGCTTACATTTTTGTATCTTATGTGTCTGTACACTGTACACAGTGTTTTTCAGACTGAAGCTGTTGGAATAAGAAGTAGGATGACTCTAAATACCCAGTGTGTAGGCAGTCACTTAAAACCCTTACCCTAAATCTGACCCTAACTCTAACTCTGACCCTAAATCTGACCCTAACTCTGACCCTAACTCTAATCCTAACTCTAATCCTAACTCTAATCCTAACTCTATCTCTAACCCTAACTCTAACCTAAACTCTAACCCTAACTCTGGAACACTGCCCACAGTTCCTACACACTGCCCACACTGCCTAGACACTGCCCACACTGCCTACACACTGCCCGCACTGCCCACACTGACCACACTGGGTATTTAGAGGAACCGTAAGAAATATAGCCATAGTACTCCATATTATTCTAGTGTAATACACCCAATCGGTATGGATAGTACTCTACCCCCCACAATAGAAATGATAAATTTTCTAAGATGCTATATTGGGTTACGGAAGCTTGTACAACCAGGCAAGGGGATGTTTTATGCTTTTGTTCCACCAATAAATTCAACTGTCATTGTCAACGAGCGTTAACTGCCTTGCTAAAACAGTGAAATAACTTTTTCTACAGTACCAATTCTAAATGTGTGTAAAGTTTGTCATGACTAGTGATAATTCTTTATGTCATTATTTTTAAAACCACCTTAAATTATCCCAGTTTACCATACATTTGTCCTGGGTTAGTCAGTAGAATGTAGTTCTTTAAACTTTGCAATATTTTACTTCGAAATTATTTTAATTTCTTAAACAAGTATTTTTTGTTCAGTTGAAGATTCAAATAAGAAAGCGGTTTCATTCGGGACCACTCTTGACCGTGGTTTGTTCCCCCATATTTGCGCCCCTGATCGAACGGGGAACGAATTGTACCCCCTTCGAGGAGCGCCCCACCGGGGACCCGGTTGTTATGACAACGCCAAGGTAATTTCTGCTGAAATGGACTTAGGAATATTTCACCGAGTACCAAACATATTTCAGGTTAGCAGTTTCACTTTCAAGCTGGACAACTGGATTTGCAGCAAGAAAGGTTACACATATGGCTCAAGGACTGACCCAAGATTCAAAAAGGTTTAACATCTTATATAAAAATTTAAGCATTTTTCCATTAGCTGAGGTACATGTATTTTTTTCTTAAAATGATTGAAATACTACTAAGTGTTTATTCCTAAAGGGAGCAGATTTTTTGTTTTTATTTGTTTTCTTTTTTTGTATGTATACTTGTAGCGATCTTGCCATATAGTAGACTGTAAAGCGCAAGTCGTTTACTTAGCAGTTAGCATACAGTGGAAACTGTACATGCATAGTGTACACTGATTACAAAGTCTCAGATGCTTGGAAAATATAAAATTGGTTTTATAACTTTTAAAATTAAAACATATTTATAACTTTCTTACAAAAATTTTGAATGGTGTACTATTATAAACATTATCAGGTGCATATTTCCATCCATATATGATAGTATATATAACAGACTACCTATAACTAAGAATCGGGTATTTGTAGATATAGTGTTGTCCAGGAAGTTACTATAAATAAAGTGATCAGGTAAGGATGGAACCAAGTACCTATGCATTCATGACCTCCGCTCCTTATCCACTAGGTCAAGTAGGTGGACTTTAAGACCATCGTTGTTTACATTTTTTTTTAGGTTCATCAGATGGTAACCCCCAGTCCCTCCCAATACCAAAGGAAATGGACAAATTCAGTGAAACCCAAACCTGCTTACAAACCATTTGAAACATCCCGTGTTCGATTCCAGCAGTTGGCTCAAGACCCAGAGAATACTCCCGGGTATGATATTAACACTAAACTAGCATATAAGTAGGTTTCAGTTTATGATATATACATGTGTTTGATCTAGGGTATGGATCAGGGGTGGGTACACTTTTTGAATCAGGGGCCATTATTATTTTATTCTTAGACTGGCGGCCCAATAGCTGTGACATTATAAGATAGCTGTGACATCATAATATAGCTGTGACATCGCTATTTAGTCTTGCAACATGTCGATAACACCCGGCGAGCCGAATTTAACCTGCAGAATTTGCCCACGTCTGGTATAGATATATGTTTTGAGATATAGATGATGTGAGCATAGATGGCATGATAAGTATTGGCTTGTCCAACCATTCAGATGGTTGCCATACATTTTGCTAGTGCCTTGTGTTCTTGCCCAAGGTAATTAGCTAAACCTAAAATAGATAAACCCAAGTGTAGTGATAAACAAAAACCTGAGAATTGTCTCTTTCATGTACACACACAAAGCTCTTATAATCATACAGCAAAAAATATATATAGGTGGCCATAGCTCTGGTAACTTGACTGGAAATGTAGTGTTATGCAACTTATTTCTATCCTGGAGCTGCAAAATGCTATTAAAATATAATGGTGAATAGAGATATCATTTATATTACGGGGATGCAATTTTAAAAGTGTGCACTGTGTTGTGTCAAGTAAGGAATCGATAATGGAATACCAATGAACACTTCTTGAACCTTAAACAATGTATTACAGACCCGGGATATATGAACATGGTGTTGAGAGAAATCGCCAGGTAAAGTGGCCGCAGCAGTTTGGCGCTCCAGTGAAACCCATCCAGCCAAGTATTCAAAGGAAGACATTAAAGACAGAAGTCAGTGCACACTATGAAACTGTTTACAGTTTATTTTAAATAGACACGACACTCAAAACTATGCTATCTAAAGTTTTTAAGTTTTTCCACTTTAATGGAAAATGCATTACATTACAATCGTCAGATTACTTCTTTAAAATTACCAAATATAGGATAGGATGATATTCATATTTATCTCCGTAAATGGGAAAAGCAATGGAGTTAACACACAGGCAATAGTCGGATAATCTTGTGCCCACCGTCAGGTTACTGGAGCTATTTTATTGTGTGTGTAGGATTCACACTTTCCTTAAATTTAATAGAACCCAATAATCCGCTGGGTTCAGGAAATGTCTGTTAAAAAGCCTTGCCTACGAACTTAATTAACTACCCAGCAGCTGGTGTCAACCCAGCATCCCTTGGTTGCCTGGAGAAGCTCTTACCTAATCATACAACCACCTGGAGATTACCTGTGTACAAGTGACTTCTCATACCCACAAACATAAGGATACAAGTTTTGCATTCTTGGTTTAATCCAGTTCATTGATGCTCTGTGAAAAATGTAAAGAACTGAGCATATGGTGTTTGTAAACGACTGGCTGGATATATTTTTTGATGTTTTTCCAACCTTAGGATGAACCTTTAGTATAACCTAATAACCATCTTTATTTTCTGCAGTTATTAAGCGACAAAGAATTCCACAAGTTCAGGAATCGTGTGGCATATTTCAAGTTATACTTTGAATAATTTTTAATTCGTTCTTTGCGATTGCCTTATTAATGCCTTATGTCTTACGTTTTCTTGCTTTTCCGCACTTATTGTCTTGTTACTGGTTTCTTATTTGTATAATTTGTGTGTTCACTCTTTTTATACCCATTGAAACGAACCGTGACATAAAAATAAAAATCCTATGATTTGCTGAAGTAAAATTTGTTTTAGTTTCTTTACCTAGATGACGTATTTAGGGACTTAGTAGCATGAATGTATTACGATGTGTGTAGGTTTAGGTTGTACATAGATTTCATACACTTGTAAATAATAGTGAATATTCATATTTTTTGAATGTTTCGGAGAAATTCCCCTTTGCTCGTCATCCAAAATTTTGGTTTTTTAATATTATTTTATTTAACAATTCTTGAAATTTTAGAGCGATTCGATAACTCTGTCTGACCGATTATCTAGTTGGTTAGTGAATACCTTTTAGACGAGAGGTTACATATTCTAAACTGGTCGCTAGCTAGTCGGTTGTTTGTGTCCTTGGTCAAGAGACTTATCGGACATTGTTTGAACCCAGTGAAATAATATGTTCTTCCAAATTGAAGGAACGTCTAAATCATACACAACACCTTGTAATACCTTCGGTTACCCGACGGTGGGTGTGGGATAATATGGCGAACCCGTGTGTTAACCCCCTTGGTTTTCCATTCACGGGGATTAACATGAATATCATATTCTGGTAGATGTCAGGGTGACATGACAAGTTCCTTCAGCTTTCGAAGAAACCATTAATCCAGTGGATTCAGGTGAATGCCATGCCCAAGGACAAAGTCGTCTATAACCGGCAGCTGGTTTCGAACCTTTCGGCTGTTTGCAGAACGCCCACGGTCTTATTGAAATATTGGGTTCTACGAAAATTAAATGGGCGTTTAAATCATACACAAGAATCACAATGTAAAGTAACTAGACGGTACACGTAAGATTTTTTACCCTTGTGATAATGCCCCGTGTGTTTTCCCATTCACGAGGATAAACTTAATTATCCTATAACATCACATAATTACCTTATCTTTACCGTGCTTTATAAAATATATTCATATTTATAGTAAGATAATTATAAAAAATAATCTGCCTTTGATAAAAAAATGTATCATAATACCGGTCGTCTGACGTGACGTATCTACGCATGGCAAAACTGTTCAACCATAACGAGCGTGTTTGTCAGGGCTACAAGGTGACGATTTCGGATTTGATATTTATATTCATATATATAGACCCCGTGGCCCTGGTCCGTCTCAATGGCTGTGGCAGCAGAAGCCCCTGTGAAAAATATCAAACATTTTACTTTTAAATGTTTACAGTAAAGTAATAATGTTTAAATATATTAAAGCGACATACAATAAAACAAAATATACAGTATGTTTACTTCATACAGGTTTATAAAATAAGGCTTACCCGTGTAATACCATAACAAAAATAGCCTATTGTATACCTGAGTGTTCACTGTCAACAACAGGGTTTTTTGGGGGATGGGGGCGATAATTTAGAAACGTGTTTGATAAACCATTTTAGATATTGAATTTTATTATTAGTTTTAGATCATAAATTGTTGTAAAATACTGCCCACAAGTATCATGCCAACTTAAACTAAATTGGTATTCTAGGATAAAATCTACTATCCTGACTCTTTTGGCTTTTTGGCTGCATTTGCAACGAGAATCTCATACTTTCACTATATTTCTTACTGGTACACATGTAACACGCAACAATGTCCACTAAGTGACCCTCCCAAAGACACACGATTAGCTGGCGGCCCATTTTGATACTTTAACCATTCGACTGAAAAACGATGCACTTAACCGCAAAAAAAAACTAATCGGTCGGACTTAAAAATTTATACGATTGATGAATTTTACCTTGTACGGTTTGTATTTGGTATATAGATCTGTACATCCAGTTTGGTTGTAATAATGTGTATGACAGTGATAAATAACTACAATCTTTGATATTGATTCACATTTATTGTAAGGTGGCACTTACTTCGATAACCACATGGTTTCTCGGTGTCTCCTTGACTTCAGTCTAATTTATTTTTGTATTGTTATTATTTTCTTTCTGTGCCTTTAACAAATAAAATATGTTTGATTGATTGATTCTTCTTTAAACTTGTTTATTATCACCATTGTAGCATGTATCAGTAGGGCCAAATTAGTTTTATGTGATGCATCTGATTGCAAAGACATGTTTTACTGGATTTCGGGTCAACCTAATTCACAGCAAGTACTTGTCTTGCATGCAGCTTACAAGTAGAAGAGATAAACTTTCCAGCACCATTTCACCTCAAGCCTTTTCTTGTTTAACATCGAATAAAATTAAAGTTGGTCAATACAGACCTACAAGTCATCAAGTGCACCTCAAAGTGAAAAGCTTGCCGAATGTTACAATAGGCAAGAAAGAACTGTTGGTACAAAATGGGTGGAAGGATAATCAAATGGATTTAATGAAATGGCCCTTGGTGTACGCATCTTTATCCAAGTGGTATTTAACCTGTGAGTTACAGATAAGTTTTACTCCATATGTAATATCGAATATGAATTTAAGGGGCTTCACTAATCTGTAAGGTGGGATGAGCATGGGATGACAGTAAGGTGGGTGAGCGGGGCGGAACAACACACTCTATCATGAACGGGACAAAGTATTGTTGTCACTTAAATGAGGAAATAACTCCCTGCCCTTCTTCCCACTATTCCACACAATAGTGTGCGTTTTTAAATCAAATATTGATTTTAAATCAATGTCAAATTGTTTAGTTTATGACATTATGGTTATGCGTTGTGGCCCATATGAAGATCTATCTTAATCTTGATACTAATATTAAAGTAGGACATAGGGTAATAAAATGTGGCCAAGTTATTTGGTTCTAACATTTTCCTCACATAGGGTTCGTTGTAATGACGGCAGATGCGGGCTACTGCCTCGCACCTGTTCCATTCGAGCAATCCACTTTTCTTCTTGTTACACTCGGCACAGCTCTGTGCTCTTGCTCTGCTAACACTCTCAACCAGGTATGTCAAATGTAATTTTTGAGTAAATTATAATAGAACGGTTTCTTTGCCATTGTTGTGAGCCTATAGCTTGTATCCAGAGACTGTTCAGCATCTTATTGAATTTTTCATGTTTATTCTCTGTTGATAGAAAAATTTAGCGTTACAACCCAAAGTTTGGTTACTGGGCTATTATGTTTAATGATGGTCTCCACCAAAAATGTCATAATCCTACACATTACAATAGCTCCAGTAACCTTATAGGTAATCTGATAATTGCCTGTGTCGTGTGTTTATGTCCCTTGTTTCTTTCCATGCACAGGAATAATCATGAATATTCTATATTATCCTAGATAACATAAACCCCCTAATGTTATGTCTGGTGTCCATTACCATGGCATTTGGTTATAGTTTCAAAAAAATATGTCAACCATGTTGTTCAATTGGGTAAATCAAACAATGTATTTTTCACAGATAGCAGAAGTTCCATACGATGCCCAGATGGATCGGACTAGAAATCGACCGCTTGTTAAAGGAATCATTTCTCCCCTGCATGCTTTCCTATTTGCGGTCGTTACCGGGAGTACAGGCGTTGCTTGTCTGTATCAAGGTTCATTTTCTTGAATTCTACTTTAACTTATTGGACCTAACTGTTAAGTATCGCGTTTCAGGTCTTATTCCCTATACGCAATGACTGTCAGTCGTTTAAATGTCTGTAGTTTTAGTCTCCGGCGCATTTCAGAAAAACTAAAACTCTATATAGTATAGGATATTCATGTTTATCCCGTGAATGGGAAAACCAAGGCGGTTATCAGAGCCATTGCAATGTGTTGTGTATGATTCACACGTTCCTTTAATTTAGTGGAATCTATTAATCCGCTGGGTTCAGGAAATTTCCGTTAAGTGCATTGCCCAAGGACACAACTATAAGAAGCTATCGACCATTTTCAAATCTGCAACCCTTCTGCAGGAAGGCGATGCACTAAACCACCAGACTAATCGGTAGTTGTTCTTATGTAAAATAGTTGTGTAGTATGGCCTTGTGGTTGTGTAGTATGGGCTGTATGGCTTTGTGGAACTTAAAATCTCTAGACCGTACATATACAGGACACCCAGGTTATAGGTTGAATCTTTAGTTTACCTATTTTCCGTGTGGTTGTGTCCTTGAACAAGGACTAAATATACATTTCTTTGATTGTTTTAAAAAATAATTAAATCTTAAACATATTGCAATTTGCAATAATACATATGGCAGCCTAAATGGGTACGATGAAACTAAAGATTACTATTGCCAACATTGAATTGCCGACAGATTAAATTGAGTACAGTACCAGTATCCAATCCTTTCCTATATTAAAATGTTGCATTTAGTATAAGCTCAATGGAGATGCTACTTAACCTCCCCACGCTGCACCTGTACCTCCAGGGCACAGCCATTAAAACGGCACAACGCCTGAGATTTTTAGGTCACTGGAAGGGGACTGGTTACTCAATGTGGCAGAAGAAAAGTCATATTGACATCTGCAACCAAGCAATGGAAGATATCCATCTTCTCTCATTGCCAGTGGATTGCAGTTCCTGCACTCTCCATCTGGAACGCCACTTCGCGATTCAGATTAGCGACCGTGACAACATCACTCCACCTGTACGACCATCTGACCCATCACAGCTCGTCTGTTACACTGATGGGTCACGACTAGATGGATCGACTGGTGCTGGAGTACTTATTCAATCCACCAAGTGTGATTACAAATTCAGCTTTCCACTTGGAAGCTTCCCCTCAGTTTTATGTCCATCACCATTCACAGTGATAGTCAGGCTGCTCTGAAAGCTCTATTGAGCTTAAAGATACATAGCCCCTTGCTGCGAGAGACATGGTACCTTCTTCACAATCTTGGAGGGCTTAATCTTGTGGAACTTTTCTGGATTCCAGGCCAATCAAACTTTGATGGCAACGATCAAGCTGACGAGTTGGCTTGTGACGCATCCAGCACTGCCTTCATCGGTCCAGAACCATCCCTCTGTATTCCCGTCTGCTCTGTCAGGACAGAATTGGAGGCGTGGATGAGCCGAAAACATGCTGAAGAATGGAGACAACACTGTGGCTGTCGTCAGACGAAGGAGTATCTTGGACAAGGCCTATCCCTGTCCAAGCAACTTCTCCGGCTGCGGCGGAGACAGTTACGATCTGTTCTTCAGATTATCACTGGTCATGCTAATTTGGCAAAGCACCAATCCATCCTCATGCGCACGGCATGTGCAACCTGTCCCTTCTGCCAAGAAGAAGGATAGGATAGGATATTCATCTTTATCCCCGTGAATGGGAAAACCAAGGGGGTTATCACACGGGCAATCGTCAGATCACCTCGCGCCCATCGTCGGGTTACCGGAGCTATTACAGTGTGTTGTATATGACAGACACGTTCCTTCAATTTAGTAGAACCCATTAATCCGCTGGGTTCAGGCAATGTCCGTAAAGTGCCTTGCCCAAGGACACAACCGTCTAACTAGCGACCAGTTTCGCACCTGCAACCTTTCGATTGAAAGGCGACGCACTTAACCGCTAGACCAACCGGGCGGATCAGAAGACGAGACTCCTTTACGCTATGTTGGCCATTGTCCAGCATTTGCTGTAACCAGATGGAGAAATTTTGGAGTTTTTAAATCTAATGATCTCGCATCTATCCCGGTCAAGCATTTAGTCAGTTTTTTTCAGGACACTGGCCGACTTGACCTCTATATCCCGGATCCATGTTAGCCCGGCGTGCTGGAGTAATGGGCCTTCCATGGCCTAAATTCCTGGTCCCGGTAGCTACTGTGGACCCGCCCATATTAATGTAGTATAAGCTCACATTAGCATATAACTTTTACCTTCCAAAGTGTTTTATTCACACGTTTGTCATTTTTTAAAGAATTTTTTTGCATGGCGATTGTCAAACAGTCAAAGCCAAAGACATAACACTAAATTCTACCTCTTCAGGTGTCAATGGTCTGACTGCGGCTCTCGGATTTACAAACCTAGCTTTGTATGCTGGAGTGTACACTGCATTGAAACGGAAACACTGGTTCAATACTTGGGTTGGTGCAGTGGTTGGTTCTATCCCTCCATTAATGGGGTGGACAGCAGCTACTGGGAGTCTTGATTCAGGTTCGAGTAGCATATGTTATTTTAGGATAGGATATTCATGTTTATTCCTGTTTAAACGCAAGGGGCGTTGCACTCTACTAGATATGGTTTTTAACCTGCCTCCCTTTGACTGAAAGGCGACCTACTAACTCACCGAGCTAATCGGTCAAAATTTATGGGGTGTCCTTGTCCGTGCTGTAATCTGCTTTTAATTTGAATTTTGCGCTTTTACTATTTGTGGCATTGACATGTCGTGGCCACTGGTATTTCTGTTGTCAGTGCTGCTGCATAGTCTAATACAGAGTTTCCCATACTGGGGATCCCCCTGCATTGTCGCGCAATGAATTTTAGGGGTCGCAAAGGGTATATAAATTTCACACAAACTACTATATCTGTTGTACTTTAAAAATTTTAAATGTAAAGAAGGGTTGCAGAAAATGGTCTGATAGATGAAGACACAAACAATGAAAAATTACTTCATTATTCAGCCTGGCCACTTTATGCATGCACAACACATGACGGACATTGACTTGATTTAGTAGATTGGTTTTTAGACGTGTTTTAACGACTGTCGTTTTGCCGTTTTCCGAATTATTATCAAATGTCCTGCTTTATAAAATAAACTACCAAACTAATCAAACACATCAATTAAAAACTGTTTTACACCTATTGTAACATTTGTGAAAACTGTTTATATAGAAGAATATAATCTTGGATCATATCATCCATGCGGTAATGTTTTGTTGATCTACATGAGAATAAGAATGAATAAACTCGTATAATTGAAATAAGCTACATTTTATTGAAATTCAAAATAACATGCTTGTGCTAGAATGATTGTTGTTATCTATTAATTGATAAAAGAGGACCCTAACCATTTTTAAAGACATGTTTTAACGACTGTTCGTTTTGCTGACTTTTTCTGTTCATATACAACACACTGCGATAGCTCCAGTAACCCAATTGGGGGCATGGTTGCCCGTGTGATAACACTCCTTGCAATTTTCCATTCACGGGGATAAACATAAATTTAAATATCCTCCTCGAACAAAGAAGCAACTGATGTGAATAGTGGAAATGACAAGAATCAAACTTGTTTTTTTAGAGTTGTTTTAAAACCTAAAACTAAGTGGTACCGGTACAGGTCTTGCGTTACTAACAAACATCATACATTTCAGGTGCCATGATTTTCGCTGGTATATTGTATGCGTGGCAGTTCCCTCATTTTTATGCACTCGCATGGCGCAGACGTGGTGACTATGCGCGTGGATCGTACCACATGCTCCCCTTATCCCATCCCACCGCCACCAAATACGTGGTGCTGTTCCACACTGGGCTGCTGTGGTCGTTATGTCTTGCCGCTCCTGTCACTGGAGTAACAACATTGTGGTTTGTTGCCATGTCCACACCGATCAATCTATGGCTCTCCTACAAATCCTATCGATTTCACAGGTATGCCATAATTTCATAATACAGTATATATAACATAGCTGCCTAATATGACCACCTTGGGACCAGACCATTTTTGGTCGTAATATCCGATTAATTATAAAAACCGAAGACGCCATCACCGTACCTGAATTGACGCCGAAGGCCAAAAGTTCTAATAATGTCAAATTTATTGTTCAACTAAAGTAACAGTGCGACATTGGCAGTAAACAAAGTACAGTACTGTAACAGTACAAGTGACGCGAAAAGTACGACTATGTTAGTAAATCTACATCATAGCGATGTGACTGTTTCGTCATAAGACTCGGTACAGAGGGCACACAGTACGAAATTAATTGTATTTGCCAGCTAGCAAGAAATACCGTCTCGTTCATAAAGTCAAACAAGGCATTTCAAATGGAATCTTTGCTAGTACATCACGTTTTTGTGCTTGCACTCAGTTGATAAATTAGTAATCCAACTCCAGGGCTTAGAAATATTTAATTTGTTTATTGACTTGTAGTGTTATAGGACCCGTTGTAGTCCCACCTACATTGATAAACACCAAGCACTAAATCCATAGGTTTATTAAAACGCTGAATAATCTGTGGATTTGTTAAAATGTGGAATTTTGTCTTGGGATAATCCTCGGGTTAGGTAAACCGTCTATTATTTTGAATGACTGATTAATATGTGAGTATGTGTATATCAACAACCCCACCCCCCATTTTGAAGAATATTGATTTAAATACTAACCATTTACCTATTAAAACGCCAACTATACTAAGTTTATTCACAAACCATTTTTAACTTGTAGACTATGGACAACAGTTTACTAAAAAAAACAAGTATTAATTCATCATGAACTGGATTTGGGCACTACCAAAATATAAAATTGATGAAAATTTCTACCAATCCCTAACCTGGCGTTAAGCTTTAAACGAACTTCTATATAAAATCAATATTTAAGCTAGGAAATCCGCATTTTACGCACTGTTTTACCAATTCACGGATTAATTAAATGCATCTAAAAATCCGCACTTTACCTGATGCGCAAACAGGAGAATAATGTTAAAATCCAATTATTTTTCTAGTGCTAAGTTTGGAACCCCTAATGGGCTGATTACAATACCGTTTTTGGGGTAGAATTCTATGTATCGGCCGCGTTAACCATTTTTTTCTGTGCCAAATTTCGAACCCATGATGGGCTCGTCACTAGGACCAGTTTTAAAAAAAAATAAGTATATTGATCGCGTTAACCATTCGGTCATACGACCAACCGTATAACATCCAATTATTTTAACAACCATTTATTTACAGGGAGACAAACAGCAACTCAGCGCTGCAACTTTACAAGTGCAGCCTGTACTACCTTTTGTTAATATCACTAGCTTTGGTTGTGGACAGAAAAGTATTGTCGAAAATGCTTACTGAAGACAATAATAATGATTTTTCACTGTTGCCTGTTAAAGAAAGCATATTGTAAATTATTTGTTTTAATAAATATCACTATATTAAACAAGATTCGTTACTTCAGCGATGCCGAGATTGGTTGATTATTGGATTTTTGTACTAAGTTTCGAATCCATGATGGGCTTGTCGCTAGGACGTTATTGTATAAGTCGGTATTTTTGTCGTCGCGTTATTCATTTAGTTACGCAACTGTGCAGCTGATCGTTGGTTTCTCGTTGTTTGCACGATATGACAAAAAAAACAGACGTGGCGGTTAAACTTGACATTAAAAAAAGGAAATTTAGCAGTTAGGCCTAAATTTTTCAATATTTATTGAGCATTGAAAGAAGTGAGTAAAATCCGACCGGTTAGGCTGGTGGTTTTGTGCGACGCTTAACAACCTGAAGTTTGCAGGTTCGAAATTGATCGCTAGTTCTGTTGTGTCCTTGGACAAGGCACTTATCGGACATTACCTGAACCCAGTAGATTAATGGGCTTTACTGAATTGAAGGAACGTGTGAATTATTTACAACACAGTGCAATAGCTCCCGAGGGCGGGAGGTGATCTGACGATTGCCCGTGTGTTAACCCCCATGCGTTTGTTCATTTACAGGAATAAACATAAATATCCTTTCTTATCCTAGTTTAGTTTGATTTTTTCTCCTTCTGTACATTATTGTGGAAAATAGTAAGGTTAAAAAAATCAGGAAAATCGAAAATCTGCCGTTTAAACAAGTCAGTTGTTAACACGATATGACAAAAGAAAAAAACATACGTGGCCGTAAAACCTGGAATTAAAGAAGTACATTTAGTGATTCCTTAGTTTAATGGTTAAAGCCTTAAAAAATTTTCACATTTTGACTTAAGTTTCGAATGTTCGTGACCGTCATAACTAAATTACAGCATGATGTTCCAAATACCAAATTTGGAATGCCGTTGATTATAAGGTATCTGAATAATTTGCAACTGTTCACACATAACAGTAGTAACAACGTGATTAGAATATTAGCTGTAAAATTTTGCGAAAAGTTGTTACAAAAGTTTGGTCTTCCGAAGATTTTTCCAAGTTTTTTTATAATGGTAAAAGCCAATATTCGTTGTGCTGCTCTTATGTGCGTATAACATTTAAAAATACCAAACGGGGAATAACTGCAAATGTAGTGTGTTTATTGTGATATTCATATAGTTATTATTATTATTTAAGTGATACATAACAACTTTTTTAAAACAATTTTAATTCTATTTATAGTTATATGTGTCTGGGGATTGTAGTTAAAATTCATCCGCACGTTTTATGCGTAATGTCATTGCGACAATCTTATTATTTTTGTGTTGTATTTACGCGCAAAATGACTATGATTCTCGTTGAATATTTTCACGATTCGGACGTGAGGTCATAATAGGCAAGCCGATAAAGTTTCGATGTCATAAATTAGTTTAAACATGAAAGATTGGCTACTTGATGTACTGGACTCTTTTATAAATATTTGTACGAATAAAGTGAAATTTGACCGAAACGCTTAAAAGAAAAGCTAGAACACAGAGAACTTTAATTATGGACAATAATCGAGCAGCAGGCTTTACTACGAACGATTTAGATAGTAAAGTTATCAGTAGATCAACGAACCAGAGTTTTTCCGACAAGTTTAAACAGTTTTATCGGAAAAAGACTAAAAAAAGTAGGAGAAGTAAAAAATCAATTGAAGATAATAAGATGTATATGGTTGAAACGTCAGGACGACGACTTACAAAACATGGTAAGTTAATAATAATACAGTGTGTGAAAGAGGTCTATGTGTGAACAGGATAGGATGGATATTTATGTTTATTCCCGTTAACGAAGAAAGGGGCTTTAACACATACGGGCAATTGTAAGAAAACCTCGCGCCCACCGTTACGTTACCGGAGCTATTGCAGTGTGCTGTGTATGATTGAGACCTTCCTTCGATTTGGTAGAACGCATTATTCCATTGGATTTAGCTGAAAGCCGACATACTAACTCCCAATGCTAATCGGCCGGATCTGTAATATTACAAGACACTCGCGTTCTTGTTTTAACATAAATTTACATTTATCCTCATTTTTATATTATGAAACTTGGTTTGATTGTGTTAAAATAATTAATTTTCTAATTTGCGCAAATCTCATATTTAGGCAAGTTTGGATGTCTAATCTTGTTTTCTTCTTTCTACAGTTTTAGCGGAAAGTTCGGATGATGAATCCATAGTCGTACCGGACTATCCCAGGAGAAAACGATGGTGCAGAAAGCTACCAAGTTCAAATTTGGAAGCTTTCCCTGATTATCCTTTGACAATGGAATCAGATGGAGTCTGTATAGACGTAAACCGCAGCATTAAAATCAGGCCGAAGACGATAAGAACCAGCCGGTCAAGCGGTATGGGTTTTAAGTATGTCTGTTTGATTAGATGAATAACTCATTTTATTTATAGGAGATATTAATGAGACTTTCTGTCAATCCACGAAACGTCGTCTTTCAAAATCGTTTTCTTCCAAACAAAGTCCAGTGTTGCAACGTATGGGAGGGGAGTCACGTAATGTTCTGAGTGCCGGATGGAAAGTTCGGAACGCGTTGGCGAGCCTTACACCGTGAGTGTAGTCATTGTGATAACGGAAATAACCTTCATTCGGTACTTTCACACGGCGAGTTGTTTTATTTACTCAAAAATACTCAACAAAACACTTTTTAGGAAAGATTTGGTTGGACGATTTGTCGGGCTGACTAATTCAATCCTTAGTTCAAAACAGATTGGATTAATAATTGCAGAAGTGCGTTGCCTTATAGGCGAAGGGTTTCAGATTCGAAACTGGTCGCATGCTGATCAGCTGTGTCTTTGGCCAGGCACAGGCATTGACTAAACTCAGCGGATTAATGGTTTCTACTATATTGTAGGAACGTCTAAATCATACATATTCGAAACTGGTCGTTAGCTATAACTCTCTCTCTCTCTGTTTTCATTAACTGGGATACAACATACATATGTGGACTTGCGCTTTTTACAAGCTGGTTGCTTGAAGTTGGCTAGGCTTCTTTAGGCGGCTGCCTTACGGTATCTTGCGAGCTGCGTAGCAGAATGTCTAGTTTCCACAGAACGCCCACCAAATGTTATGGTAGCCACGATTTATAAAGTCTTGATCTTACACTCGAAGTCTATAACTCTTGATTCAGTTTAGGTTGTATTCTGCGTCTCATTCAATATATATACGGTTTATTTGCGACTCAAGTTACTTAGTACGTCATTCAGCATGACGCCAGTTGTATAGTCTAAGGTACATTATACAGCATGACGCAAGGTATCTTAAGTACGTTATTGTAGGTTATCTAAATTTCCAGAATATAGAGAATTTACAAGGTGCGAAAAGTTTACGTGCCAGACGTTTCACATGTGCACGTTTTACTAACTGTGGGGAATTAGGTGGAACAACTATGTTAATGATTTAAACGGCAAAAATACAAAGGCCCGTACAGGTGATAATTACGTAAAAAGTAATAAAACACGTGAGAAAAGCATCAAAAGCAAAACAACGACGTTTAAAGTATAAAATATTTTAGACATGAATTAAAACAAATTTAAATTATATTAGAGGTGCCACACATACTATGTTTACTTTCACATAGGCCACAAAACATCAATACATATTACTTGGAGGCGGTCGGGAGACGTTCACTTCGAGAAGTGAAAGCTCTGCTTGCAATAGTACGAGTCGATCGAAGACATGGTTTTAAAAAGAACTGCGTCGATCAGAATGAAAGATCGGCACTTAGGATCGCTGTTGAAAACAAAGATCCGGATATGTGTGAACTACTTATTAAAAACAAGGTATTTACCTGTATTATATTGCAGAGAAAAGGGGTCGGCAACATGCGGCTTTCATTCTTCTGATGCGGCTCTATTAATTGTATTGCCACTGTAGCGCTAATAAGTTTAATATGTATGCACAAGTGAACAGAAGAACACTCTGTCGTTTTCCTTTTATTAAAAAAATATATTATTGTTTTTGTGGCTCCTAGTAATTTTTATTTTGTGAAATATCGGTTAAAATGTCTCTTGCCGACCCCTATATGGTATAGAGAATAATATACACATTTTAATTAGTTCTTGATAACGCAGAATCTGTAATAACATTGGTCTAACCATCAGGTTACAAAAGGACATGATAGGATATTCATGTTTATCCCCGTGAGTGGAAAAAACCAAGGGTGTGAACACACGGGCAATCGTCAGATCACCTCGCGCCCACCGCCGGTTACCAGAACTATTGCAGTATGTTGTGTATGATTGATACGTTACTTTAATTTGGTGCAACCCATCTTTGCCCTGGGTCCGTGCAATGTACGTTGTGTGCCTTACCACAAAGAACACAACCGATTAGCTAGCGACCAGTATCGAATCTGCAACCTTTCGATAAAAAGGTCACCCCACTGAGATATTAGTGTATATATATATATATACTACATTGCACCACACTAAACCAATTTAATATTAATCAACGGTATGTGTATAAAGGTCCACTTTGGTGACTGTCTCTTCCACGCTATTCGGCTCGGTTATGTCCCAGTGGTGGAAGTGATTCTTGAAAACCGTCGGTCAGTAGATGCTATCATCCTGGATGACAATCCTTACTTTCCTTCTGGCACAACTCCAATGCTTTTAGCTGCTCGTATGAACAATTATGAAATAATCAAATTGCTGTTCAAATCCGGCCATCGGGAATTGCAGGTGATACTTTCTAATGCTGTTTTATCGGGTTTGTTTATTATTATTATGGTCGATTAGGATAAAGAACTTTAAGAAATGCTAGTTTAGTTTAATTTTTTGCCTTAATATTAAATAATTACAAATGAAGCAAATCACGACACTGGAACTGAAAAAATGCTTGGTAATCGGGTCTAGATATAGATACAAACGCACTAATGTAATGATTAGCTCTAGGGAATTCCCCCAAATACCGAAAATACTTCGGCGTAAACGTGTGTGAGCACAGATAGGGGATTCGAACGAGCACAGGCCCCCTTCAAAGGGAATGATTCAGTTATTTGCGTTTGCTTTAAAAGTTCATACATGTTTTTTTGTAGGTTGCCGTCTTTTCGCTGTTAGATTTTTTACGTCCCATCGCTCCATATGCTACTTACATTCAACAAGCCAGTAACTCCGTACCTAAACTAATCAATAAACTTCCCCACAACGTATATAATTGCATTTAGACTGTACCCTTTGTAAAATAACCTTCAACACATTCCCTATATTTTAAATGGTGTATATAGTTTTGTTTATTTTTTCAATTACTTTCAAGTAAAACAACACAATATTTTGCATTGTAGTGGATATTTTTTTTATATATAAAGGGTTTGGTGTGTGTAAGTCACTACTTAATGGATATTGCCTAACTCTGATGAACTAAACGTAATTTAATTACAACTAGAATGACGTGCAGCAAGGTGACCGATTTCACACGGCTTTTGAATCAGCCACTAAAGTGCAATTGGGCTGCAGCGGCAAGTCAAGTCCAGCTTATATCACTCTGCTATGTGAGGTAAGGAAATAAATAGTATTGTAGGTTCGAAACTGGTCGCTAGCGAGTCGGTTGTAATTGATGGGTTTTATCAAATTGAAGAAACGTGTGAATCATACACAACACACTGCAATAGCTTCGTGAACCCGACGTTGGGGGCGAGGTGATCTGACGATTGCCCGTGTGTTAACGCCTCTTGCGTTTTTCTATTCACGAGGTAAAAATGAATATCCTTTCATATTCTATAATACATGATATTGCGAACATAATTATTTTTCGCCAAACACGCTTTGTATCACTTTTTAAAGTTAGTCTGATTCTCTTTATTCTAATAATAAAGCTGGTCTAAACGATTATTCATCCTGCTAAAACACAATAATCTCACTCCAAATCCGTTATCTTTAGATGATGGACATAGACCCCATGCAATACTGTATCGACCATATAAAGGATCTTCGGAGACAGGCACAAGTAGAATACGAGTATGCCAATTTCTATAAACAACTGGAAAGACAGACGGAAGATTATATGTGCAGTTTGATGGACCAGGTAAGGCATAGCCTAAGGCAGGGGGTTGGAAACGTTTTGTACTTCCAGTTTAACCAATATTCCACCTAAATCAATAAAAGCCGCAAAACTAATATGATCGCATTTAAGGAAAACGAAACTGTGTGAGATAAAGACACGAGTGTTTTTCAGTCTGTTTCACTTATGCATGAGTATTAAACTTAGAAGCGCTCAGTAAAGTAAAATTAAAAAGAGCCGCATCAGAAAAATGAAGAAGTTGCCGACCCCTTGACTACGCCAAATGTATACGGCTAGCTTAATCGTTAGTCGGCATGTTGACACAGCCGAAAGGTTGCCGTATCGATACTAGCCGCTGACCAAACGATCCTATCCTTGGGTTAAACCAATAGCACTGCTATAAGCGGACATCGGTAAAACCAAGAGAATTGATTGGTTTTGCTTAAATTGAATAAATCTCAACATTTGCATAATTCTCAACACCGCTGGTAATCAGGCGGAGGGTGCGTGGCAACCCTTATAACTCACTTTACGTATTCCCACTCACGGGAATGAAATACGATCCATCCTAATAAAGATAGTTGTGTAGGTTGTAGCTTAAATCGACTATTTATTCTTCTATATGTTGCATTGATTTAGTAGATTTGAATAACACACTCAAAAAAGTAAGTTTGTTTGATGAAGATAAAACGACGTCGTCCTATGAAGGAATAAGACTAAGTATCTTATAGAGATGCGATTTTCTATTTCTTTATGAAACAATCAATCCTATTTTTCAGAAATATTTTTGGATGGGATTGGATAGAATATTATCCCCGTGAATGGGAAAACGCAAGGAGGTTATCACACGGACAATCATCAGATCACCTCGCGCTCACCTTCGGGTTGCCGAAGCTATTGTAGTGTGCGTTATGTAATTCACACGTTCCTTTAATTTAGTAGAACCCATTATTCTGCCGAGTTCAGGCAATGTCTGTTAAATGCCTTGCCCAAGGACACAACCGAATAGCCAGCGACCAGTTTCAAACCATCGAACCTGCAACCCTTCGGTTAAAAGGCAACGCACTAACCCACCGCAGACTAATCGGTCTAATATAAATATCACATTTGGTGTCCAGATTCGATCATCAGACGAACTTGCGGATTTATTTCAATACAAATACCAAAGTTGCGGCCAAAACGAAATGTCCAGCAAATATTTATCTTATTACTGGAAAGAAATGCAATGTAAAATGGAACTTCTTGAAGACGCCAATGAACATCGCTTGGTTAAAGTCGTAACTCACCGTTATTCACAGGTTGTCATTAAGATTTATATTTTATAACTATAAAGACGTTTCAGATTACAAATTCCTGAGGTCCAAAATAAACGCAAGACTGTACAGCGGACTTAACAATTTTGTATACAATATCGTTTTTAAATAATATTTGCTTCAATAGTATTGTTTTCACCTAGGTTTGACGGCACGTCCGCTGTATTATTTTAGTTATATATATATACACTTTCTTTTAAATGAAATATTTTAACGACTGTTCGTTTTTATTTTTTTTCCTGTTGCTGTGTCGTGATTTGATTCGTTTGCCGAAATTTAATTGAATAAACTAAACTAAAATTGAATAAACTAAACTAATATCCACAAATAATTCACATACTAGCCAATCAAATGAATATTGTGGCCATAAAGTTCCAACGTATTAATTTCAGCTTGCATTGGCTTACACGAGGTCTCGGAATACACCTCACCTTACAGAGTCCTCAAGTGTCGGAAATTTCATGATGCGATGTTTTGTTGGATTTCTATTTCCAATACTATCACTTTTAAACATCATAGTACCAAAAACACCGGCTGGGAGTAAGTACATAACTGAAATGTATTTTAGCTCATGATGAATCGGTCGAGCTATAACCATTCGGCCAAACATGCTGTATATGAATTGGTCGAGCTAACCATTCGGTCACACATGCTGGCACACGGGTTTCCGATGTAGTCTATGCTTCGACATAATTTAGCTTCTAATTTTACATCCCAGGTCTTATATTGTCTCCAGTTGTCTCATTCGATTGCCACATGGCCTCGGATCTCACGTTTGTTACGATTGTGTTCGTGAATCTGGTCACAAAGGATGCAAACAAGAACTATTTTGGTATTTTTATGCATGTTGTTGTATTTTGCTACTTTCGGCTTTGTGGTTTAATACTCAGATTATATAGATGTTAAAGTGTGGAAATCTTAGTGGCAATGTATACGATTTGTGTCATATGACAAAAATTATATAATAAGTCGACTGCAAAACATAATCCGCCTACATTAAATGGATTCAAAAATGACCGTTTAATAGGATAGGATAGGTTGTTTTTGTAAATGGGAAAACCAAGGGGGTTAACACACTTGCAATTGACAGATTACCCCAGGCCCACCGTCGGGTTGCCGGAGCTATTGAAGTGTGTTTCGTATGATTTACACGTTCCTTTAATTTGGTGGAACCCATTAATACACTGGGTTCAGGCAATGTACGTTAAGCTTCTTGACCCAAGGACACAACCGACTCGCTATTGACCAGCTTAGAAGCTGCAACCCTTCGGCTGAAAGGTGTCACACTAATACACCAAACAAATCGGTCGGACAAATCTCTTATCTTACAGGTTGCGAGCCGACCAATTTGGAGTGGGTCGCCCTGCTATGGATCATTGGGATGTGGGTTCAGGAATTTGAAGAATTATATCACAGAGGATGGAAAGATTATTTCAGAGATCAATGGAACCACATCGATCTATTGGCACTTATTTTTTTATCAGTTGTTATCATCTTCAGGTTAGAATATCTATGATTAAGTGAATTAAATGCAAAGCAGACTTAGTCATTTCCACCAAGGATGATGGCATTTTAGCATTAACGCTTCGCTGCGAATCGGGTCGAAATTACAGCGCAATGCTGATGATAGACTGTTCGCTTTCCTTGGTTCTTACGGCTTGTCAATCAGTTCCTTGTGAATTAAATGCACGACCGCCTTAGTCATCATAACATTCGGATTAAGGCATTTTGACATTAAAAAATGAAACGATTAGCTTTTATTTGAAGCAAATCGGTATAAGTTTTGCACTACATTTTGAGTTTTTGAACAAATATTGAAGTTTTGTAAAATTGGAATATTTACGCAATTGGGAAGACAGATCACCTCATGTGCACCATCGGGTTAGCGGAGCTATTGCAGTGTGTTTTGTATGATTCAAACGTTCCTTTAATTTAGTAAAACCCATTAATCCACTGGGTTCAGGAAACGTCGGTTGACTGCCTTGCGCAAGGACACAGCCGACCAGCTAGCAACTAGTTTCAAATCTGAAAACTGACGCACTAACCCATAAAGCTAATCAATCGGACTATGCCAGCAATAAACCTGATTCTAAAAATCCATTATTCATAAATTACAAGTCACGACAACTTGTACCATTTAACCAACAGGGGTCTTGATTATAGCAAACGAACAACATATGAAGCTCTGTACAAAGTTAATGCGACCAGTCCTGTGCCCAGTTCCTTTGAACCAAGAATGCTTGCAGATGGCGTAATTGCATGGGCATACGTGTTTGTGTTTCTGAGGCTTCTTAACCTGACAAGAGCGAATAGAAGACTCGGACCTCTGCAGGTGACGTTAACACGAATGATGGGCGATGTTGTGCGATTTCTTCTTATATTTTGCCTCGTAATGGTTGCCTTTGCGCTTGGACTAAGCGAATTATATTGGGTTTACGGAACCCCGAAGGGAAAGACGATACTGTGTTCATTTGGACCTAATAACACAGTGGATCAAACATGCATAAAATCTACCATACTGTTTGGTGGAATATGGCCTTCCCTTCAAACTCTATTCTGGGCGTTGTTCGGCCATATTGACCTCGGTCATATGTCGTTATCAAACCAACACGGTTTCACTGAAGCAATCGGTCGGTTACTTCTAGCAGTCTACCACGCTATTGCTATAATCGTAATACTGAACATGCTTATAGCCATGATGTCAAGGTCGTATGAGAAAACAAGCGAAAACGAAGAAACTGAATGGAAATTCCACCGAACCGAAATGTGGATTCGATACATTCGTAGGGAAGCGATACGTCCTCCGCCAATGAACTTGATACCACATCCACATATGGTTATGAAACTTTTACGAAACTTTATGCGAATAATTTTACGACGAAGAACTGCTACTGGGCAAGATGCAGACTGTTTCGCATGCACCGAAAATTCTATAGTTCGACAATCAAAACTCTACTTACTGAAAGTTCGCTGCAAGTTAATCAAAAGGAAATTGGTAAGAAGATACAAATTTAAAGTTATGTTATCTGGAGCAGGGACGGATTAACCACAACCAATAAATATATGAAATTAATGGAAACAATTATTTTTTATGTTAATTTGCCATTGTATTTAAATGGGACAATTTATATCCTGTATTTGATCGTTTACATTATTCGCATGTTTATGTGACATTGTACGTTTACGCTTTTTATAAATATAAAGCAGTTTCATGTGTATTTGTAAACTACAATTTATACGTGTTACTCCGCGGATGGAGTAACTGGTTTCTATAATTTGAAAGTGACGCGTATGGATAAATAAACAGGCAGTTTATGTCCTCTAGTTGTAATTGTCGGTACGGAACGGTGGTTGAGATTAATAGCCTACTGTTTTCTGCGTTATTAAAATAAAGCAACCAAATCAGTAATTTTACGGGTATATATATATTTAATAATAAACATCACACACTTACCTAACTTTGGCTCTAAACCGTACGAAAAATACTGTATCGAAGAAAAATGGTATACTGCAGTCTCTAAAACGGTGACTGATTCAAAAAGAAAGAAAGTTTTGACATGCGGTCTAGTATAGGCGATTGTAACACAAACTCCCATTGTTACGTATTTTGGTTATAACGAAATTTATGCTGATTTACCATACACCAGCGGTTCCCAAACTTTTTTGTTGGCGGCGCCTTTTGTAAACTTATTAAACCTTGCGGCTCCCTCATAAAGCCAAAATTTATAAACTGCATGTATTGTATATCCAGACTAGCATGCATTTGGATAACCATTCAAATTCTTTAAAACTATTCACTAAACTACTAAAGTAACGAACAGTCAAATAATGCAAAGCAGTTATTTGACAAACCATTATTCGAAAACAATGCCATGTTAGTCAAACAAATAGTGGCAGATAACACCGAACAATGGATTTTAACAAGTAAAACGAATACTGTATGTCAGTGTATGGGGGTGCACACCAGACTCAAACATCTCCAATTTACGTTTTACTGGGAAAAACAATAAATGCAGCAACTTCCGCATGCTTTCGTGGCACCCCTGGCAAAGTCTCGCGGCTCCCCAGGGCGCCGCCCAGTTTGGGAACCGCTGCCATATACATCAATAAAATATATACACAAGTAAATGTCGAGATATCTTACAATACGCTTAACACAATATTAGAAAGAATAAAACAAACAATATAACGGGTGTTTAGGAATAGTTTTAGTTTGGGAAAAATAGTTTTAAGTATAGAAAAATAAAATTAGGAAAAATAAATGTTTATAAAAAATTTCATTGCACTCTTACACTAAGCCTCGAAGAATATAGGCGGTAAAGCGACCAGTGCAATAAACCACACTTTTTAAATGTCGGTTAAGTCTTGAAAGCAGATCATAAATCGGTTAACATGGTTTGTTATCTATACTAAATTCTTAACTTAGAATTACCATTTTAGCATGCAGTTGTATGACTCACATGCAATCATGACGCACCAAGTTTTGACCAAACACTGTATCGTACAATTTTCGCGATCTGTAAAGCATACATATATTTCACAAGATATTTACATTTTTTATCAGAAAAATATGCAAGAAATGCGAAAATGTTATTAATTGTTGGAGTGATTCCTGATATTTGAAAATTATAAATAACAATAAATTTTTACAGTGTTATTTACCACCTTTCCCACTCTATAGTCCAACAATCATAGATCTAGCTTTGACAAAAACCCTAATTTCAAGAAGATATTATAAAGTTTTTTTTACAAGAACTCTAGTTTGGCCATGATTTGTTTAAAAGATTTTTGGTATGAACTCTAACTTTGGCAAGATTTTTTGAGGATTTTTGACAAAAGAGTGCCTTGTGTATTGGTAACTCTGTATACGAAATGATGCATCAGGTGATATAATGTTATAAAAACAGCGTCTGAGTAATACAACAACACCGGATCGCCTCCCCCTCACCACCTTTCATACACCGGATCCCTAGATCGCATCCCCCGACTTTCATTAACGTTGTGGTGAGATGTAATCGGTATTTTTTTAACAATTTAAAAAATAGACTTAAGTTAGGAACCTACCTTATTAAAAACACCGCGGTACTACAAAAGAAAGAGTTTAGTACGACACGACGCGACACTACTTAAATTTAGTGTAGTTCGTAAACCAATAGCAAATCAGACAAAATGGCAAAAAATGGCCAAAACTTCATGGATAAAGCGTTCTAAATCAGGTAACGTTTAATATTTACAAGCTTTTAAATGAATGTATATTGGTAGTTTGCAATATTAAGACCACACATGGAAAGTGGTTGTAGGATAGGATATTCATGTTTACCTCCGGTGAACGGGAAAACCAAGGGGGCAATCGTCAAATGAATCACCGTCGTCGGGTTACCGGAGCTATTAGTGTGTTGTGTATGATTTATACGTAACTTTTATTAAGTAGAACCCATCATTCAACTGAGATTAAGCAATGTCTTAGCGGTCAGATTCGAACCTGCAAACTTTCAGTTGAAAGGCGTCGTATGAACCCACCAGACTATTCGGCCAGTAGACAAATCTAAAGTTACTGATGTGATGTTATGTGTATTACACAGGCAATCGTCAAGTAACTGGTGTGATGTAAATGTTACATGATTAAAACGATACTTGCATGGTTTGGTTCAAATCCAACGGATTTGGGCGATGTTTACTCAACGCCTTGCAAAAAGACACTGCCGTAAAGCCAAAAAATTAAATATCCGCAGTGTTTTCGTGTTAGCTATATTTACACCGATATTATCTAAAAATTTGTAAAAATAGACAAACGGGATTTCTTTTTAGCTTTGCCATTTCATCCAACTTCGGATGAAGACGATTCGCCGTCACAACTTTCTGATGTGGAAAAAGAATGTTCAAGTCGCACAAATAAAACAAGTTAGAAACCCCCTAGTAACGATTATCACAAGTTAGGGTACAATAGGGTTATTATGTTTATCCCTGTGGTTAGGAAAACCAAGGAGGTTAACACACAAATCGTCCGACTACTTCGTACCCACCTTCGGATTAGTCGAGCTATTGCATTGTGTTGTGTATGATTCACACGTTCTTTATTTGGTAGAACCCATTAAAATCCAGGGTTCAGGCAATGTCCTTCAAGTGCTTTGCCCGAGGACACAATCGGCAAGCTTGTGAACAGTTGCGATCCTGCAACCCTTCGGCTTAAAGGTGACTCACTAACTTACCAAGCTAATTAGCCGGACTACTCACTATTCGTCGCGTATATTCAGGAGATTTTGTGGTTTTATACTTTGTCACCGGTATGTTAAAATAGCATGTAAATTCATTTGCATGGATAACCATGGAACCAATACTTTATTACATCCTTATAATTATTCCACCATAGAAAACCTCTCAGCCGCCAAGTTAAAACCAAACAAGATTATCAAACGAGATTCAAATCGATCCGGGGTCGGAAAATATAGTCGCACATCAAAAAGAATAAAAAAACAATCTCGAAAATGTCGTTTCAATTACTCGACCACGGGCAATGACAGACACTTTAAGGATTGTATATGGTAGCATAGGACCATGTTAAAGTAAATAGAATCTCTGAATGGATTTCTATTAAAGCTAAATCTTGTAGGAGCACTTTCACCTGTAAAACAGCAACCGTCAACGAATTTGCCGGCTTTAAAACATCTAAAACAGAACGAAAAATTGTTTAAAACTTCCCACAGCAATGCAATTAAGGCGGGATGGAATAACACGATCTCACAAAACTTTGATATCGTTAAGCAACCTTTAAACATTATTTAAAAATAAATAACTTTCGGTCTGGATGGTTATTTTAGTAATTCTAACAAAATGTAGGTAAGGTTTGAGTAAAAAATCATTTTGAACCATCTAGTAAATATAATAAACTATCATTACCTATTTAGGACAGCTTATCCAGCAAAAATAACAAATATCAATTGTGAATTTCAATGCGTTCAAAAATGATTCGAATAACCCATACCCACCACAATCCATTTACGGAAATCACCCCAGCTCTTAACCGCACTCGGATCAGTGAACAGTTTTCTCAAACGCCCATAATAAAAGGAAAGTAGGATTTCTTTACCGGACATAGGTTCAAATCCGTGATGTGTTTGTCCCAAGAACGTTTTTTTATTTGTATATGTATCGGTGGCGTTAACCATTCGGCCACACGACCTTAATGTACATTATTTTTCGATTCCATCCAGCTGAAGACCGCTTCATGATGCTCTTTTGACTTGCTTTCGCTCGTGGGATATAAAATAGGATAGGATATTTATGTTTATCCCCGTGAATGGGAAAACCAAGGGGGTTATCACACGGGCAATCGTCAGATCACCTGCACCCTCCGTCGGGTTACCGGAGCTATTGCAGTGCGTTGTATATGATTCACACGTTTCTTCAATTTGGTAGAACCCACTAATCCGCTGGGTTCAGGCAATGTCCGTAAAGTGCCTTGCCCAAGGACACAACCGACTAGCTACCAGTTTGGCACCTGCAACCTTTCGATTGAAAGGCGACACACTAAACCGCCAGTTTTTATATCCACACACCAACAGAATACACCATTTCTATAATACGGGTTGCTGCAATATTATGCTTAGCGGGTTTTCTTTCCCAGTTTCCTCTTGGTAATTAATGTGAAACGGACACATATGATACAATCGGCATCATATGTTAAGCAGCTGACGATACGGGTTTATTTTCTCAGCCTGGGTTGAATTTGTTTACAACACGACAATATGAGCACTCGCGTGCAGACTGCACAGTTGGTTGTGGTTCAGGACATGTCTAGAAAACGACAGTCATCGTTTCAACATGGTTAGAAAATTTGTATTCGGTTGTTTACATTATCCCTAATTGACTTTGTTGCCTGCAAGGAAACTGCTTCAGTGCTGTTGTGTCGCGTTAATTTCCTCCGTTTTCCTGTGTTGTTTATATCGATTTCAAGCTAGAATCTGAGTTTGTTTTGCCAGTTGGGCGCTGGAATTAAACCACCTTTAACTTACGTACTACGCGTCAGATTTAAAACACCAAGGTAAATGTGTACAAGGGGGCTTATACTTTATACATTGTCAGTAACTAGTTGCATTTGTGGAGACGCAATTGAAAGAGGCTTTGTGTGTGATCGATAATAAGCACGAGCGCACCGGAATACGCGTTTGAGCCAGCTGTTGGTACATTGTTTTATCCAGCCATACTGATCATACTGAATTTCTTCACATACTGATAATAACAATTTTTTAAGAGAATGTCGATAAACAAGTTACCGATAGACCCGTTAGAATGTGAGGCTTTTAAAAGGATAGACACGTACGTCAAGCCTAATAATAAAACAGAAACTCAGAAGTTCTACAGTTCTTGGTAAGTAGCAATAGGTTACCAGTGATAGCATTTAAAACAGTATATCCATACAGGGCTTACACGTACGACGCCGATTATGAGAAAATAGAATACAAACCGCATATTCGCATGGCAAGCACTTTGACGAAATTAATCTCCGCTGAAGATAAACGGAGCAAAGATTTTTTTATTTTGGATGTTGCCTCCGGTAAGTTTTTAAAAGAAGTACGTCAATTTTAATACTTGTGTTTTACTTAAACGGTGATTGTGCAATCATGTCGTTAAGGAACCATGCATATTTGTTTTGGCGATTTACTAAGTCTATATAAGATTCGTGTGTTCTCTCCTTCCAGTTATATATACCATATGCCACAAGGCGTCGATTTAGATATAAATACGTTTAAAATTCGAATTGGCGGTTTTAAGGGGGAACATTAATACAACGCGCCTCAAATAGGATATTCATGTTATTTATAGGATATTCATGTTTATATCCTCGTGAATGAAACAAAAACAAGAGAAGTTAAGTTAACACACGCACAATCATCAGATCTCCTCTCGCCCACCGTCGGGTTACCGGACCTATCGCAGTGTATTGTGTATGATTGGTTGCTTTAATTTTGGTAGAACCCATTATTCCGCTGGATTTAGGCAATATTCGTTAATTGCCTTGCCCAAGGACACAACCGACTTGCTAGCGACCAGTTTTAAAACCTGCAACCCAAATACGATGTCCATCTTTAAGCAGTTTAATGGCAGGCACAGGAAACTGTGTGGTCACTCTTAGAAAGCATGGCTTCGGTTGCACCTTCGATGGGATCGAGGGGAACGAACTGATGAATGCTGAAGCGCAGAAAAAGTCACTTTACCGGTGAGGTTTTAGCGATTTTGGTCTTATACGTTCACTGATGTATAGGTAAAGAGCGTAAAATCAACTTCGAGTATTAGATTACCTGAACACAACAAGGTCAGATTATAAGTATTATTGATTGTTATTAAAATATAATCATAGGTTATTAATACAAAATATTCGTTTGTAATGCTGCAGCAATTATGCTCTTTATTTATAATTTTACGTAATTTTATTTTTACTTTCTAACATTTGAAAGAACATAGGGTATCAAACTAATATTTCATTAAATATTATTAAAGTTGAAGCATCTTGTTAAGTGTTATGGGCCGAATTTTTTAAGCCGATTCGCTAATTGATTCTTGAAGATCCCGCGCCAAATGTGCATGCCTCCCACAACCTGATTTAGGGACAAATGGGACAACCCCTTCTAGTTCAATGCGACAACTTCTAGTAATTGTCGGGGCGTTATAGCAAGCCTGTCAAGCGATTGGCGTAAAACAAACAAGATAAAAAAGACTGATAAAACAATATGTGTCTCCTTTCTAAATAGAATCCATAATTATACTATGTGACAATGTTTAGAAATTTAATGTGACAATATCAAATGTTCTGTCTAGCCGAACAATTGTAAATGTAGTTAATATAATATATCACTATCAGGAATTTGACAGTTCATTTCATCTCGTCGGAGAATCGCATCCCCGTTGATGACGCAACTTATGACGTCATCATTTCAATTGGAGGATTTTCTCCAAGTCACATTCAAGCTGATTGCATAAAGGTGACACTTGTATTTGTTTGACTGAACATTGCAAATTCTAGTATTGCAAAATGTACGTCTGGCTAAAGGGAATAAAACCAGACTGCCTTTTTAACACTATTATTCGACCCTGCTTTGCTAAACTGGAATTGCTGCAGCTTGCTAGCAGTTGGCTCATCGTATATTCATTTTTTGACGGTGAGTTTTGCCAAAGAAAACACCGGATTTTCGAGTACTGATTTGTAAACCACAAAAAAACGGTGTTTAAATAGTTCAAATTTAGCTGTAGGCCTACACCGTATTTCAATTTAGTAAGATATGTGCATATGTCTGCCTCGTGAATTTATACTGTCCCTTAAAGTTACAAATTGAACTTATCAGTTCAACGGTATTTACATACAACCAAAGTTTTAAATTAAATAGATTTAGTTTCTAGTTTTTTTAAAAAACATCTTTAATTCCAGGACGTCGTTCGACTTTTGAAGCCTGGGGGGATATTCTGGTTCTCGGTTCGAAAGTCCAGCGGAGCAGAAAAGTACAATGAAGCTGTTGATGAAGCAATAACAGAGCTTGTTCGTCAAAAATTGTGCCAAACTTTAATTCGAGAAGAATTTGATTATTATACCTACGATTCGGACGAAAAAGTAATCATAAGAGGATATGAACGCTGTTTGAGGAAATCCTACGTTTGACCTATTACAGAAGATACGCACCAACGTGTTTCGTACCTTTGATATGTGGTTTCGTTAATTAGAAATAAACTACCCCGTTTAACTTGGAGATTATCGTAATTTTATCATAAATAGGCAGTTTCATAGGTAAAACTAATATGATGTAGATATCTTCGCTAATGCCTCAATATGACTAAACGTAGGTAATATATATATGAGTAAATTCTACAGAGGTAACTTTGGTTAAATCACTAAAATTTAATTAAGAGACTGACACTTAGTAATGTTGGGATAAGAAATGTATCCCAAAAACGCGAGGGATGTTAACATGGACAATATTATCCCTGCGCGCATTGTCGGATTACCGGAGATACTGCAGTGTGTGGTGAATAGTCAAAACGTTCATTGCGCGACATAACACGTCATTCACAGTCACATTAACCACATAGTTGGGCCGCACAGCAAACAAATTGTAAACATGATGATTCGACTCATTGTTCTGTGGGTTGTCTCCTTTCAACCGAAGGGTTGCAAGTTCGAAACCGGTCACTTATTAGAGCTATTTTAGCGTATTGTATATACCAGTGATTCCCAACCGCGGCTCCGAGGGCCGCATGCGGCTCCCAGCTAGCCTTCTTGCGGCTCTCATTAACCTTTAAAAATCCCCTAAAAATATTAGAAAAATCTGATTCTAATAATAAATAAATAAATAAAATTAGTATTCTAAAATTACACTTGCTTAGTTTAAAGGCTGGGAAAAAAGTTTTTACCTTATAGTTAAGATTAGAGGCAAGGAAAGTTGTGAAAAGCTGCTATTGTTACGTCACTCTCACTGTTTTCTTAAAGCAGTGTGTTTTCATGCGGCTCCTTACGTATTCTAAAATTTAAAATTTGGCCCCGACACTAAAAAAGGTTGGGAACCACTGGTATATACAGTTAAGGCATAAAAACAAACCACTACCCGACTGGATTTAGATGTTGTTCACAAAGTGCCTCCCACAAGTACTTTTTAATATTTTTTCGGGCTGATTGTCCATCCCTCTATCGATCTGTCCACAAGGCTGCACTCACCATTTGGCCACATGACCGTTTAAGAGTTGGTCAGGTTTTTTATTTTATTTTGCTGGCCTACTTTTGATCCCAGTATGATATGATAGAATAGGATAATCATATTTATCCCAGTAAATGATCGGTACTGGTTGCGGAAATCTGTGTTGTGTGTGATAGAATAATCGATGCACTAACCCACCGAGGCATTTGGCTGGGTAACCCGACCATAGGCGCGTATCCAAATAGTAAACCCCCATTTTTCATTCACAAGGATAAACATGCATATCCTTTTAATTATTTAAACCCTATAGCCTATACATATGGAACATTTTCATCCGACCTACACGACTCGGGTTAAAGATGTTCGGTTAAAGGATTTTGAAGGTCAGATCAATCACGTTGGTAGTTATAACTGTATAATATCATGTCGTTCGTAACAGTTCCAGAAAACAGTCATTTTCCTCTGCAGAATTTGCCATATGGTGTGTTTTCCACACAGAAAAATGTAAGTAAATTCTCTTATTTACATGGAAATCTTGACTGTTTTTAGTAATAAAGATAGGCAAAACTATGAAGACTAATTTAAATCTTGCCCTAAACACTAATCTCAAACCAGGACTAACCCTTGTTCCAACAAATATTTATAACCAACTCTAATGCCCCCATCTTTATTTTAGTAAGCACTAAGCAGTTTACCTCCTTCCCTCTTTTTCTCATTTTAGTTTTCCCCACAACAACATATTGCATGTTGGGATGCCCAGGAGCCATTTAATCCATAATTAACATGAGTTGAGCTGCCCTGCAAGTTTCGCAAAAATCTCATGTCTAGCAGGTTTGCCAAGTGCAATCACAGCTTTTATAGGTGCTTCACTAATCTGCGGGACAACATGGCAGGACAGCACAATGGGATGGGATATTCATGTTTATCCCCGTGAATGGGAAAACCAAGGGGGTAAACACACGGGCAATCTTCAGATTACCTCGCGCCTATCCTCAGTTTACCAGAGCTATTGCAATGTGTTGTGTATGATTCACATGTTCCTTCAATTTTGTGGAACCCATTAATCCACTGGGTTCAGGAAATGTCCGTTAAGTGCCTTGCCCTTGGACACAACCGACTAGCTAGCGACCAGTTTTGTACATGCAACCCTTCGGCTAAAAGGCGACACCATTTTAACAGGAGACACCTCGTATTGGAGTTGCAATTGGGGACCAAATTCTTTCCTTAACTGAAGTTGCTCATCTATTCGATGGACCCAACTTGGCAAGCTCACAACATGTTTTTGCTGAGGTGGGCCATTGTTTCAATGCATATGGACTATAAGCTGACGGGTACATTTATGTACCACAGCATCGCTTGGAACACTAGTCTTTGAAGCGCTCCAAACGACCCTGTAGAAATTAGAGGTATCGAAAGAGGGGGTACACCTAGAAAAAAGGATACTCCTTTATTCCATTACATTGGACAACAAAATTCAGAGACTGTCTGATTGTCAGCGCTATTTCCAGTTATCTTGTGGAAATTTAAAGCCGTGTGATAGATAATATCAGAACCTTGAACTTTCAGAACCAGCCACTTTTAATATTTCAAATTTATTTAACCAATTACCAGTTCTTTAGTTAAATATATTGTTTAGTATTGACGAAAGTCTCGTTCAGATATCATGAATATTTTTCTCAGAAAACTTTAAATTCCTTCATGGCGCTTGGCAAAGCAGCATGGAAAGAGGCAAGATGCACCATTCAATCGTTGTTAAGCACTGACAATCCTGTTTTGCGAGATGACATGGAGCTAAGGAAGCGGTAAGAATTAGGAGCTAAGTGGTATCGCGTCTGGGAAATGCGGGCACTTAATGATTGTTGCTTGAACCAAGCGGATTTGTACATACAACAAAAAATGGTTGAGGCCTTTATTAAATATACCTTACAAAAACAAAACAGAAAAAAAAATTCTAAAAAATAAAAAAAACTACAAAAAAAAAGTAAAACAAAAAGTCTGATGTCTTTATTAAATACAACCCAAGTACTGAATTATTGGCATTTTATTTACAAGATCATTCATTGGCCATCTTCAAACTCCAGGTTAAAATTGACTTACGAACATTGCAGGGCTATTGTTGCACAGAGTGATGCTTCCATGCACCTCCCAGTGGCGATTGGTGATTACACCGACTTTTACTCATCCATCCACCACGCAACCAATGTTGGGACAATGTTCAGGGGGAAGGATAATGCACTCATGCCCAACTGGTGTGTTTACTTTAGCTTGTCTATTTTTCTTACTTGGCTAATTCTGAGCCTTTGCCCTGTCATTATTAGTTGTCTATTTTTTTCCACATTGTTAATTGTGCTGTTCAGGACTTATTAGCTGGGTGGTTTAGTGTATGTTATTTATGTTTATCCCCATGAATGAAAAACCAGGGGTGGTAAACACAAGGGCAATTTTCAGATCACCTTGCATCTACTGTCGGGTTAACGGAGCTATTGTAGTGTGTTATGTATGATTCAGATGTTCCTTCAATTTAGTAGAACCCAATAATCTGCAGGGTTCCGTTATGTGCCTTGCCCAAGGACACAACCGACTAGATAGCAACCAGTTTCGAACCTGCGACGACCCACTAAACCACCAAGCTAATTAGTCGGACATTGTATTATATCTAAGCTTGATACAACACCTTGCAACCCAGGAAACATATTCCAGTCGGCTACCATGGACGTGCATCATCAGTTGTAATATCAGGAACCCCAATAACCCGTCCATGTGGACAAACAAAGCCAGCCGAGGACAAACCACCTGTATTCGGACCTTGCAAGTTGATGGATTTCGAATTAGAAATGGTGATTGTCGTTAACAGTAAATTGTATAAACCTTGCTACGTACTATCTCAAAATATTTAATTAGAAAACAATTAAAGTAACAAACATAACAGTATATCAACAGTTAATGGTCTTCCCACCTACTTATGTTAAATTGTAATGCTACTCTGAGTAAATTATTCTAAAAATATAGATTTTTCTGACCGTAGTACAGTTAAAAGATTCTTGGTTACAAAACAATAGAAGTAAGAAATAATGAATGAACAGTAAATGTTGTTTTTCTACTAGTTTATATGTTACAAGTTGAATGCTACACAGGGTTTCTTCGTTGGGAAGGGTAACAAGTTGGGCGATCGAATCAACATCACTAATGCCCAGGATCATATCTTTGGGATGGTTCTTGTCAACGATTGGTCAGGTAGGTTTTTCGATTAAAAGTAAGACAATGTAATTTGAAAGCCTGGCGGATTAATGGGTTGTACTAAGATGAAGAAACATGATTCATACACAACACACTGCAATAGCGCCAGTAACCTGACGGTGGGAGCAAGGTAATCTGATGATTGTCAGTGTGTTAACTTCCTTGGTTACTCATTTACGGGGATAAACATGAATATCCTATCCTATATTTTATTATTCATTGTATACTGAACCAATCTAGCAAATTGTATTTATTGTATAAGCAACCAAAACATCTTATCAAAGTAAAACTTCACAGCTCGCGATATTCAGAAGTGGGAGTACGTTCCTCTTGGTCCCTTCCTTGGAAAGAACTTCGGGACCTCTATATCACCGTGGGTTGTTACAATGGAAGCATTGTCCCCATTCATTGTCCCAAACACAGCACAAGATGTTCAAGTTTTGCCGTATTTGAAGCATGATGACCAATTCAACTTTGACATAAATCTATCCGTTGCTATCCAAGGTGAATTGGTAAAATTAGTTCAATCAATTATGAAGGTCTTGTCCCAACAGTCGAGCTAACATTTGGACAACCTTTAATTGATATCACTGGGTTTACTGGGAACAATTTATCAAACGGTTTGCCCATTTTCACAGTAATACATCTCATTCCCACAGAAGAGTCGCAGAACCTATTACAGTGTGTAAATGATCAGACAATGGTGTTTAATTTTGTGAGACTAATAATAAGTACACTTGGTTTGTGCTTAGAGCAGTTTAAGTAAATTAATAAAAGATAAACAGCATCTAACAAGAGTTGGTTCTTGGTTGTAAACTTTTGTGCTGCCTAGTTAATTAACTTCAATTATTTATTTTTAAAGGAGAAGGAATGAATGAACCAGCCACAGTTTGCACATCCAACTTCAAGGTGATTTTCTCATATTGGTTATCAAATAGGATATTCTATTCATGTTTATTCCATGATTAGGAAAACCAAGTGGTTAACACGGCCAATCGGCAGATCTCCTCGTGCCCACTGTTGGGTTACAGAGCTATTGCAGTGTGTTGTGTAGGATTCACACGTTCCTTCAATTTTGCAGAACCCATTAATCCGCTGGGTTCTGGCAATGTTCGTTAAGTGCATTGCCCAAAGACACAACCGACTAGCTAGCAACTAGTTTTGAACCTGCAACCCTTGGATTAAAAGACGACGCCTTATTCCACCAACTAATCTGTCCGAAGATATTATAAATGTTTGTGTTGTACAGAACATGTATTGGACGATGAAGCAGCAGTTGGCTCATCACACTGTGAATGGATGCAACTCGCAAACTGGGGACCTCTATGCATCTGGCACAATCAGCGGAGAGGTAGGCAGTAATATGGTGCGATTCTGTGCTATGACGATCGTCTGTGTGTTAATGCCCCCTTGCATTTTACCATTCATGGGGATAAACATGAATATTCTGTTCCATAACCAGTGTTTGGATTTCCACCTTCACTTTGCCCTCATGGAAAGTCTAAATTATATAAAACAAACTGCAATAACTGCAGTAACCCGATGGTGAACGCAAGGTAATCTGACGATTGTCCATGTGTTTTTTCATTTATGGGGATACACACATGAGTATTCTATCCCTATTTCTTGAGATTAAAATGCTTATGATGCAGGACGGATCAAGCTATGGGAGCATGTTGGAACTTTGCTGGAAGGGAACAAAGGAAGTCAACCTTGGCAGTGGAAATGTGAGGAAGTTTCTAAAGGATGGTGACAATGTTGTTCTATCAGGTCAATAATAATTTTTTTTAGCGTTTTTTTTTGTTTCATGAACGTCTAATTCCCCAAGAGTGGAAACAAAGTTGTTAGTTTTGGTTTGTCTGTGTTAAAGAGGTAAGAATTAACTTACCTGACCTTTCTCTTTTGTGTTTACCAGGATTTCATAGAAATTCTTATGCTATGACATTTATGTTTATACCCGTAAATGGGAAAACCAAGGAGTTAAAACACATTGGTAATCGTCAAATCACCTCACGCCTACTGTCGGGTTAACAAACCAATTATAGTGTGTTGTGTATGATTCAGAGGTTTTTTTAATTTAGATACATATTTTTTCGCTGGGTTTAGGCTTAGTGTCCGTTAAGGCTAAATGGCTTACCCACAAATTTACAAATCCAATCACTCGAATGAAGTTATGCAAGAGATTACCTCTACCTTAACTGTACAGCTTGCCATGTCCAATTAATTGCTCTGGGTGTTATTGATAACAATGCTTATTTAGATGCAGTGTACTAAATAGCGCCTCATTCAGTATGGATGTATCATTATTTTGCTATAATTTGTTCATATCATCCAGGGTACTGCCAAGGTGATGGTTATCGTGTGGGCTTCAGTACATGCGAAGGCACAATCAAACCAGCAGTGATTTAATGCAAACTTCAATTGAAATCAATCGTAAACCATTTGTACTTACTAATTCTGATGAAATTCCGACTGTGCCTTTGCAAAAATACACAACGCTTAGTCAATGTATTCACTTTCTATGTGAACGCACAATTAAACCAGCAGTGGTGTAATTCAAAATAGAAGTTAGAGTATCAATTGTGTACCAACTGTACTTATTAATTGTGATGAAATTCCAACTGTGATTTTGCCAAAATACACAACGCTTCTAATAAAATCGATTTCTTTTTATATGTGTTTTCTTTCTATGGAGCTGCTGAAAAGGTGTATTTGTAACCTTACTAACTAAATGCACCAAATCGACATCCCATTACAGGCTATCCATTTACCACAAGTAATTGGCTAATAGTATTATACAAAATAGGATATTCAGGTTTATCCCCGTAAATGGGAAAACCAAGGGGGTTAACACATAGGCAATCCTCAGATCACCTTGCAGTCTTGCACCCATCGTCATTTTAATTTTGTATAACCCATTAATCCACTGGGTTCTGTCAATGTCTGTTAAGTGCTTTTCCCACCAAGGACACAATCAACTAGCTAGTGACCAGTTTTAACCTTGCCCCCTTTTGGTTGAAAGCTGTCGCACCAAACCACCAGACTAACCGGTCGGACTTACTGGGGTATTCCAGTACAGTTTAACCACTTAAAATACTGGGTCAAATATTTTATTTAACATCTCATTTCTTAAACAAAATACATAGATAAACACAAATAAAGAAAAAAAATTAAATAATGGGATGAACTTGAAGGAATTAGAAACCAAGAGGGTGGGCTGTAAATACGGTTTGTTTCTCTATAATAGTGTTGGATATCTTCTCCATTGCTTTAAAGTCCTTTAATGTTGCTTTATCTGAAACATTGTTTAAGTTGTCGGTGACTCGGCGAGCTGCTTCATGGCACCAAACATTGCACATCGATGCTTCAAGCGTTGAGTTCTCATTCCCGCTTTCCAGGGATTGGGAAGCCCGGCTGATCACTGCCACCATTGAGAAAACATCAATAGCTGCGTTTGCAATTCTATTTTGCAGGAATTGCATGTTTATAAACTTTTTGCCATGTTTAATGGCAAGGTCTTCGACTGTTAGGCCGAAATGCGTAACAGCATTTGAGACAAGTTTGGCAGATTCAGAGAGTTCGCTGTGCACTGTCAACGTGGGGCTGGCGCTGAAGCCAAGTTTCTGTGAAGCTCGCTTTGACACATATGACACACCGAACTGTGCTACACTTCCAAGGTTAGTGATTGGAGACTTCATTGCTTTCGAGAGAGGCTCAAGCACTTTTCCGGCATATTGCATTCCTGTTAAAGCTACAAATAACCTCAGAATATCATTTGTTCCTTCAAAGATTCGGAAAATCCGAAGATCTCTCATGACACGCTCTGCACCACAATCCTTCATATACCCCATCCCACCAAGAATCTGGATGCATTCATCAGCGACCATCCATGCTGCTTCTGATGCAAAGATCTTGCTGATGGCGGCTTCCAGCTGGAAATCTGAGTGTCCGGCGTCCATGTTAGAACACACAATGTATGCCATGGACTCGGTGACGTATTGAAGCATGGCCATTCGGGCAAACTTTTCCTGGATGGCTCCGTACGTGTGGATCTTTGATCCGAACTGTGTTCTATTCATTGCATGGTCAGCGGCTTTCTCGATCATAGCCTTCATGTTCCCTGAAAGTGCAGCTGCCATTCCAAACCTCCCGTTGTTTAAAATATGCATGGCCACCTTAAATCCTTCACCTTCCTGACCTAACATGTTTTCAACCGGTATCTTGACGTCTTCAAAATGGACTTCAGCTGTATTAGATGCTTTGATTCCCATTTTGTTTTCCGGTGGTCCACTAGTAACCCCACCAAATGATCTTTCGACTATAAAAGCTGAAATTTTATCCTTAGTTGTTCCGTCTGGTTGAGTAACTGGGGTTTTCGCAAAGACTGTGAAAATCTCAGCAATCCCACCATTACTGATCCAAATTTTGCCTCCATTCATCACATAATATTTCCCACAGCTACTTTTCACTGCCTTCGTTTGAATTGACGCAGCATCAGACCCACTGGAAGGTTCAGTCAAACAAAATGCAGCGAACTTTTCCCCAGTCGCTAACGACGGGAGATACTTTTTCTTTTGTTCCGGGGTCCCAACCAACAAAATTCCCTTAAACCCAATTGACTGGTGGGCACCTAGGGCGATACCAACCCCAAGGTCATGTCGACCAACAATTTCAACCAACCTAGCATACTGAGTATTGCTCAATCCTAATCCATCAAGTTCTACCGGAACCTGTAGCCCAAATGCTCCCATCTCTTTCAGTCCTTGCAATGTGTGATCCTCTACTTTTGCCAGCTCATCATTCTTTGCTGCATCGTTGACTTCATTCATGAATTTTTCCATTGGATCGATCATTGCCTGGACAAACTCAACCTGTTCATCTGTAATGGCTTTAGGATAAGGTAGAACTTGATCTTTGACGAGGTTTCCACGGAAAATGTTCATGACAAACGATTTTGAATCACTGGATCCATCTGTGCTTGAATTCGCCTTAAGTGATACCGAGTTACCAGTAACTAAAGAAAGACGACATAGCGATTTCTGGTAGACTCCGGGTGATTTTTGAAGTACCTTGAACATTTTTCTTATACCAGTAACTTAAATTTGGTAGGTTTTATGACTTAAACTAAAAAGTTTTCTGCAAATATAGATTAGATTTAATGAAATGAGACAATAACAGTAAAATCGTTACTTTTATTCCTGTGGGTGAGACAATGAAAAGGTGGCTTCACTATTTTGCGGGACAGTGGAAAGAGATTCCGCTCATGTTAGTAATCAAAATACTTCTTCCCGGTCATGATATACCACATCCCCCTCAAAATAATAATAAAATATTCCGTCCTCGCATTTTAGTGACAAAAATACTTTGTCCCGCTTGTAATATAGTGTGTGTTTCCCGAAGATCAGTAAAGCCCAGGAGAGGGGTTTAAAAGGATAAGATATTCAGTTTCCAAATCATTTAATGGGTAAACGTGAAAGAGTTATCACACAAACAAACGTCAGAGTATCTACTTTAAAACAAGTCGTCACATTTTGTTACCTTCAGACGTTTCCTTATTGTGAGTAGAACCAATTTATTCATTGAGTTACTACTAACACTACTAAGCCGACCAGTTTCGTTTCGTAACCTTTCGGCTGTCTACAGACTGACGACGCGACCGGATGTAGTATTACACACTATAATAAACACACAGTAACACCATTGGCTGGGAAAGACTTGGTAAAACTAAAATTATCAATCACGGACACCCTATACATGTATAAAGAGTCTGTGGTGTAATACACTCCAAGTGAGAACAAATTCCTGAGACTGGACTTTGACCAATACTACATGCTTCGTCATAACGCTTTTGTCCTATCAGAGTCCGTAGAACGGTCACACTTCGTTGCGATAGATCACAAATGTGCGACATTGGGATATTGGATTGCAGGAGATATTAATACAGTTTTTAGTTTAGTTTATATTATGTTTCCACGATGAAAACACGAAGCAGGACCTTTGATAAAAGTTTAGAAATAGGGAAAAAGAACGGCAAAACGAACAGTCGTTAAAACACGTCATTAAAAAAGGGGATATAACTAAATACAGCGGACGCGACCGTCAAGCCTATACAAACCGCCGATATAAAGCCCGGTAAAAACTTTATTTCTTATAACAAATTACAGAAAACTCGGAAATATTACATCCAGTATTTTAGCCGATTTTGGAAACGGTTGCAACAACAATAGGCTTTATGAAGTTTTCAATTCTTATAATTGAAACCTCTGCGACTTTTACTAACCTTGCTGTGATCTATAGATTGTTGGTTCTTGACTAGTTGACTCATCTAGGAAATTAAACTGCGGCCTTCAAATCAGCTATAACGTACTTCTCAACAGCTTGTTAAGCCACCCTATAGATAGTTACCAGCTGTTCGTGACTTATCACCTATGGCTATTCTTTGTTCTGTAAATTATTGGAGGGATTCGTTTTTAAGTGGGAAATTTATATTAACCACAGTTGTCCTGACGACATGACAGTTATCGTGGTAGGCCCTACATCCTGGTCGTCACCAAGAGTTATTGTCGTAGTCGGTAATTTTAAAAGTTCGGATAGATAAGATATTTATCCCCGAGAATGTGAAAATCAAGGGGGTTAGCACACGGACAATCGTCAGATCACCTTGTGTTACCGGAGCTATTGTAGTGTGTTGTGTATGATTCACACAGTCCTTTAATTTAGTAGAACCCATTAATCCGCTGGGTTCAGGCAACGCCCGTTAAGTGCATTGTCCAACGACACAACCGTCTAGCTAGCGCCCGGTTACGTACCTGCAACCCAATTGGTGATAGCTTTAAGGCGAAAAGCTGTTAGACCAAATGAAAAAATGGATTAAATCGACCAGGTGGATTACTAACTTCAACCATTTTCGTTATGTATGTAAAAGCAATTGTTTAGCTAAAATAAGGGAATGTCTTATTCGTAACTCACTGGGAAACATCTTCGAAGGCAGTAATGCTCGTATATTTTTAGCTATATATGCAACATTGATTTAGCTTATATTATAAAAATATTGAGCCTAAGCCCACATGCTTACCTTATTCAATAGAATAATTCAATATGTAGTGGAAACGTAATGTCCTATAAAACTAAACTAAAGTTTGTGGCGAAAAACACTGAGTGACAGTTAATTTTAAATGGCCACTAGTGGCGTCATTATAACCGCTTGATGTCGCAAAAAAGAATAAATATTCCAATTAAATGGTATTTAAAAGTATAAGTGTATGAGTTATGTACCCCTGTATGTTAGGGTTAGTCTAGACTTGGACAACCACAAAATGTTCAGCTTTTTAATTTCAAATTGTCCAAGTTTGGGTTGGCCACACATACTTTACGTAACGCCTCTTCTGTTTTCTAAGACGTTGAATTCGTAAATTTTGAATCATATAAAAATGCAATGATTCTCAGTCTGCGGTTTCTTTTTTTAACCAGACATCACCCACTAAATTTAACCAAAAACGACGCAACAAGCAAAATCAAATCGTATAGACATGACTCAGAAATTTCACGCTTTGCCCAAGCCGACATGCGTGTCTGGTTACCTACTAAACATGATATCACTTTCCCGGACTGTCGCGTTTTTTCGGCGTTCAGTATAAATTCTGGTATCACCATTACTAGATGTTTTTCTCACGATTATTTTCGATAACAATATCTCAAACTATTTTGCTTACATAGTTCTAGTTATACGGGTTTAAAATTAGAATTTACGTAATTGTTGTGATGTAACGCCAAACCTTCACAATCTGGTGTAATGAGAAATGTAACGTCGGAAACCCGCACGCGCAATGTTTTAGTCGGTTTACATTACATTCTTCAGTTATTTGAAAGGCGGAGTTGTTGACATACAGTTAGCATTTATTAGGTGGTATGCATCAAGTATCTGACTAGGGTGGATAGAGCATAGTGTAAAAGTGCATTAGATTACAGCGATTTCTTTAATCTTTTAAAAAAGCCAGACTCCTGGGATATTGCATGAGGCAATTCAAAGCATTTAATTGTTTATTATTTAACATATTGAGTTGATAGAAAAAAACCGACAGTTGTTTTCAGAATAGTTTCCAGATTGAAAACCCCTGTTATTTGGTTAAATATTTTAATTATACTTAGTCGAATAACAGGGTGAACAGTTTTGATTGCAGCTATTATTCCACTGGGTTTAGGTGTTTTTCTGGTTACTGAAATGTTTGATTAGAAGTTGAAGAGAATTTTAACCTACATCCATCAAGATTTCATGGTATTTTTAAATTATCAAGTTTGCTTTCAAACAAGGTTGGGGCGCAACTGTGATTGATTATTTACAAACAATCAAGCATGGAGAGTGATAATTCGAACAAATCTCGACATAAAAGTCATAATATGATTAATCCGAACTACGCAAGCGTAAGATGCACGCAGCCCCTTCCGTCGGTGATCCAACTCCGATCACGGAGCAAGTCTTCCATGGGAGGGATCACGGAGGACCCATGTTCTTCCGATTCCGATCACGTTCCAACGAGTCAACCTCTTCTGCTAACAAACCTCAGTTACGAGGTTCACACATTTAACGACAACAATAACCACGAACCATCTGTCACACAACCCCAACCCCAAAACACAATGATTCCATTGCAATCAAATAAACCGAAATCAGGTGAAATGTGTGAATTTAATTTTCTTGATATATGTAATGTTGATTTTTATGGAATATTTGTCAAAGGAGAAATTACTTTAATTTCAGCCATGATCAAAGTCAAAGTGTGGTTTAAATTTATCATCAACCTAAATCAAAAAATGTATCAATTTACAATTTTAATCAAACTGTAATTTTCCAATAAGTTCCGATTAAATTTAATTCAAAATACCAAATTTAAACAAATTGAAACTCCCCAAATATGAAATCCAGGTCAATTCCCCGCATCCAACCTCGGGATGTTCCAATACATGAAGTTTGAAAGGAGGGATAGTGATGAGGATGTTGTGGATCAGGAAGATGAACCAATACTCAACAACCGGGAAAAGTTGAAGCACATCCTTCACTCCAAGCCGATTCATGTGAGTTATTTATTGTGGAATGTGGCGATTGACAAGTTATGGCTGTTTTGTTGCTTTTCAGTCAACAATTGGGTTGTTTTATTCTTTTTAGTTAGTAACTAGAATCAATAAAAAAAAATATAGAATTTCGACACTCTTAAACGGGGATTCTTAAACTGGGGGGCTCCCTTTGAGGAAGTGAAATTTTACAATGGGGTTGTTAGCATGACAGTGACATATTGATGAAAATCAGCTGCCAACCACATTCTTGTGACCACCTTATTACTAATCCACTGGATTAGAATCTGTGAATTAAACGACTCGTTTTCCAAAAACAGTTGCCTTCTTTACACTAAGCAGGATAATGACAACTATTTGTTTTATTTTTGTGAATTTAATTTTTGAGGCTAGGTAAGGCGTGAGCATGAATGAAAAATGCCAAGGGGGTGGGCGGAAAAAATGAAGAACCACTGCTCTAAAGTGAACTAAATGATTGGGCTGGTATTTTTTTATTTATTAATTTTACACTATGATATTGCACACTTGTTTATAAGCATATTGTATTTTTTCATAATCATCAGTAATCGATGAAAAAATAACCTAGAAGACCATCAGTTTTGCAATAAAAATCTAAATACCAATTTTTTCAGATTGCGATCATCGTACTAGTTGTGCTTGATAGTTTCCTGGTGATCGGGGAATTGCTCATCGATCTTAAGATCATCATCGTTCCTCACGGCAATCCTGCTCCAGAGATCCTTCATGGTTTCTCACTTTCCATCCTTTCCATCTTCATGGTTGAAATCGCATTGAAGGTGGTAAAAGCGTATGATTTACGCCATATAAGATTAAAATTCATGTTTATCCCTGTGAATGGGAAAACTAAGGGGGTGAACACACGGACAATCGTCAGATTACCTTGGGGTATTCCAGCACTGTTTCAACCACTCAAAAAACTATTGCAGTGTGTTGTGTACAATTCACATGTTCCTTCAATTTAGTTGAACCCATTAATCCGCTGGGTTCAGGCAAATCCACTAAGTGCCTTGCCCAAAGACACAACCAACTATCTGTCGACTAGTAAAGTAGGTGAAGGAATGAATGTGTAATATATATTCTGGTGGGTCGGAAATTAACTTTGTTGAAATCTTGAAACAATTTATACATATGTTGGTAACCAATCCCCAAGGGAAATCTGTTAGAGATTTTATGTTATCAATAGATGTCAAATCACCAGTTATTAAAGATTTTACACTGCTCTAAATAGTACAGATGTATTTTTAGGGGCAAGATAAATCTAGTGAATTAATGGGTTAAACTAAATAGCACTGTCTCCATATTCAACATATACAATACACGACAATTTGTCCATTAATCTAACTAGAGGCACAAAGCAGTATGTTGATTACTTGTGTTCTGCCCGTTGCATTGTCTTGCCCATAACTAAACAAAGAGATAGACAAAGAATATGCAATTCCCAGTACTAGCACTACCAGTACAATAAACAACCCAAATTGAAAAGCACATTTTTATATATACGCACATTCATAGATGTATTCCAATATTGACTTCTGATTTTTACCAACTATTCATTGTATTGTACTTAATAACTTGGACTTTAAACTGCACATTTTGGTGTCAGTATGTCAATGCATAATTATAAACAATAAACATCAATGTAAGTACATAAACCACTAGGCTATGCCTATTTACATCCACTATTTCTTATCAGAACATATTAAGATATTCATGTTTATTCCTTCAAATGGAAAAATCAAGGGGTTTAACACACAGGCAATCGTCAGATCACCTTGCACCCACTGTCGGGTTACCGGAGCTTTTGCAGTTTGTTGTGTATGATTGAGACATTCCTTTAATTTAGTGAAACCCATTAATCCACTGCTTTTTTTAGGCAATGTCCGTAAAGTTCCTTGCCCAAGAACGCAAACGACTAGCTATCGACCAGTTTCGTACCTGCCACCCTTCAACTAAAAGGACATGCAGTAACCCATCAGACTAAATTGTCGGACTCTATAATAATCATCAATATTGTCCAGATAATCGCCGATCCTCACCATTTTATTCGGCACAAAGTGGAAGTGTTGGACGCAGTGGTCGTGGTGATATCGTTTGGTGTGGACATCGCACTTATTTTTGTGGGTGAGAGTGAAGCCCTCGCTGCCCTTGGACTCCTTGTCATTCTACGTCTTTGGAGGGTCTTCCGGATTATTAATGGTGAGGAGGATTTTGTTCATAAGTTGTTTAAAGTGTATGGTACATGGTGCCTGACATGCTTATGGACATGCCTACTGACTTTGTTTAGAGCAGACATAAGCAAACTACTGGCCGCAGACCAAATCCGACCCTTTGGCTCTTTTATTCTGGATTTTCTGTGTTGACATTTCTGCGTTGATTGTAGCAACAGAGCTTTCTGGTTATAACCAGTAACGTATCATATTTGTTAGTGTTTTTATCAACAGTGGCAAACTATATGTAAGTGGCGGATCGATCACTTGGCCTGCCAATCTAAGATGAAATAATCTTGGCCTGTGACTCAAAAAGTTTGCCTATCCATGGTTAACATTGCATATGGCTACTCGCAGTTAACGGTATTGTACCATCCATATCTACAACAAAAACACTTTTTACTATTCCAGTATCAATGTTTGATTAAAAAAACCATCCATACTGATAGATTTACACATATTTACCAGGTTTATAATTTAACAGTAGGAAAGCAATTTGACATTTGTTTAATTGTCTGTTATTTTGTAGTCTTTTCTGTTTTAATGTAAATTATGGTATCTTGTCTTTTTTAAGGTTTTCATAAATCAGTAAAAATAATTTAGTAAAAATCCAAACAACAATAATATAAGATCTGCCTAAAGATTAGATTTCCAATTTTAGGTGTTTTGTGTAGCACTGCCTTGCTACAGGCAAAAAATCAATTTTGGAATGGTTAAATATTAACCAATCTCCATATTATTTGGCTGTAAAATTTTATTATTAAATTTAAAACTATGTCTTTTACCATGTTTATTTAAATTTCAATTATTTTCTCTTGTCACTAAAGGTTTAATATTTAATTAATATGGTAATAAAGACTAGTGGTATGATACAATAGAAGGGGTCGGTTCCACACAGCACTGAGACAAGGAATGTATGCCATAAAAGCCTGTATAACCTACAAGATATCATGGATCTGAGATAGTGGAATGATAACAATTTCCCTCTTCATAGGGTAAAATTTCATCCGACAGATTAGTAGATTAGTCTAGTGGTTTAATGCATTGCTTCTTTCAACCGACAGGTTACAGGTTCAAAACTGGTCTTTAGCTAGTCGGCTCTGTCATTGGGCAAGGCATTTAACGAACATTGTCATGGTTAAGAATATAATGAATAAAGTATAACAATTTCCACTCCAGATTTCGACATACCTTTTTAACTGACAGTTGAAACAAATATTACCATCACTGCATATACAACAATAGTGACCGATGGATCTCATTCCAGGAATAATTGTGACGGTAAAGACAAAGGCAGACGAGCGCGTTCACGAAATTAAACAGAAGAATTCAAAGCTTGAAGCCAAAATTGATGATTTAAAAGAGAAACTTCAAGAAAAAGACAAAGGTAAGCAGGAACACAAATACACAACAAAATTTAAGGGAAAAACCCAGTCATATTTTTAACTCTAACCCCAACACAAACCCTTAGCCCTCAACATTACCCCAACGTTATGTCACATATAGTTTGTCCGACTGATTAGTCTGGTGGGTTAGTGTGTCACATTTCAACTGAAAGGTTGGAGGTGCAAAACTGGTCGCTAGCTAGTCGGTTGTGTCCTTGGCCGAGACACTTAACGGACATTTCATGAACCCAGTGGATTAATGGGTTCTACTAAATTAAAGGAACATGTGAATCATCCACAACACACCTCATTAGCTCGACGTTGGGCGCAAGGTGATCTGACGATTGTCTGTGTGTTAACCCCTTGGTTTTCCAATTCAAAGAAATAAACGTGAATCACATACCATATCGCTGTTCATGAACAGAATAATTCTAATTTTGCCTTTCCAGAAATTACATGCCTTCATGAGATTATGAAACGCAATGGAATTGAAGTTCCCCCACACGTGCCTCCATCTACTACTAATGTGCAAGTTCATGATTATAGTGCCTCTAGTGTTTAAATGTTTTCTACAGAATCGTGCGACTCAAATTTTATATAAAAATGAGTCATGTTCCGACTTTTGTTGCCTTTTTTCACAACGCAGTTCCATCTATTTCACCTCTGTGCAATGATTTATTCTCAGTATTATTCACTCGAATAAATGATTTTATGTACAACCATGTTTTTATTTCTCTCCATGAAAACGACATTGCACTAAGAACACCATAACGTTTACCTCTGCGGTAAAAGTGGCGGATAAAAAATAAAAACCATTTTCTTAAAAAGAGATTCCCGCAGATATTGATTGCCAAACACTTTTGATTTGGCAAGGTGGACAAATGTAGAAAAGAATATTTGCTTTAGATTGTTTAAATGGACTCACTTTCGGACCATTAAATGTGAACGAATTTCAGGTCTTAAAACAATGATTAAACACCAAATTAAACAGCTATTTATACACAGAATTCCACTAAACTATATTAGTCTGTTGGAATTGGGGCTGCTATCAACCAACGCAATAGAAATACCAGAGTGACGTGTGTATAACCAGCGGGGCAGAGACAAAACTACACAAACAACACACTGCAATTCTGTATGGAAATCTCTTGCAACTCCACATTATTCTGTCTTTTTGTCACTTTCTTCTTTCACAGTTTCTTCCGATTTCAAAGTCTTTTCATCGGAATATCTGAAAACAAGACATGTTATTCAAAGACGTAGCCCAATTTCAACATAATTTAAAAAAGAATAAAATCTTATTTTTACACAATGGATTTTTAGATTTGACAATAATTCTGTGTGTTGCAGTAATATTACAGAATTTATTATATTGGCTATTGTACTAAATCCACACATACCTCTTGGAAAAACTGTTTAGGAATGTTGCTTTTAGGTACGAGTTTATAAGAAACCAGTGCTTAGCAATATACTAACCCAGCTGTTAATATTGCGACATCAACAAACACCATCTGTGCCACATTTCCACTCGCCACGAAATCACACAACTCACCCAAACATGGCTTCCAAATCCCCCTTGTAAGCTGCAACAGCCAGTGGTGCTATGATGCATGCTGGGACCAGGTATAGCAGGGCAGGCTGCGCGTGGTTGAACACAACCATCACAACTATGGTCGTCAACAAACCAAGAAAGTAAGCTATCATGCCGGTTTTGAAATACAGGTTGTTTTCTCTCTTCAAACTGAAAAGTTCGATAAATTATAGGTTCAGCGGCGACACATGTTCAAATTGTGATTTGTTATTTGAATTTACAGTGTTGGGAAAATTTTAAACTTAACAATTTTCCAAATTAGTGGTCAAATTGATAGGTGGTCATGTGTTAGTGATCATGTTTTATTATTAATAGAAGTTTTTCCACATTACTGAGACCCAGAACTGTAACTTCAATAATATGCTGCACAGCAGCGGCGTTGAGACGGGAGGACATTGGGGTGGGATTTTATGGCAAAAAATAGCGGGGTGAAGTATATTTGTTACTAACTTGAGCAGAAAGGGTTATATAATGATACAGACAGGGTATTGTCGTGACTAACTTGAGCGTGATGAAGTATATATGCAAAATACAACACCCTGCTCTTCGTATTTATGTTACTAAGACTAAGTGTTTGCTGACACGTAAACATAGGTTGACAGTTGACACTACTTGTGATTACCTCATACATATTTTTTAAACTCCCTAAAGCTTACCTCATATCAAATCGCAGGAGCAGTGCAATGAAGATACCTGTGAAGAGGTAGCAGGTTACGTAAGTTCAAAAATAATAGTTAGGGATTTGATCAGAAAAAAAGAAAAGTTACAGTTTAACAAACTAAAGGTAAGAAATTAAAGAAATTAGCTAGAAAGTAATGCACAATGGTTAGACCAAAAAGGTCAATGAAATTTATTGGTTTTAACATGACCACATTATCTAATAATTGCGTGATTTTTGGAAGTTTTGCATCTCAGATTTTGCATTTATTGTAGACTAAATTCTAACTGCGGGAGAGCCACACACTGCTACGGGTATCGACATTGTGTTTACAAAAATAAAATGCTTAAATAATGGGGAAGCCAACTTAAATATTATGACGCTAAACATATCATTTGGACACTATAAAATAACCCTTTCAAATTTGGGGGGTTATGTTTTGCAAAATATATTTGAGACAAATCATTTCGAGATGGAAATATTTTGAGATAAATACATAAGCCGGATTTCTCCACAAGAGATTATAAAGTTATTATACAGTCCATTCTTTTCTTAGAGATAGAGTGTATTTTATTTGTGCAGTGATCTAATTTTATTATCAATAGTAGTGTTCAATATTACAGAGAGCGTTTATATCATCTATTATCAATGCACAAATGTAGTTAACACCAAAAAAATAACCAATTTAATGACTGCTTTCATATTGAAATCTTTTTTATTGTTAGATTTCAATTATCTTTGGCTTGTAAGTCACATATACTTAAAAATACTAAAAGCTACTTCAAAGAGTCGATAAATATGTAAATGTGATTCAAAATCTTATCAAGCTCAATGATTAGTAATTATAAAGTCAAGGTCAAGTGGATGTAAACAAGTACCATTGTATGCATGTTTAATCACATATTTCCCACATTATTGGTAAGTCATGCCTTGTGTACATGTATGTGCAGACATACGAGTAAAAATAATTCTCTGAAGTCTGAACCATGTATTATTTATGTAAGACGGCATACCTTAATTTATCTAACCAATTAGTGTGGTGGGTTAGTGCGTCGCCTTTGAACTACAAGGGTTGTAGGTTCGATACTGGTCACTAGCTAGCCAGTTTTGTCTTTTGGGCAAGCCACTTAACAAACATTGCCTGAACCCAGCAGATTAATGAGTTTTAGTAAATTAAAGGAAGAAGTGAATCATACACAAACACAACACACTGCAATAACTCTGGTAACTTGAACAGTGTGTTAACCCTCCCTGGTTTTCCGATATACAGGGACAAGCGCGAACATATTATATACTTAAGCATGCATATATATGGTAGACTGTATTTTATATGAAGCCTGTAGTCTTAATAACTATTACCTGGAATAACAATGTCCCCCAATCCCAACATGGCCATGTTCTTTCCAAAGATACCTTCGACCAAGAAATCTTGAGGGAAAACCACTGAAAAAGTTGTTTGTTACAAATCATGGGAAAAAATGAAGAACAAGAGCACCTACCTTTGATTGGTGCGTTAAACTTCCGTGCCACAAGTACCATCACGTTCGTGCCGAACACCCAGAACACATCGTAGAAAAATAAACCTGAAATTTTTGTGATGAGTCCGAGTAAACTTGTTGTTTTATTACAGGTTCCAAGGTGCATTATCACTTGAAAGCACATATGTTAACATGGCTGTGTTTTTAAAAATAGGGGTGGGCAATTTCTCTAGTTGGCGGGCAAGATGTGGGAAAGTAAAGTTCTTGGTGGGTTGGATTATAACAGTTAAGCAGCACATATGGGTTAACCTGGTAAATTTGCTTATGTTCGCTTAATAAAATAATAAATTTGAAATTTTATTACATACAGAGTTTGAGTATGGCCAAGGTTTTAAATATAGAGATCATGAACTAAAATATTCATCCACACATAGTCTTAGGGCAAGACCCTTGACAGAGGTTACGTGGATCCCATGGATCCAATTGATATTTAAATACATACTGCAATAAACGACAGTTAGCCAAAGGTAACGATTATCAGTGCTATAATGACTGTCGTTGTCTAGAAGAAAAAAACGGCTGAAAAATGACGATTAAAAAAAAAACACATCAAACGACAAATCATTTAAATATAGAAAAATAAGCTGACAAATGACGAACCGATAAGAAGAATACATCCAGTTCCGATGCTGCTCAGTTGTAACAGTTCAACTCCATTGATGGCGAAACAAAGACCGATCACATTATTTATCAGCCAGTGCTGGTGGGTATATGGTGTTTCGTTATTTTATGAAATATTCTACATCAGCAAAATGGCAATTTTGGGAGTAAAAGTTGCGAAACCTGTAATTACTACAGGATTGCTTAGAACGCTTGGAGGTTTAGGGTTAGGCTTCCAAGCCCTCTAAGCGATCCTATAGTAATTAGGGGCACCCTAATGGTTGTATTCTTCATTATAACACATTCTATAATTTATTCTACTTTTTATTTGAATATTTTCGATTTATTGTAAAATTTTACCAGAAGAAAAAGTGATTGTAAAGACTCTAATTTATAGAGAAATATGATAGTAACAAATACATAAATGACCAACTGTGAACACGCATATACATATTTTTTTTTTGGTTGTTTGATTTAGTTTTCAATTTTATTACCTTTTTCACTGCATAAAATCCAGACACCAGAGCAAAAAGGACAAGAGTCGCTGCATATCTTCGATCAAAATCCAAGTCAACAAGAACTGTGGATATAGCCAATATTAGTAAAGACTAGTTATTGTTTAAAGCAGGGGTTCTTAAACTGGGGGGCGCGCCCCCCTTGGGGGGCGTGGAAGCTTCTCAAGGGGGGCGCGAGCATGACAGTGACATATTGCAGGGTTCGAATTAACGATTTTGAAACGATTCGCGAATTCGTGGAATACGAGAAAATAGTTTTCGCGCTTTAGCTATGTTAAATTGCCTTAGAATGCGGTTTCAGAACCTCTACAACTAATCTTTAAAGCCAGAAAGATTATTCATTAAGCAAAAAAGCAAACAATACTGTTATTAAGTAGTAATGATAAACTACAATAAACGTGTCGTGAGTTAATGCGTGTAGGATAGAACGAATATCGACGAAACGAAGCCTTTGAAACGAGTAATCTTACTTGTTAAAACACCATATAACCTTATTATAAAGAGGTGTGTCGTATCTCCGCCAATCATAAATAAAGGAATCGTGGTATATTAACGCATAATGGCTATTGTTGCGATGTGATAGAAATGCTTATTATGCGTCAATAATGCAAAGTAAAAGCAAGGGCAAACAATGTTATATTATATTGTGTTGATGTTTTATTATTAAAAGTGCGCGAAATCAGTAACGGTAATTTATATTTTCGCGATTTTGTTAAATTTTGTAATTCGCGAACTTAAAAAAAACGGTTCGCGAACCCTTGCATCCTTTACACTAAGCAGGGTAATGGCAAATAAATTTCGTAAATTTGATTTTTGAGTAGGGGAGGCGTGAGCATGAATCACAAATCTCAAGGGGGGCGCGACTGAAAAAGTTTAAGAACCACTGGTTTAAAGAGTGTGAGTTTTGATATAACTTATTTTGAATAATTATATAAGTTAAATATTTGCCTAATTTAGTGTGAATTTTGTTTGATTATAACAAATTTCTCCTATTCTACACATCATTACATTAATAATGCACAGGCTTTTTACCGCAATCCCATTTTATTTCGACCAATTTTAACCCGAATGTACTATAATAACAAAGTCACTTTTTCGCTTTTCATTGTATTTTCTAATTAACAGCACAAACAAGAATGAAGTCAATTAAGGACAAGAATGATGTACATTAAGGTAGATCAAATATTCCCATGTTGAATTTCTGGTTAAGACTTATTTTTATTTCAAGAAAATTGTTGTATGGTAACTTAATGATATTTTAAGCGTGTACAAAGTTTTATATGTATTTATAAACATTACAGAAGAAACTTATCATTTAAAAACTTATATTTGCATTGACAACCAATATACAGTACTACAATTAGTCTGGTGGATTAGTGTGTCACCTTTCGGCCAAAGGGCTGCATGTAGGAAACTGGTCATAGATATTCCGTTGTGTACTTGGCCAACTTAACAGACATTGACTAACCCCAGCGGATTAAAGGGTTCTACTAAATTGAAGAAACCTGTGAATCATACACAACACACTGCAAAAGATAACCTGGCGGTGGGGGCGAGGTGATCTGATGATTGCCTGTGTGCTAACCCCCTAGGAAAAACATGAATATCCTATCCTTACACTAACAAACATTCATTAAACAATAATTATTACATAAAAAAAGGAATCCATCAATTACCTGATTTGCTATCACCTTCCCCCTCAGTTAAATGTAGGTGATACGGGATGTTGGGAAATGAGGAGGGTATCAGGTTCTCGATGTAAGGCCTGCAATGTAAAGTAGAGTGGCATATTACTAACCAGTGCTTAGCATTTTCCAATTAGCAGGGCCAAAAATCCATCCAATTTCGAGTGAGTAAGATTTCACTCGCAGGTTGCGGACCCCTGCACTAGCAGATTCTAGCATGAACTTACCCAATGATTTGCGACATGGCGAAGATCCCGAGAACAAAGAAATAGAAGCTGACGAGGATGTTGATGTGATCCTGGGAGAACAACTTGAAGAAGCAATAAATCCCGAACAGCATTCCGCTCGCCACTAGGGGGAACTTCATAGCGTCATCTTTTGTGATCGTGTCCGGTTTCTCTCCCGTTAACTGTGAAAAAACACAGATTATAGGGGTACAATATTCGCGCGTTTACCCATGAAAAACAGGTCATTAAAAAGATCTTATTAGTTTCTGTTTTTTTAGTTTCGAAAATATTACCCTTTGTTTTTCCAAGTACTTCACAGATCGATATGAGCCAATGATAACGGGGACAACTGCCATGGTTATGAGTGCAGTGTATGCCACAAGTTTGCCTTCTGGTGTTGCTGGAGTTTTCGTAGTTTGGTTTGTTTTTTGGAAAGTCTCGTTGACAAAGCTGTTGATTGCATTGCTGACTGTTTCACCGAATGTTTCACCGCTCATCTTGATTTTTTAATTAACAACTAACTCGAAAATCTGGTGGGTGAATAAACATAAAATTAATGGCAAATCGAACATGTAGTGTCACTAGGACAGCCAATGTCATTGAAACAGCCAAAAACTACAACAGATTTGGATAAGAAATTAGGAATATAAAAGATTAAAAACAGATAAAGTAAATTATTTTGGAGTGAAACATACTTTTTAACTAAATATTGTACCATGCAAGTTTAGGCATTTTTAATTAAAAGAGTTGGTTATGGGGTTATGATAGGTGCTGTGAGTCCCTGTGACAGAGTTAGAATTACTTTTACTCAAATCTCTGAGCACTTTTCGTCCGGTACATCTAATTACTACACTAGTACATCTAATTACTATATTACTAGTACATCTAATTACTACAGGATCACTTGGATCGTTATGAACGCTTGGAGGGCTAGGGGGGAAACTAAAAGGAGGGAAAGCGGGAAGACGTGAAGGAGGAAAACTGTATTCTGAAATGAATATTAAGGCATTAGGGTTAGTTTTAAACATGGGGTTATAGTTTGGGTTGAGATTAGCGTTTAGGAAAGAGTTAAAATTTATATCCATTGTTTTGGTAAGCAGTTTCCCTCCTTTCCTCTTTCCCACTTTCCCTCCTTTTAATATTGCCCAGGCTAGGGTTCCATGCGATTCTGAGTAAAAATAGGCATCCCCTTATCCTTTTTACTCTTTTCGCCTTTTAAATATAAGAAATGAAGGCAGAACTTTTTCCACAACTTTTCTATATTCAAAAATACCTAAATGAAAGTGTACAGTGTTGGTCTGTCTAGTCTAGATTACACCATAGACTCTCCCTACATACAAAGTGTCTACGATTTCACCAAGAAAAAATAACCGCACTTATTCTCGATATTTTAAAAGCTAACAAGGGTGCTATCAAATTGCGTAAGCAAAAAATGACTTCGCAGACTAAAATTTTATTCAACGTTTAAAGAGATACAAAGCAATAGTCACCAAAAATCTCCAATAAACGACCGAATATCTTAATCCACAATAAATCTGCTGAGGAAGTCGCCAAGACACCGACGTGTCCTCACAGATGGTGCGAGGAAACGATACGCATGATTGATGTTGACGTCACAAGAGAATTGAATATTGCCTTTGGAAAATAATGTATTACAAATCAAAGACTGAAAGTGTGAATAAATAAATGAATGTAAATATTTGCAAGAGTCGAAATGGTAGAAAATAGAAATAAATATCTAAATCTTTACATAAGTCACATTTCAGTCTAAAGATTGTAGAATAAAACCCGGTCAGAAGCTTGTCGGTTGTGACTCTGGCTAGGCAAGAAAAATATTTTTGGTGTTTTATTTGTTGGTTCATTAGTATGGTATACGCTATGGTATGCGCTATTTTTTTAAATTTTACAGTAAAATTTAAACGACACGTTACACAATCTACATAATAGTTTCCCCAATAATGATCTTAGTTTCCTGCGATCCATTTTTGAATTGGTTCCCACCGTTTAAAGTACACAGGATATCTGCCAGTATGCCCCTCAGTTTCATATTGAATGGCCAGCTTGTACTATTAGTTTTATATAATTTCACGTTGCAACTAGTTATTTCTTCCTCTATGTTAGTTTATCGCATTCACATATTCCCATCCGTGTATTGTGATGGGTTTGACGGCAACGTCTTAATTTGCCGAAAGTAATTAATTGATTAGTTTTTAGACATGTTTTAACGACTGTCGTTTTGCCCTTTTTCCCGTTTTACAAATTATTATCAAATGTCCTGCTTCGTGTTTTTATTGTGGAAACAAAAAATAAATTGAACTGATGCGTGGACAACAAAGATAGGATATTCATGTTCTCTCATCGTGAATGGATAAACGCAACGAGAGTTATTACACATAAAATTGTTAAATTACCTCTTGCATTTAGCATTATTAATACCACAGGATTATTGGTTGTGCTACAAATTAAATAACATCTGAATCATATAAAACGCCCTGCAATGCTCGGGTTTTCGTGTGTTTTACTATTCACTCGTGTTTTAACATTCACGGAGGTAAAAGTTAAATATTCGAAATGAGTATTTGTTCCCACATGTGTAACATTAGAAGACAATAGGAACTCTAATTAATATATTCATGATTACGGTTCGATTTCAGAACAAACATAAAGCAAGCTTGATTAAAGAGTATATATTACTTTCCGTTTATAGTCTCGCAATGACCAAAATCCTTCTTTTCTGACTTTTTGAAACAATGGAGGACAAACATGGCCCAATCATAGAAATACTATTATACTAAACTTTTATATATTAGTTATATATTACTAAACTAACTACTATTAGGCCTATATATTATTCTAAGGTCCAAATAAAACAATCATAAAGATTATGTAGTTACTGGCGTCATTTATGTTCTTGTTTACATCACTAAAGTGCTTTTCATGACGCCTTTTTTGCACAACAATATAAGCTTATAAACATACAAATGAAAAACGGGCACGGGTGATCTTTGGATTACCTTGCAAATAAGTAAGTGAACGTTTTCATAGAGGTAATCGTCAAATTGCACACCATAAGGTTGTCGCATCTATTGCGCATCTATACGCATCTATTTATGACTAAGACTTTAGTTTTAAAAGAACCCATTAATCCACTAGATTAGTGGGATATCCGCCTAATGCCTTAGCCCCGGACAACATCTTTAAGTCAATAAACAATTTCAAATCTGCAAGCCTACAGCTTAAAACCGAAGCACTGCCCATATTAAAACGTGTTCCTCCATTTTTGAATAAAGTATTGTATTCTTCTATGCCATCATATATTTTCTTCGAGGCTTAGAGTAATAATTTTTATAAACATTTATTTTTCTAAATTTTATTTATTTTTTATGCGGGTTTGGCGGCCACGTCTAAATATACCGAAACTTAATAATTGATTGTTTTTTAGACGTGATTTAACGACTGTCGTTTTCTCATTTTTCGAATTATTATCAAAGGTCCTGCCTCGTGTTTTCGTCGTGGAAACAAAAAACAAAGTAAACTTAACTATTATTATCAAAGGTGCAAGCCACATAAAAACTCACCGGTAGGTCGTGCACGGGAGCTAAAATTCTGCGGGCTGGTCAAAATCCCTCCACCGGCCGAACCCGGCCCGCGTTTCATATGTTACTCATGCTTGTACTAAAAGGCACATCTGTTCATTGAATTAACGGATG
>CH003313.1:2229681-2240747 GCA_000149265.1 Ciona savignyi | reverse complement strand
CAGTCCTAGTTGGGCCCAAGTATCACCAGCCATTCTGTCCTTTCCTTTAGCCATTCTGGCAGGAAAGCTTCCTAGCTGCCATCCGCAGATTTGGGAAACGCCAGAATCTTTACCAACCGATACAAGAATCACTTCCATAACTGCAAGGAAAGTAATTCATTAATGTTTTAAAACGACTTTCTAACGCATCAATATGATACGGTGCGTAACCAAAAGTATATTAAATGTTAAATATAATTATTTAGATCTAACATACATTGCGCACATGTTTTAAGTAAGGGACTTTCTCTGTTAGTGTACAATGTATATTTGATGGTACAAAGTTGTTGCTTAATAACAAAACTTGCATCCTATATTCTAGCAGTGTTAATTACTTCGTGATAGCCTGTGTATCGATTGGCGTGTTATACTACCATCAAGTGAGCTTTATAAACCCTGCCCGCGTTTCATATGTTACTCATGCTTGGACTAAAGACACATCTGTTTATTGAATTAACGGATTGTCCTTTAAATTAAAACTTTCAAGGATCATTTATGGCCAAAGTATTTTCCATCATACCCTAATCATTTAACAAAACGAGCTGGTTAATGATGTATATAAGAACTTGTACGTTGGATATACATCTAAGCAAGCAAGTTCTTCATACGCTGTGTCGTGCCGGATGAAACAACTAAGGTTTATAACGATAAAGTAATCTTACACGAAATAACACTTTTTATACTACATCTCACATGCACTTTTACCATTTATTATATTTTTTATTTCTTAGTTTGATAATGAGAAATGGTCTATACTAGCGTTATTTAACGTCTGTTTTGCCTTTGTGTATTCGAGTGGTTTAAATAAAATGATTTATTGATGTGGAAGTGAACGTTAATTAATCAGGGTGAGAAGTCTAATATATATCGCGTCGTTTTGAATGGAAGTGCTGTAATATGAAGTAAGACAGGCGTAACTTGAGAAGCAGAATTGTAGTTTAATTACGGAAAAGGAAGAAAATAAGTTAATTACGGTGTTCTCCCATTCCGTTTTTACGAATCGAAAACTAATTTGGTTTGGCTTGTGGGGTATAAGCCCAGGAAAATATAATTATTAATAAAGGGCGACTCCACAATAGTTTAAATGGACAGATTTTACAGTTTCATTCGTTTACGGTTGATGCATATGCTTTGCCTCCATCCTGCCAGGTCTGAGTAAGTTGGAGATTTACTTAGAAAACGTCTGTGCTTTCGTTTCCTGCGCTGGTAGTCTTCCTCGGGTAGAGCTTTGCAATCAGTTTAGTATTTGCAGTTTAGAAGACGACACGAAGACAGTTTTAGGTTTCCAAACGATCTATTCTTTCTGTGGAACCTTGTTGGGGCAAAGCGAAACGGGAAGAATGTTCACTTTGCCACTGCAGGTCTTCGCGGCGAGAAAAATCGACGTTTCAGGGGACTTTTTATCTGCTGTACAGCAATTTCACTCTTTCAACTGTTGGTTGTGATAATTTCCAGCCGTTGTTGCAGTGAAATGATCCATACAGTGGCTCACATCGACGTAATCGAGGGAAAAGCGTACAAGCTTGAACGGTTGTTGTAATTAGCTGCTGTGGAATTGTTCTGCATATCGGCGGTGACGTTGTAGGCGCGGGGCCCGCAGTGCAACTATTCAGCGGACGAAACTTTCCACTCGCGAGTCGCTTACGTCATTCGAATGTTCTATTATCGGGTTTTATTTAAATACAGCAAAAATGAATAGGTTGAACAAAGCTTAAGAAACGTATATGTTGTTTGCAACGCTCTGTAATAGCTCGGGTAAACCTGAAACGATGTCGTTGTCATAACGCCCCTTTGTTTCCTCTCCGGGAATAAACATAAATGTTCCATCCCCACAGGTGCCGATTGTCAATTCTGCCATCACCACTAAATCGCCATTGCAACAATTGACATTTTGAAATGGTAACAATGAATGTTTTTGTACCATTGTACGGTTTTTAAGCGACCGATACATATACCGACGTTTATACAAAAAAAGTGAAGAACCTAGCATTCGCGTTCGAAGCTAAGATCGATTAAAGAAATAATGCAGGTTTTTGTTGGTCCTGGCTTCGAACCTTATTCTATTGGTTCCGTTTTTGTATAACACTGATCATTAAGTTTTAAACCAAACAGACAAAGTTTCCTTCAAATTTCTCTTTTCGAGTGTAACCGGGATTAATTTCTTTATCCGAGTGTAGTCAGAAAAGACAACATTTTGTTTTATTAAGTTCATGAAGCCATGACGTCGGCATCTTCCATAACTTACCTCATTTGTTTTATGTTAACTTACCAACTGTTTTTCTTTCTGTTCCCGCTTTAATAAACGACAAATATTGAAGAACTGGTTTTTATGTTTGTTTATCGTCTTAAAATATGATTCTGGTACCACGTCACTTATATTTGAGATACAGAATAAACCGAAATCACATGCGAGAAAATTCGAATAGAAAAAAATATCAAAGAAAATCGCTTCGAAAATCGCTTCAATGGCACTGTGTTTCCGACCTTGCTTCATGCCAGTACAAACGCGGTGCGATATTTTGAGTTTGGAAACACTGATAAATTTATTGCACGGTGGGATGAGCAGATAGAGCAGGAGGGAGGGGGAGTTCACGGTTTCCAAGAAGTCACTTTTCCGTGTTGGAATATAAGGGTTGACATGGGGAAAGGGACTTTGCTTTTATGCTTCGTTATCGTTTGTTTGGGGTGAACTGATGGGTCTCTCCATTGATTCTGTGGTGAATTTTGGTGAAATTGTATATGTCGGATTGTTAAGCAAAAAGTTTTGATGGGAAATCGGATTCTAGCTATAGTATGCTATGTTCTTGGCACAACACACCGGATTTGTATATTTTGTATATAAAATCATGGTAAAGTTGATTAATAAACAATTAACAAAAACATCGACATGGAATCTATTAGATTTATGGACATCTCTCTCAATAATGACCATTTATTTAGAATTGTAGATTTAAAAAATTAAAATCAAATATGAATATAGATTCTTGAATAAACTTCCTCATAATAAGGTATGAAAAACATCATTGCTGCCAACAAAATCAAAGTTTTTAACTGAAAATAATCCAGCGGATTATTGGGTTCCATCAAATTGAAGAAACCTGTAAATCCCTGTGAGTGGGAAAACCAAGGGGGTTAACACCCTCGCGTTCACTGTCAGGTTACCAGAGCTATTGCCGTGTATTGTGTATGATTCACATGTTCCTTCAATTTAGTAGAACCCAATAATCCGCTGGGTTCAGGCAATGTCCCTAAGTGCCTTGCCCAAGGACACAACCGACTAGCTAGCGACCAGTTTCGAATTCAACCCTTCAGCTGAAAGGTGGCGCACTAAACCACCAAGCTTATCGGGCAGACAATAAAACACATAAAATACGAACAGAAAGTCTAAAACCAACCTGGGCTTGTACAAACGCAACGACGTCTTTTACCAACCCTTCGTTGAACTTGGTGAGGGAAAGCAAACTACAAATGCAAAATCGATTATTCATGTTGAACTGATGGAAGTTGATGGGAGCTTGGTTCTATCTTAAAAATTGATTATTTTTCTACGAAGTCTCTTAACAAGAAATTTATCAAACGTTGTCACAGTTTGAGTCTTAATTGATTATTATTGAAAATCTTACACTTATTAAAAGCCAAAAACTGCACTAGCTCAATCAAACCAACAGAGACTTCCTCCAAAATAAAGATTAATCTTGTTAAAATAACTGCTAATGTCGCACACACTAGGTATTTTATTTTTTATGTAGGTTTGGGCCACGTATCGATACCTCTAATTACTAGAGGATCGCTTGGATCGCACTAGAGGATCGCTTGGTCTAGAGTTAATGTAAGAATTCCAAACGCTCCAAGCGCTTTATTAGAGACACCGGGAAAGTAGAAATACACGAGTAAATAATTAATTTGATTTTAGCGACTGTTGTTTTGCTATTTTTTCTGGTTTTCCGAATCTTTATCAAAGGTCCTGCTTTATGTTTTCATTGTGGAAACAAGAAATAAAAAAAAACTAATCTTATCATCAAGAGTTCTATTTAAAAGTTGTAACAAAATAATAACAAGTTTCAATCAAATATCCAACCCACCTCTCTTTCCCCAAAATATCCGAATTGACGATTCCTTCGCACACTTCGTGGTTGAGCGATTCTTCGAAAAGGGGAATCCCGAAATTGATATCGAGCAAGCAGGGTGTGTCGTGCTCAGTAGCTGGGTGATAATTAATCGGCGATTATCAACTATTGAAAATGATAATGTCAGTACGTAGTAATGGTAATTCTATTACACAAATACAAGTAATGGTAAATCTATTACTTGTATTAAAACTTCAGATAATTAAAAACACAGGAAGTTGTACATGATCTGGCATTGCTTTTTGTATGAATTGCCCCTTTCCTATGTATTCCAGCCTTGTTAAAATATCTATAGTATATCCATTAAAATTAATAAATCATATTTTCTCTTATCTACTTATTACTATTCAAATTAGGTAGTTAATATGCAAATGCAAATCATACATAACAACGTTTGGCATGCAAAGTGACTTTTTTATGATACTATTTATAAACTGGCACACTGTATTCAAAGGTTGCCGACCTCTGACCTAGTACTTTGAAACTATTATATCGGCTCTTTATAGTAAGCCTAATCAGGGCTGACCCCTGATTAGGTTGTTTCCATTAAACATTCAATCACCTTCTGTCGTAGTCCCATTTTTGGGAGCCGCGGTTGTGTTGAGCAAAGTGAGATAACCACACGTGTGTTGGAGTCCCAGTTTCTCATGCAGCTTCGCAGCGATGGAGGATTTATCTGCGTCGCCTCCATCTACGGTGTCCGATGGATGGTTGAACGGGATGAAAGTCTTTGAAGATGTGAAGTTCTTCTTCGTGTATCCCTGCAGGTGGAAGTTTTTTGTTCATTTACAAGAGATTAATTTTTTGTTTATTTTTTAGGAATTTATTATCTTTAAAGAAAACAGGTATTTATAAAAAGAACCAGGTATTTATACAAACAAGAACTAAGTAAAATTTCTCTAAAAAAAGAGATACTGCCAGTTGAATCAACCCTAGATATTTATTAATGTAACAAAATGCATTAATTATTTTAAAATAACAAAGAGTAAAAATCTTCGGTAGACTTAAACGTATAATATCACACAATAACCGTTACCCTAGATATAATGTTGATGTAACCCTAGTAAACAATCTTACTACAAACAGGAAAATTATATGGAATAAAACTAATGGTAATAACGCATGTCATTTTTTAAATTAATGGTAATAGTATAACTAGTATTAATTGGTTTAGTTGCTCTAATGAATGCATGATAAATGATCAACAATCCAACATTATTAATTGGTTGAGTCGTATAACTTTAAAGCAAAAGTTGAAACTTCTTGGAAATAAGACAAATGAATAACAAAGTTTTGTATTTAATTACAAGTTTATTATACGTAAGTACGTAATAGAACATTTGTAAAAATATCTAATCAAAATATCGGGAATAAAACTTTGTCAATCCCAATTTCTAACTGTTTTTTAATGATCTAAATATTTCAAATGGTCAACTTGAACGAACTTCACCAGAACTATTTTATAAAAAAAAACATTAATTTGTGAAACATTAATTTTATGTGAATTATTTTCATTTTTATCGAAAATGACATTGTCAGTATGTATTACACAAATATAGTTAATGGTAAATCTATTATTCGTATTGAAACTTTAGAAAAAGAAAAACACAGGAAGTTGTACATATGTTCTGGCATTGCGGTTTTGCCACCAACTCATAGGAACCTCATGAATAATAAGCAGAAACTATCATTCCAACAAATATGTCATTGAATATTTAGCAGATATAGAAAAGCTTGCGTTATTCTATATCAGCTCATGGAAATATAAGAGATGTTTATATTTTACAACATTATTGTCACTGTCTTTTTATACAGAAAATAAGTAGAAAACTTAGAAAATAAGTTTCTTTTAATTTTTAATACAATTCCAGCCACTGCATTAAGATAGCAACGTACCTGGATTAGGACGGGAGAATTCTGTAATATCTCGTGGATCATGAACATCACGTTACTTGTACGAGCCACCACTGGTTCATGGGTGAACGATTGAACGAGCAATTCATCGTATTGCTGTGGGGGGTTTGGGGTTAGTTAGGGGGTGTAGGTTATAGGATAAGATATTCATGTTTATCCCTGTGTATGGGAATACCAAGGGGGTTAAGACACAGGCACACGGGCAATCGTCAGATCACCTTGCGCCAACTGTTACCGGAGCTATTGCAGTATGTTGTCTATGATTGAGACATTTCTTCATTTTAAAAAGCCCATTAGTAAGCGGGGTTCAGGCAATGTCCGTTAAGTGCCTTGCCCAAGGACACAACCAACTAAGTAGCGCCCAGTTTGTATGTGCAACCCTTTGGCTAAAAGGGGACGTGCTTGTATTGCTTCCAACACACATACTAACCCACCCGACAAAACTGTCAGACTAATATACCCTAGCATTATGAATTGTGACTTAAAGTACAAATATTGCTATTTTTTCAGAAAAAAGAAATCACACATATTTCCCTCTTAAAATGAAAATTTTGTTATTGAATTTCACTAAACATTGGGCTGAAATAAATCATACAAAACTAGGGATGCACAAACTAGAATATCGAATCTTCCGGATTCGAATCCTACGGGATTCGAATCCAAATATTACGTTTATTTCGAATATTTGGATTCGAAATAATATACATTGCACATTAAGAAACGATAATTGCATGGAGTTCCTTTTTATTTCCATTGTACATATTGCAGCAGCGTTGATTACAACGGATATTATAAGCATGGGCGCCGACTTCCGCCGTTGCGCCGCAATGTCTGTTTTATAATTACGCAAAAAATTCCCTGCGCATTTAAATAATTATCACATTAAATCGTCTAACCGCAGCGCCGCTTTTACAGCGGTGTTTATTGCTTTGATCGGCGGTTTGACCTAGGGTTACGTTGACCTAGATATACAGGACCACTGACGCACTCCCGTTTTCCCCATGTTCTTGCCATTACTAAAGATTAGCTAGAGAGAACAGTAGGCTAAGATCGGTTAACGGTTAACGGTTTTTTCTTTGATCAGTTAACCGTTATAAGAATCTGGGTTCTTGCACAGCCCTCGCAGACACATAACTATTTGGTATATTCTTTCCGTATTGTTGACGCTAAGCAGCGTACTAACGACCATGCAATATTTCAGCGGGGGAAGTAGTTAGATTAAACACTTAAACTCCTGGCTTAATCTTTTAGCTTTGTAAATCGTTAGTATCATAGTTCTATCCCAGTTAGTTCGAGGCATAGGGCCGATTGTGACGTCATAAAATTTCGTGCAATGGTAACATTTTACTGAAGTCGCCGCCTATGATTATAAGTATGTAATCACACTGGCCATAGAGGTAGTCAGCGGCAGCAGGAATTTTTGACGATCTTGCCACTTTAACTCGAGTTTGCTTTTTAATATAGAATAGGATTTGATATTCTGGATTCGAAATAACTATTCTAGAATACCAAGATATTCTAGTTTGTGCATCCCTATACAAAACAGATGGTGACTATGGAATCAAATGGTGGGGGATTCCCCTCTAACCTGGAAAACCTCCGGGATTGACTGGAGGTTGGATTGGATTGGGAAGAGCATGGAGATCGGTCCGGATCCAACGAGCTCGTAGATGTACAACTTCATCCACACGGAGGCGACGATGGGTGCGGTGGGGCCGATCATGTGAAAGGTGTCGGAGTCGGAGATCACCCCGACCTCGTTGAGGGGGGACATCGATATCGCAACGTGGTAGTTCTACAAATATGGGGCTTGTGGAAGGGTATAGGAAAAGCCCTTGTTTGAAATTAGGACTATGTAGATAGATGTCTAATTCAGGCGTCGGAAACCTTTTGCACTTAAAGTCATTTTAACCGATATTCAACAAAATTGAAATCCCTTGTAGTCGAAAAACTAAAAATATTTTTGAAATAAAAGAAAAACAACACTGTGTGAGATAAAGACACGAGTGTTCGTTTGTTTGTTTCACTTATGCATGGGTGTTAAACTTATTAAGCGCTTGCTACAGTAGCAATATATTTATTAATAGCCACTACAGAAGGATTAAAAGAGCCACAGGTTGCCGACCCCTGTTCTAAGATCAAAAGATGTGTCATCCAGGATACACGGCAATATGGCAATTAATTTATTTGTATGCAGCACTGGTATTAATTTGTCGTACTTTTTAGTCCGAGGTCATTATTTGGTGCTTTGCTGTGTTTTAAAGAGTGGACATATCCACATGGTTGGAATCAAACTGTGAAGTGATTTATAAAGCGGTTATTTGCTTGGCTGTGCAGAATTGCATCTATGTTTTCGACATGTTATCTGATACTGCAATGTCAGAATGACATTTGTCATCATAAAAAATCTTATAACACCTTATATAATGTCTTTTTTATTGACAACATTTGTGATGCTATCTACTGAATATCCAGCTTGTTTTGACACAAACTGGTCAATTCTTAATAAAAATTAATTGTCATTAACCACATAAATTTTGACACCATATATGAATATCCATCCATCTTTAGAATAAAAGTTGCCAGTTGTCAATATGTGCTTTAGCTGTTATTTAAATATTTTTGCTAAAAATATATCTCGAATGCTATTTGGTTGATTTCAAATCAGTTCTAAATTATCGATTATGATAACAAAAACCCTGCAACAAAATGGGTGGTTGCTAAAATGACGAAAAACTTAAATCGAACCTTATTAAGCAATCTATTCATGGTTGGTCGGTCGAGACTCGTTAAACTTTCAGATCTCACGAGATCGAGACCAATGCCAGCATCTGTGATGTCATAATCGTCGCTTAATAGCTCAGTGAGACGCTTGTTTTGACGCAAAGCAAGAATTGTTGACCTGTTGTGAAAAATTGCTGATTCATTTTTGTGCATTTCAAAAAAAGTAGTTTATCAGTTTAGTTTTTGGTTTGTTTATTTGTTGTGCATAAAAAAAATCTGGATCATTTTTTGGTTCATTTTACAAAAATAAAGTTTTTCAGTATAGTTTTGAGATTTCATTTTTTGCCCCAGTATTAAATAATAGCAAAGAAAACAAATCACAACACAGGAATATAAAAATACAGGATAACGAACATAAAACACATTTAAGAGTCTTAAAACACATCATTAAAAAATTTAGCTAAGATGATTTAATAGCTATGATGCTAGTTACTAACATAACCAAAAAATATATCTTTCCAGGAAGCAAAATGAGGTAAAATTAAGTCTTCAAAGTTTAACTAGTATCATGTAAGACGAAACAATTTTCTTGTACACAGTAGCAGGAATGATTTAAACTAAAAAGAAAAAGGAATCGTTCTACTACCCAGAACAATACACGGTAGACCCTAATATTTCCAACCATCAACTCCAACCCCCTGAGACCCACCTCAACACGAGCGCGTGTTGTTGATATCTCCTTGCTTCACCCTCCCACCCCGGCATGGACTTGATGGCGTCGAGTTCATGGACGAAATGATCCATCGACTCATCTGTCAGCTTCCCCACCTCGTACAATGTGACAGCGTGGTTCTTCAATCCCTGGGACATTAAACTTGGGGCTCAAAACAATTATCATAAACAATTTCTAAATATATAAATCAATATGTTTACAATTTTTCTTCTTAACAATTTCTAAAATGTTTAAATTTCTATTCATTGACAATTTTTAAAATACAAATTTATTTTAATTTTTTTATATTTAAAAATCTTGATAATTTAACTTAACTGACTTTTGATAAAAATTTATTTTCTCTTTTTAATAACTATAACTATCCAGCAAATAGGCTTGGAACAAATAGTATAATTAGTACAAATGTATAACATTTTAACTTAAGTGAAACTAAGTATTAAGAGAGGATATGTATGGGTGTGTTTACCACTGATATCGGATTTGCAAAACCACATTCTAATTAACTACTTCTTTGCATGGTCTGTCCATGTGTGGTTATTGGTTAAAGGCAGTTGCTTTGTCCGGACAGATTTTGGGTTTTTATGTCCGACCGACCAAGTTTTCTCTGTGCAGTATTGAGTAACCTGAGCCCACTGGATTTAAATTGATCGTTTACAGTGCACTTATGGACACACATGACCCCCAAAATAATTTTTTTTAAAATTAAAGTTTCTAAAAAACATCAGAAAGTTTTGATAGAGCCTTGTCAGAACAAAGCTTCTAAAATGATGTAACAAATGCCATTGTAGATGAAATAAAGTTGATACAAGAAGTATTTTTTCTTATTTCAAATTCGACACTTATGACTGTACCCCCAAAAAATTAAAAGTACTTTAAAATACAGGTTTCCAAAAAACATTAGCAAAATAAGTAAAAAGGGCCTTGTAAGTTGCACAAAGCTACTAAAATCATACAACAAATGCCATTGTATTATTGTGTGCCTCCTGAATACGATGTTTAATAATTTGTTGCATATCGTCACCGAGAACATTATTTTATGTCGAAATCAAGATACGTATCGGTATATATTAGATAAAATAAGGTTGATACATAAAGTAACTTTTCCCAATACTGCAGACAATATATTGATGTAGCTTACTGTGGATAGTAAGACAAATTCTTGTGACAACAAATCTGTTACAATAAACCAATAAAAGTTGTCGTATATGGAATAAAGCTGCCTCAAGAACCAGCTTTTCCAACACTACACAATTGAGCTCACCGTGGACAGGTTCCCCATCATGAGGAAAGCAGTGAGGGAGGAATCGTAGAGGAACATTATCCGCTTCCCTTCACGACATGGTTTGTGGGTGGGGGAAGTTGGGGCAGGGAGGCTTGTTTGACTGAATGCGTCGCCTGGAATGATTGTTTCATGAAAAGCGTGGTATGTAGAAACTACTCTTAATTAAGTATTTTAATTTGTTTTAAAGCTAGGCTAAGGATAAAAAAAAATTGACATCATCAAACCAAGAATGACATCATTAAACGAA
>CH003313.1:2210852-2226985 GCA_000149265.1 Ciona savignyi | reverse complement strand
CCAACATGACATGTCAATGATTTTTAATAATACTTTTTGGCTTAACCCTTAGACCACGACGGTTACATATTTGTAACCTAGAGGTGTCCCCGAAAAAAAATGCACAATTCAGTCGTTTCTTGGGGGATTTTTCTAGTTTTTATATTTTTGGAAAGCATTTGAATAGATCTTTTGAAATAACGCATAAAACATAACCTTTACATTTAAAATTTTTGAGTAATATTGCTCCAAACATTTTTCTTAAAAAATTTTGTATCTAGTTTAACTTATAGGTAAACAATCTTTTTTGTGTTCTGGGTAGTTAAAACTGTTACACTAGTTGCTGTGAGAATAAAACTAGCAGTAGCCATCTTTGTTTTCTCTTTTACCAGTCATTTTCGATCTTTCAACAATTTATGTATACATATGTTAATATGACTTTCGCTAATTACTATTGATATTTATTCATTTTTTCGTCTTTGTTTTGTTTGTTATTCTATTATTTTATGATATTCAGAAGAAATATGGCAACTTCGCGGTAGTTTACAGCCGATCAGGCTGCCAGCATGAACGAGGCCGACAATGATTCTGGTGATGAAATGCCATATTTGTCAGTCATGTGTGACGTCATCACGCTTAGTTGACGACATCAAAAAATAAACGACGTAACTTTGTAGGAAATTTCATTTTGAACAACTTTGTAATATATTACTATCTTCTACAAGCTACCAGTAACGAGTAATTAGAGTATGAAGTATTGATTATGACGTCATTACAAATTCTACGACGTCATCAAAAAAATAAAAATACCAATTTGTAGAAAATTATATACTGGACAACTTTGTAATAGAATATTTTTTCCTAAGTCCAACAGTATTCGCAGCAAACAAGGTCAAAGCAACCTTACTCAAAAGTGCCAAAAACGGCAAACTTTCCGTCGTGGTGAAAGGGTTAAACTAAACGAAGTTAATGCAAGTTTTTAAACAACTATGCATTCTATACAAATAAACAACACTTGAAAAATGCGATAGCCTGCACTTCCATAAACCACAATCAATTTGACACTCTAGATCAGACATGGGCAAACTACGGCCGATGGTGTCTTTTATTCTGTTCCACCGGATGTTATACTATACCACAATAGCGAGATCACAGCTATATTTGTAATGTCACTTGATGCAAAAGTGTTTTCCGTTTTAATCAGTAATGTACCGTATAATTTAGTTGTTTACTCACATTGCCTTAAAGAGATTTCAAAAAAATCTGCCAAAGGAAAGATTACTTGATCGAAAATGGTAAAAATCTTTCGTAACGCATTTAAAAAAAATAAGAATACTGGGACCAACACAGCTTTCTATTGCAGAGTGAATAGTCTTCTTACCATAAACCCTTGTGGAGTCTTCTATAGGAATATGCAGATAGATGAGACCTCTGGAGTACAGGCTGTGTATTAGGTTGATGCTGATTGAACTGGCTATTTGGGGGCCGCAATCAATCAGGCTGTCAATCAACGACTGCATTCTGGGGCTGCAACCCTGGAAATGAATGAATTGGTATTTAGCCCTTTCAAAACGATATCACCAAATTTGGTCATTTTGACATGTAAACATCTCTAGCGTTAAACATTTCCCCTTAAACGCCAGTTTAATATAAAATGGTTGCGGCAAACGTATATTAAAGTTTTTTTTTGCAAGAGTAAATTCCTACTCGCCCGGCGTGCGCCACAAGAGTGTTACTTGCGTTACTCGCACGAATTTTTGGCCCTGCTGTGTGTGTAAAATCATTTCAAAAAGTAGGAAACAAACCTTTATGTCCTCTTCAGTCACAAACCCCACACAAACAATCCACCATGGTTGAATGGGGATTTGCACCGGCACGTGTGGAAGGTATTCCCTGATGTTCACGATTCTCTTCATAGACATCAAGTTAAACTTACGATTCAACCGACACTGGTTCATGAGGTCGATGAACTGGTTTCGACCGATACCCAGTAAGCGGAGACCTGTGGGAGACCGGTGTTAAATTGAAAAAAATTGTTAAATTGAAAAAAATTGTTAAATTGAAAAAAATTGTTAAATTGAAAAAAATTGTTAAATTGAAAAAATTCTTAAATTGAAAAAAATTGAAGAAAAGCATGTAGTGAGGTGAATGCATGGAGTAAGTTAAGGCATTAAGTAATTGAGATAGAACAAAAAAGACCTAGACATTTCCTACAAGTAAACAGAGTGAAAGACCGCCGTTTAATTGGAGAAATGGTTCAAGCATGGAGTAAAAGGCAATGACATTTCTTTGACTGCAGGAAAAATAATTATTGTTTCTACAAATCATAAGATGTTTCGCAATCAATTTATTAGTGAAATTTAATTGTGAGAAATGGTTTTAAAAGAGTCGATACTGTTTCAGATTAGAATATTGACACAGTCTCCTATGACCAGCATAGTTAGAACAAACATTCCAGACATATGACGGAAACCAGATGGAGAATGGCACGCACAACCACATGAGGATTAGGGATGATAAATGGAAAACTATTAATTTACTGGATCCTACATTACCAGTTTAAAGTTTTAAATTAAACCTCTGGTTCTGACATACATATTGTAAACTACAATTTAAAAAAAAAATGTTTACATAATTTACTTAAAGTCAATCATTATAACCATAACAACAGGCATTCAAGTTGGTAAACTTTTGCATCCTGAGTAAAGTCATGTTTAAACAGATATGCCTACATTCCAATCAAATTTTTTATATTTTTTTCCAAATCGCCCCCACAATGTCAGGAGTAAAGCATATCAGACCTACATTCCAGTAGTAATGGTAAATTGCGTGTTATAACTCTTCTAATAAGTAGGTAAATAAAAAAAGAATTAATAAAACGGCGATTGAAAAAAAGAATTAATAACAAGATAAGCTAAATAAAAAACAACTAATAACAAGGTAAATAAGATCTGAACAAAACTTACAATCTGCTGCGGTGAAATTAGGAAGCGAGTCGTAACTTTTAAAATCAGTCATTATTTCCTCCATCATAGTCAAGTAGTAAGAGAAAGGTGTGATCCTTAATCCTATCATCTTTTCTAGAGAAAAAATGTTAAGTTTGTTATTATGACTTTTCTTTCTATTCTTACTTTAAAACTGATTGATTATCATTGGAGATATATGACAAGTACATTATAATACCAACTGAAGGATCAAGATGATTTCTTCATTCGATATTATGCAACTAGTAAAACCGTAACCCGATAATGGCTAACTGATAAGAAAATACAAAAGTTTTAAACTAGTTTATCGTTTTTCTACAATTGGCCTTTATTGGAATGATTTTATTAAGCATCTAGCCAGACATGAGCAAACTACGGTCCACAGGCCAAATCCAGACAATCTTTTATTCTGGCCCGCCGGATGTTATCGGCATGTTGAAAGACTAAAAAGTAATGTCACAGCTAAATTATGATGTCACAGCTATATATGTGTGTCTCTTAACGCAACATTGTTTTATGGTTTTTACCAGGAAAATACGGTACTGTATGTCTTAGTTTAATGTTTTTTATCAACAGTGACTAAGAATAAAGTAATTTTGGACCCTGATTTAAAAAGTGTTCCCACTCTGAATAGCCTCTATTAATAACAAACTTAAAATATTCAGGTGATAATTTCTAAAATGTAGGCGTTAGACCAGTATGTGACATCATAATGAAAACTTTCGACAAAACATTCGACTAAAAACTTGTTTGGGTAATAGGCTACTTAATGTAACAAATTGTATTATTATTTCATTTAAGTAGTTTCACTAACGCTATCAGATATTTGTTTATTAAATCAACTATAAACTACTGTGTAAGTAGAAAAGTTAGAGCTAGGTGCCTGATTACAACACATTTTTATTAACTGCTTATTTTAACCGGCACCTCTAATTACTACAGGATCACTTGGAGGGTTAGGGTTCCAAGCGCTCAGATCGATTAAAGTGATCCAAGTGATTCTGTAGTAATTGGAGGCATGCCAGTTTAGTATGTGGGTTAAAAATACAGCTATTTTTGGTTGACCAATAAAATGATTTACTGCTTTTTTGTGACCTTAAGCTTTTACAGGCACCAACTTGCAAGACAGGGGTCTTATTTTTCTAATGATTAGTTGGGCAGAAGTAGATGCAGAGCATTAAAATAGGAAATTACAAAAGACAATAGTACAACCTTGTAAGTGATATGGGTAGAGCATCAGATGCCGCTGACTATGATTAATAAGTTTCACATAGTAAGCCCTCTCATCTTTGTAAACAAACCGCACAGCCGATCGCTTGAATCGCAGTTGATTACGAATGCTATACTTGAATAACATACGGTCATATTCTTCTTTCGAGTGACCTAGCGCCTGTGATGATTGTGAAGGGTGATTAATGCATGAATGTGTCACATAATAATAAGCACTAAATTACATTGTAAAAGCTATTAACAGTGGCCTTGACGTTTTAACTTAATTTAACTTTAAACAGAGTCAAAACAAAATGTAACTACACTACTCTGGCCAAAAGGCATGATCGTTGTGTATTTGCACAAACTATATTGAAAGACAATAACAATAAATATGCAATAACACCCAACTGACAAATATCAATATAAATGTTATTTTATCCCCCAAAGACATTCAAATATCAATAAAGAGCCACAGACAAAGTGTAATTTTAAAAAGTGTTTCGTTGCGAACTGTCAATCTAAGAGAGAGAGAGAGAGAGAAAACTTCAGTTACCGGTACATCAACCATTAAAAAACATCACAGTTAACTAAACCAGTACACTGTCTTTAAAGTGGTATATAACTTTTTAGTAATTTTTGGTTAAATCATTTAAATATAATGTTAAATACCATATCTAAGGACACAACCACACAAAAAATGGCAACAAGTAAACTTGCCTGAGCACACAACTGTATGGCCAGTGACAATTTTGATCCCACAAACTTCAGTCTGTTTAGACCACCGCTGCTCGGGTGCCTCTAAATACTACAGGACCGCTTGAATCACTTAGATTGCTATGGAAAGTAATTCTAACCCTGTCCCAAACACTAATCTCAATCCCAGAACTAACTTTAACCCCAACCCTAACATTAATATCATGGCTTTTGTAATTACGATGTATAGTAAGCGCTCCAAGCGATCCATGCGATCGAAGCGGTACTGCAGTATTTAGAGCAGTGGTTCTTAAACTTGTTGGAGGTACCGAACCCCGCAAGTTTTATGCGGGCATTCACCAAACCCTTCGTTTAAATTAAAAATATATCTGTTAAAAAACTTGAGCCTAAAGTGAACTTATCCTAATCTCCGCTGAACCCCTGAGACTGACTCATCGAACCCCTGGGGTTCGATCGAACCCAGTTTAAGAACCACTGATTTAAAGGTACCGCCGCTGCTCTTAGGAAAGAGATTAAGATAGCCGCACTAACATTCCTTATTTCTTTACAGTATCTACCAGACCTAACAAGTAAAATAACCTGATGATTTGTACATTCTATTTTGGGCAACAATTATAATAACTTGTATTCGAGTAGGATAAGGAGGCACCAAGCTTAAACCCTTGGGTTTTATCTGTGCCTACTTGAATTAAGTAAGAAAAGTTGTTTTCTTTGAGTTACTTTCTTTTTTTTGTGCATTTATTGGTATTTAAAACTATTATAATAAAATAAAAAATACCAACCGATTTAATTTGTTCCGGTAAAGTTTTCCACACACAACCTTTCTTCATACATGCTTCAACTTCGTTCATTTTGCCCCCAAAACACCAAGAATGGACATTGATGTCCTACTCAGCAATGAATTGTCCTTTAGCAGTCGAAACAATCAGCATAAACGACGGCCTAAACCGATGACACGAAACCAGACAACAGAAACAGAAATCGCTGAAACCTTAATGTTTTCGCAAAACCCCCTATAATCGCTCCAGTGATTTTTGAGTATTCTATGGTCCACGTAATTTAGGAGAATTGCAGTATAAATTAAATACAATTCCAGGCAGCACTATTTTGGAGGAATTTTTTAAAGAGTGTAAAATGTGGGAGTAGGAGCAAGGTAATACTGATCACCTTTTTTAATCTTTTACGTACTTGACCTAATTTTTAATTAGTCTAGACGGCGATTGGACTCGATGCGTTTGTTTGCCGTTTACCAGAAGTTATACAAAAATTATACAAAATTTCAAGTTTTAATATATTACACACAACAGAAAGGTTTAATTAAAATAACTTAACAAATCTTACGGATAATTAGTGACATGCCAAGCCCAGCTTATATGTTGCGACCGTTTGCTACCACATGATGAATAACAAACCGAAATTTGGATGCTGCAGTAATTATCAATAATAAAATCTTTAGTGCTATATCCATGACAATTGATAAGGATCGGATAAGAAATTCTTGTTTTTTTACTGTGGTTGAGAAATCGCAGCAGCGTAACGACAAGATTACCTCATGACACCGTTGGGTTATCCAATAATTTTTTCGGTTATCGGGGCTATTTCAGTGTATTGTATATGATTGAGACGTTATAACACGCTTTTCAAGTTTTATTACAACCTATAAATGCAGTGAATTTAGGCGACATCCGCTAATTGACTTGCCTGAGGACACAACCGACTCAAGGAGCTGTTGATTTTGACTTTCGGTTAAAAGTCGCACTCACCCGTTAAGCTATGTGGCGTAAGATAAAATATTCATGTTTATCCCCGTTAATGGGAAAATCAAGGGGGTTAACACACGGGAATTAATTAGCCTAGGTCACATCGCGCCCACTTTCGGGTTACCGGAGCTAATTCAGGCAATGTCCTTAAAGTGCCTTGCCCAAGGACACAACCGACTAGCAAGCGACCAGTTTCGCACCTGCACCTTTTCGATTGAAAGTCGACCCACTAAACCGCCAGACTAACCGGCCGTAATACAAACTTGTATGCGGGGAAATAACGCGGTATTTGAATCGACATAATTATTTTTCGTTCATACATTTATTGTATGGACATAAAATTATTTTGGTTTAAAATAGTGAATGTGGTTACAAAAGCGCGGTAAAATGTGACAATCATGAGAATCTATTCACTGGTCACACAAATAGTGCAACTTCTATTACGCTAATCTGGTAGTTACTTAATGAACAAGAGTGCGGGTTAAAATGAGCATGGACACCGGCGTATATTTATTACTAAATTAGATTTAGGTCCTAATTTAAAGTTAAAATGTATACATGAGATTTAAAGCTAATATTAAATGCTTATTTTAATAAATTTCTAATAGATGAAAAACTCAACAAAATTTATGTTACGGTTTGTTTTCCAACATTTGGTACTGTAGTGAACAAGATTAAGTACTATCATACAAATCCGCGTTTTCTGAATTTACTTAGTTGAATTTTGCGGTTATAGGCGGATTATGTAAAACGAACGTTATGAGATTTAGAAAGAACACGCTATATAATAGCGTTGGTAAAACTATACACTGCTTTAATTTATCTGTAAAAACGGTTAGAATTAAAATAGGCCTATGTATAACGTAGACTTGTAATTGTTACGTATATATAACAACTAACAAAATATTTACAGTTTATCCCACTGTAGGTTCATTGTAAAAAAGTAGTTAAATTAAAATATAAGTAGGTTGTACTCGAACATGGACGGCCAGCAGGAAAGAGGTGGAGGCAAAATAAAGAAAAGAAGTTCTAAACATCGAAAACCATATAGCAGGCCTTCCACGAAAAAGGTTAGTTACTGTTGCTGTGGTACAATTTTGAAATGCATAACTACGAAAGTACAGAAATTCATACCAATCACCGTCTCAGCGTTAACGTTGCAACCAAGAATATTCAAATTTTTATTACCGGCATCTAATCACTGATCAACTTTAACAGTGTTAGGCTTACGGATATTTTATCATTAAATCGTATTTAATTTTCATACTTCCTTATTTTGTATTAACCGTGTTTATCACTATATTTATACATGAAATGTTGTCTGGAATCTGGTTCCTCTAATTACTACAGGATCACTTGGGAGTGCTTGGTTCAAGAGCTTGGATCACTAAACCTTAACATTCCAAGCGATCTTGTAGTAATTAAGGGTATTATTTGAAGTCAAGTGGTCTAACCAACCATAATCCAGACTAAGATGTTTATCGATCTGTAAGGAATTTAAAACACGCCTTTAGCACTTTTCGAAATGTGTATGGATAACTATAAAATTCGTTTTAAATGCATTCAGCTGCTTCTTCTCGGGTGGTTTCAAAGCAGTGAAAATATTTGTTGGTTTGGCAGTTGTTGTTTCATAATAAAAAAACACAACATTGCATGTCTCAAGTCTATTTACAAATATAAAGTTAAATAAAAATTGTAATTACTTTCATTTAATAGCTTTCCTTATTTTTAGTCAATTTTTACCATGTCTCAAGTCTATTTGCAGAAAAATTGTCACTACATACATTTAACAGCTTTTCTTAATTTTCAGTCAATTTTAACTCGTGTTTCGGATTCTGTGAAAAACTTGTTCACTCCCCTCACCTCGTTTTGGTATACTCGGAACAATGATGTGCATGACACTTCAGTTGATAAAGGTGCGTATTGTTGTCGACTGCAATTGTACAATACCAATGCTCAAGTATAAATGAGCAGAAAAGTACTGCCCAACAAACCGCTTTCTTGTTATATCTTCCGTACTTGCATATAATCTGATTTTAACAATCAAATAAAAAAGTACGCTAGTCTTTTCCTGTTCCTGTGCCGTGATTTGTTTTATTTGCCGTTGTTTAATACTGGGAAAAAATATGAATAAATTAAACCTAAAATAAACTAATTTTGTTCCCCAACTATAGAGGATACAGACGAGCAGCCAACCACCTCCACCCACAAAGATCTTCCACTGACTCGATCTCCACTGTTTTCTCAGCACAAACAAGTGGAGAAAATGTTAAGTCCTGCAGAGGTAGGGGAGTTAGATACATTAAGGATAGGATATTAATGTTTATCTCTGTGAATGGGTAAACGCAAGGGATTTTAATACAGCGGAAATCGTCAGATTACCTTGTGACCACCGTCAGGTTACCGGAGCTATTAAAGTGTGTTGTATATGTTTCAGACTTTCTTTTCACTTGTTACAACCCATCATTAAACTGGGTTCTTTAAGTGTCTTGCCTAAGGACACAACCGACTGTCTAGCGACCAGTTTTGTACCTGCCACCGTTCAGCTGAAGGCGACACACTAACTCACCAGACTAATCTGTCTGACTAATTTTATGTCTATAATTATCACTAATATTATTCATATATTTATACATAGAAAACATTGTTGTTTTTACACTGTTGTAGGGTTCAGTAATTAATGTTTATCTGCTAATATGAAACTTATTTGCCGCCACTACCAGACTTTTCCCTTGTCTCCCTTTATCAGCAAAATTATTAGACCAATGCTCTAATAAAAATGTTTTTCTTTAATTCTTATCCCCATTAGTCACTTATAGACACTACATATCTTTGTAGCAGTGTACGTTAGGCAGGACCAAAAATCTGTGTAAGTAAAGCGATTAACACTCGAAGGTTTACTTCCATGTCGCACGCTGTGGCAGTAAGAATTTATTGAGTTCTTACTTTTGATTTGACTTGAATTTGATAAATTTTTTTGTGTAATACCGAATATACTCGGCGAAATGTCATGCCACCATATAGGTCACACTATTAGTTTTGTGTTAAAAAAGTTTAATTTATAGTTGACGCGCACATAAGTCGCACTGAAAATCTTATCCCATGGTGCTATGTGCTGATGGTTTAAGCATAATTCTGCATTAAGTGGCTGACCTTATCTAAACAACTAAATATACACAGAAGGCATGATGTAACATTTCAGTTTATAATGATCAATTTAAAAGTGACATTGTTAAATGTCGAAATCCATTATTTGATGTGTTTGTTAACTAGGCAGAATATGTATTTTAAAAAATAAAAAATTAGTATTAATCCACAATGGTACTATTTAAAGACACAATATATAGTTGATCTGGACAATTTGATATTTGATCATATTTTACTAAAGGCGCATAGTTAATGTTTGTTTGGTCTTCAGTTACATCAAGCCAACTAAGTCCAAGTAACAATATTTTACTTAGTTTTTTTTTAAACTTATACCGGTATATCTTTATTAATACAAACAATATTTTTACAACCAAGACTTCCCAAGGGAAACCATATGTGTCACATTTTTACTTTCACACATTTTCCTTTTATTGTGAAATGGTCAATTTGTGAACCCCTTATCCACTTAACATAACACTAATAGCAGTCAATCAAAAACTTAATTATCGATATAAACCAAATATTGCTATGTGTATATTTCTATAATCTTGTTTTTTGAGCGGGCAATTAAATTTTTGGTGATAGTGTCTTGTTTTTTGGTTTTATATAATAATGAATTGTTTATCTTACACAGAGCCCTCTGAACCAAAAAGAGTTTCATAAAATATTTGGAAAGCCCAAGTTTGAAGAAAAGAAATCATCGAGCCAAATGTCACTTGACAAAGGTTTTTTTTTAAAGAACATTCTTTTAATTAAATAGTTATTTTTTGAAAATAAGGATGTATAGTGTTATTGTCTTTTTTTTCAAATGCTCAGGAGTTATATCTGTCCAATATTGTAAAGAGTTTAATAAACTGCATAACCAACCTGAAAGAATTTAACTCGTTTCCTCTTTTTACTTACATGATGGTTAACTTTTGTAAGCATTGGTAACCGCTGGTATTCATTTATCAGCTAGAGTAAACATTATGAATGACTTAGAATAACTTCACAGTCGGATTAACCTTTTTCTTTTACAGTGGAAAGTTCCTCTGTGGCATCATCTAGTGGCTGTTCCTCGCAATTAGCGTCTAAAACTGAGAAAGTCAAGTCTCCTGTGCTGTGGAGTTCACTAGGTGGAAGCATAGGACAACCAACGGAACGCAACGGTCCGACGTTTAACTCTTCTCTCCTTGCAAGTGACGTGGTATGTATATGTCAGACTGATAAGTCTGGTGGATTAGTGAGATGCCTTTCAACCGATGGGTAGCATTTCGAAACTGGTCGCTAGCTAATCGGTTGTGTCCTTGGGCAAGCCACTTTTAAAACGTAAATGGCCTAAACCCAGCAGCTTAAAGGTGAACCTAGTTGATTAATAGTGAAATCCTCTTAATTATAAAAATATTTCACAGAGATAAAAAATGAGTACCTTTTTCTAACCGACTAGATTTAACATGGCATGCTAATGAATATCCTACACTTTTAAACTTTATAGTAAGCAAAATTTCTCCAACTGTATTTGAATGTTAACGAATCTTCCCCGATATTCCAGGGTTTAACCCCATCTTCCAACCGAAGCTCATTTTATTCTGGTCGGGTTTCGTTCGGTGGTGCTATGAACCAGTCACGTAACAGCATTTATCAACCTTCACCATACAAGGTAGGCAGCTAATTGTGATGTGTATTACATTGGTATGGGGTGGTTCCACCGTAGCCGAGTGAACAGAAAGTTCGGCCACAAAAGGCCCATTACTTGTGATGTGTATGGTAAAGATTTATGTCGGATAGGATTCCAATCTAAATCTCAAATTTGAATGATTGTACTCGAAGAAATACTTTCCTCCAACTCGTAATCTCATGAATAATTCTTCCCCTGTAATAACAGTAGTCAGTACCACATACAAAGTGAAGTAATACATTTTATGTAGTGGCCATTAAGTTTTCCCAGTTTTTCAAATAGTCTCATTCTCAAGTTTATTGTGTCAAACAAAAAAAAGAATATGTTAACTCCTGTGGAACACGACTAAAGCTAAAAACCAAGCAAACGATGAAAATTTGTTTTTATTTATTGTAGTTAAGCAGCCAATTTTGTCTGATAAAAGTCATTTATTTTGCACTGCTTTACCCTCCTCTCTTATAATTTTTCTTAGCCACTCCACAATTGCCTAAGAAACCAACAAAAAAAGGAAAAAAACAACAACAACTTCTTAAGATACAAACACGAGAACAAACAAAAATAACCTCCTTCCCCCCCAAAAAAAATAAACAAAAACTTCTTCTTCCAGATCCCACAGGCCACAAAGGTTCAAGTCCGTTCTCGTTCGTCGAAATCTCGAATCAACGAATCGTCACTCAATATGTCCACTAGGGGCGCACCAATAAGTTCCACGGCACGAAAAATCATGAGCACACTTGAAAAAATGTCCACACCCCTTAATGTAAGTCAACCTGATTTAAATTTTGGCAACATTTTGGAATATGGGCTAATTGAACTATCAGTTTTCACCTTTTTAAATCAAAAATACATAAATTCAAACTTAAAGTACAGAATAAGGCAGAGAACAGAACTTAACATATAAGGATAAACTAGCATGGTGTATTATTCTTTTTATTGGTCATAATTATTTGTATTTGTCAATATTCCAACTCCTGTTCGTAGTTATGGTATATATTAAAGGAATAACTATTATTAATTAAAAATTTACAGGCATCGTTTCACTTCCATTCATATTGCGACTTTGTGTATGTAACCATTTACCATTACTGAAATTTTTTGAATATTGATAAAATTAAAAAAGATCATTTTTAAACCATTGCTTAAAACAACCTTATGATTAATTTTATGAATCATTTATTCAGACCTCCAAAAAATATAAAAACAAACATGAGTGACCTATTCTACCATATTCTGCATTACAGTTTATAGTTCGTATTCATTGCCATTGCATACCTGTTTTTAAGTGGCGTGGCAAACAGGCGTTAAAACATGAATGAATGTAAAAGTAGTTAAAGATGATTTTTATTGAGTTTAATTTAGCCTATTTATTATTCAGAAAAAGAGACCATATATTGTGTTGTTTAAAAAATGACTTTTATTATCTTTAATTAAGCCTATTAAGTATGCAGAAAATGGAGAGTATTTTTAAATTGTTTGAATGCTTAATAACAATAATTGATGTTTTAATTAAAGATCATGTTAGACAACCTACTGCGTTTTTTTTGTTAAAATAAATAGGACTGCATTTTCACAATTGCCTACCTAAGTAGGGATATATTCTTATTCCGTCTTATCAAATTTTAGTTGTACAAACGTAATTTAAGTTTAAATTTGCTGCAGGACTCAAAGAGAATAATAATCAACCCGGATACTTCTATTCCCATGGTAGGTTGATTCTGCTTTGTATGGAGCTTTACCAACATTTTGTGTAAAACTGTAAATAGCTTATATTTGGGAGAGGATTAGATATATATATATATATGTTTATTCCCGTTAATGTGAAACAATGGGCGTTATCACATGGGCAACCGCCAGATTACCTGGCACCCACCATCGAGTTATTGCTGTGTGTTGGGTATGATTCACACGTTCCTCTAATTTAGTTTCACCAATTATTCCACTAGGTTCAGGCAATGTCTGTTAATGGCCTTGCCCAAGGACACAACTGACTAGTTAGTGATCAGTTTTGATCCTGCAACACTTCGGCTGAAAGGTGACGCACTTAACCACCAGACTAATCGGACGGGCAAACTTTTCGATGAAATCATAGTTTGAAAGCACCATTTCTGGTCCCTTTGTGTCAGTGTGATGCGTCACTACTAATAGTGTAAAACATGTGGTAAAATAGTCAGATGGCAAACATAGTGTTAAAGAATGAATGTAAGTGAAAGTAGTTAAAGATGACTTTTATGTTTAACTAAGTCTATTTATTATGCAGAAAAAGGACCACATTTTACATGGCGTTGCACACAATTACCTATGTGGTATCTAAATCACAAATAATCTGTGTGTATTATATAATTTTTATGCCAAATAATTTTACAGATCGGAAGACAAGCAAACCGACGAAAAACTATTGGTCCCAGTATCCTTGCTACCCCAAAACCCCCTAAAAGAGGGTTAATAAACACCACAGACAAAATAAAATCCCCCAAAACCCCCATAATCCCATTGAACAAAGAATCTGCCACTTGGTCGATAGCCAATCGAGTCACCCCATCAACTGAGTAAGTACAACATGCAAAAAAATGTCTAAATAAATATACCGGGAATTTTAAATCCTTAGTTTAACTACTGCTATAATTTTGAATTCCTGCAGTGCTTATTATATACGGTTAAGGGTTACACAACTCTAGATTTAAAGCAACTTTTACTTCTACAATGTGATCTGTTACTTTATTTTATTAATATCGTTTTCAATATTTTATGGATTATAATCCATAATTGATAAATGTAAAGTTACCATGGTAACAACTGGTAAATGTCTATAAATTGCTTAAACCCATTCAAATGTCAATGTTACTTCTGTTGCACAGTTGTAATAACCCTTAGAGTGAAATTAGAGTTAAAAATGTTGAAATCCCCCTGCAGGGCACCACAGCCGACTATCGCACGAGGATTACCTGCCCCGCTCTCCTCACTTGCTTGCAGTGGTGAGTTCATACTTTCTCATGTTCACCATGAACCATACAGATGGTTTTAATAATGAATAGGGCTACATGATATATTGATAATCGCAGGTCACATATCTTTTTATAAGTATCGTTGCAGAAATATTAATAAACAACCGTTTTCAGCGGTATCATTATGTGAACATTTTTGTTTTATTCCATTTTAAAGAATGGGAGATATTTCTTCATAGCTGGTGGCTTTGTTTATATTAAACTACGAAAACACTTTGTTTTGTTGTGTTTTAAAATAGTTCTTTCACAAAAATCTCTTTTGTTCTAAACCCAATTATTATGGTGACGCTTTGTTATATTTGTACCATCATGTTCAAACACCATTCTTCCATTTTTTAACACCATTTTCCTCATCAGCTGGTCCGAGTCGCAAGTCTGGTGGGAAGATGGTGCGGAAGACCACCTCCCATTATTCCTCCCAACCTGCTCCGGAGGAGGATAATCTTCCTCCTCTCCCCGTCCCCTCGGTTCCCCTCACCCTCCCCTCCAACCTCCCCTCGTTCAACTTCGGTCGTCCCGGGAGCACGTCGACCCCCGCTGTGGCACGCCCCCCGACACGCCCTACAGCCCCAAGCCAACCCACCTTCACATTCGCAACCCCCACTTTACAAGGGCCGGGAAAGCCCCCTGCACCCACCACAGGAGCGGTATGTCGTTTATTTAACTTTTTTTATTATTTTTACTGACAACCTGGTTATCTTACAAGATATTTAGGGTATTTTAACAAATATTTTAATATTTTTTACAAATATTTAGGGTGGCCTCGTGGCCATTTATTTAAATATCGAGATTCAAATAGATTTTGATTTTTTTTTATTCCAGCAATTCCAAATAAAGTGTTCATAATAAAACAAATTAAGTTATATTTATATGGTTATGATTTACAAACATACATGCACTTATATTTTGCTTTGTTAAAATAATTTGAAAAGGTTTTCCCTTGCTCTTTAAGTGTATTTCAGACCGCTTCAAAATTCTAGATTCCAACTAATTTGTGTAAGAACATACTTACAAATATGCAATAAATGGAAAGCAATGCCATAACTTATTGGGTTTAAGGATTACGATTTTGCATAGCAATTAAATGAGCCATACAATTGAAACTTTTATAATAGAAACCGGACATACAGCTAAAGACTAGAACAACATTAAATGAAGTGTGCGCCATACCATTAATTTGTTACATAAATACATCAGTAAAATCTGTTTTTAATGCAGACTTTTGTATTTTTGAACGCAGGCTAACTGTTTGAATGCAGATATTTACCATCATTCCACATTGTTTTGTTTAAATTAATTATTGTAACTGTAAACTAAAGACTAATAATATTTGCAATTTTACAATATAACATTCAAATTTCTTTTTTTAATCTCCTTTAAAATAGAATATCTTCTATTTACCAACATTAAAATTAAATAGCTTTAACCTTTAAGACCTAAAATGTTTTTATTTAAAAAAAAGCAATGATTGACATGATATGAACACTTAAATGTTCCATATATAAGAATAACCTATATTATCCTCTATGGCATATTGTCTACTACACCTCATACTATATCATTATCCCATATTATGAAACTGGTTTCTCAAACCTCTTACACCCCCCACAGCCGACCTTATCACTTCAGTTCCCCAAATACCTCAATCAACGAAGGAAAGAAGCTCGATGATGATGAA
>CH003313.1:2151713-2195749 GCA_000149265.1 Ciona savignyi | reverse complement strand
ACATGCTGTCCCGCAGTGTTTTTTACAATTTTTGGTCATTTTCAAATTAGAACAGTTTTTCTCAAATTTATGCTATGATTTAATATTTAGTATGGTTGGAAAGATAATTTATCCCTCTTTTAAACAAACCGCACACCTAGAATCTACCTCCAATAAAGAATATATTATGTAAACTTTAGTGAACACCACTTTTTATGTAAAGAAAATTCTGCTCGACTTTGAAAATTTTGAGGTGCACTGACAAACGAAATACTCACTAATTATTGGTATGCCCAAATGATATGAAAATTGGAATGTAGATTGTCTAATAGTTTTTGTACTCAGGAAAATTTGAACTGTATTTGTATCTTCAGTAGTTTTTTTACTATTCCTAATTGAAACTTTCCTTTATTCTAACTATATTATGAAAAATTGAACCAAAACGCATTGAAGTTTTTAGTTTTGTAGAACTAAAATAGTAAAAAGTATAAATAAGAACAGTGAAGGAAGTGTAAAAAGGGCATACAAAAGCAAACAAACACAAATACTATATCCAATATTCTTCAAAGCAGGGCACACCGAACTAGCTAGTCTCGCCGCCTTTTTCTTTATCGTGCGCTCAGCAGGCCCAGCTGGATTCATGCTTTGGTGAACACGAAGCATAAACGCCTGCTGCGAAAACGTCACCAACGCTCTCCTTTTTTTCTCAACGGCACGAAATTCACAGAGAATGTAAAGAAAGACTTGCTTGACAAAAAGAGCTTCTCCGCAAGTTAACGCGACTCCTATTGGCTGAGTTAGTCACTTGTAAATTCGTGTAAAATCGATAGAAATAAGAGGCGAAGCCTTGAAAAAGAAAGGCTATCACTCCTCGCATTTTTATTATTTCTCCACGAAAATTACAGAGAATAAAATATAGGGTTTCCTTGATCAAATGAGCCATAGCTGAGGTCTCTACCATTACGCATTGCGGAGAAATCGTTTTTTAGATTTGCATCCATTTATGTACAGACGGGATACCATGTTTTCCCACCAACTCGCGATATATGGCAAGTTGGGACGGAAAGAGTTAAACCATCAATCCCCAGAGTTATACAACGTAATGTATTATGAACTTTACAACTGGGTATTCTCTTTTAATGCATGCTTGTACCTTTTTAAATAAATAATTTAATCCTATTATCCAATTTATGGCCAAAAATCCATCAAATTTCGGACGAGTAAGAATTCACTCACATGTGGAAGCTTATGTGAGTAAATTTTTCATGCAAGTATCGGGATAAAATCTTTTAACAATGAAAAAATAAAACATGTTATAACTTATAATGTGTATAATTAAAACGGTAGCAATGATAAGAATTTGTTTTTTATTCCCCTATACGCCAGTTGAATAGAAATATTTTATTCTTAGACTGGTGGGCCAAGCGATTGAGCCGCCACTACTCACATATAGTTTGTCAACTTTGTTAAAAAAACATTATACTAGGAAATATGGTACTTTACTGGTTAAAACCAGAAAACAATGTTGCGTCCAGCGACAAGCAAATATAGCTGTGACATCATAATTAAGCAGTGATATCGCTAATAATTAGTCTTGCAACATGTTGATAACATCAGGCGGGCCGTAGTTTGCCCATGCATGTATAAATATAAATCATTTAAAATAGTACCAGCTGTATATATCAGTATACTGTAGCTTTAGTCAGTTCCAACGATTTGACATATGTTGTCAATTCTTACTTTGATGATATTTCTAATTCCAGGTTCAATGCTGAAGGGTTGATCCACGCCACCCCATCTAGTGACCACAGTTTCATATCCACAGGTGAATATGTTTGTACATCAACCCATACTTACCTGTTGTACATGCATCACTTATTTGAGAAATCCACTAGTTTTTTTAAACTTATATCCAAATGTTGCAAATGGACATATATAGCTCTAAGTACTCTCTAGATATAATAAAAATATGTAATATTATGATTATATTGTAAATACATAGACCACAACTTAAAAGACATATGTCGTTTCTATAACTATCTTCACCATTAAAACAAAATTGGTGTTCATAGAATCCTTTTATATCCCGATTCATCATGACCTAATATTTTGTTCACCTAATTTGAGTGTGGTAAACAGGATAAGTTTGTAACTCCATTGGCCATTGAGCCACCTTGACCTAACATTTTGTTTCACATATGTTATATCATTTTAAATTTTGTCCCGCATTTGCCTTGTTTGTCCCTATAAGAGTCCTTAATGCTAACCTTTATTCCTATAAGAACCTTCTTTATCCACCCCCTAACATCTTGTTCCATAATTTGAATGTGGTTAACATGGAATAATGTGTATTACATAGGATAATGTAGATTAAATAGGATATTTAAAAAAGTACTTTTTATCCATGCCCCTAAAATCTTGTTCCCATCCAACCAGGATTTGAAAACTCCACCATAAAGTTATGGAGACAAGGAGTGCGGGTTCAGGACTCCCGTTCCTCCCTCCCTGACGTCTCCCACGTCCACCTCGGCTGCGACGATCTCGAGGATGTGGAGGAGAGGTTGACGCAGAAGACTCAGCGCGACATCGCCGCGATAAACGACGAGCGAGTCGTGACGTTGCGCGGACACAGCGGCCCTGTGTACGATTCGTGTTTCACAAGCGACAATCGGTTCCTTCTCTCTTGTGCCGAAGATTCGACAGGTCGGCTGATTTCTTTAAGCTGTTTTTTAGTTTTGAGCTGATTTCTGTTATGGTTTTTATTGGGTTATTAACAACTAAATGGGACATTTGTGTTTCATGCAGTATTTTTCTTGTTTATTATGGGTCCCATTTGGAAAAATGGGACACATATTGTTTTTGTCCGTTTTTTTTTTTTTTTTTTTTTTTTTTTTTTTTTTTCGTCAAACCCTTGACAGGTATGATTTGTGGACCCAACATCTACCAAAAAGGGTAATGGAATCATAATGAAACTCGGTAATTTGTTAGACCACATAGTTTAAATATGCAAAACCCAAAATTTTGGGTAATAAATCTAGGGAAATTCCCCTGGGACGTTAAAAACCAAAACAGTTTTTTTTAATAAAAATTTACCTTTTTGAGGCATAGCGCTTAAACAGCTTCTCTTTTTTTGTTTAAATTTGGGGAAATGTAAGTGCATTAACCACTGATATAACACTTGAAAAAATTAAAAAAATTACCTAGGGAAATACCCTAAAAAATAAACATTTTGTTTTAAATCATGATTGTAACAGGCATGGCTTGTGGCTCCGACATCTACTAGAAAACGTAATGGAATCGCAATGAAACTTTGCCATTAGTTAGACAACAAGGCCTAATTATGCGGAAATCAAAATGTTGGGTAATATACCCAGGGGAATTCCCCTGGGAGTTGAAAAACCAAAACGGTATTTTTTTTAAAATAAGCTCTTTAGGGCATAGCGCTTGGTCGGCTAAAATGTTAGTCCCCTATCCGACGTTGTACCATTGAGAAAAAAGAAATACAATATCAGGGAAATACCCTAAAAATTACGACTTGTTTCAAAACCATGATTGTAACAGGCATGCCATATCGCGCCGACATCTTCAACAAGGAGTCGCCAAAGCGGACTAAAACTGTTTGTTAGATTATCTAACAAACATCTAACTTTGATAACATTACTCAGATATGTAAAAACAGAAATTAATGTAGGCCTACTAAGCCCAGTGGAATTCCCCCGAAATAATGAAACTCAATCGGGCTGTTTTGGGAATTGACCTTCATTATACTACAGCGCGTGGCAAGAAGCTTAAATTAAAACATTTGTGGTAAAATGTTCGGAAATCTCACACGCGTATTATTTTTATAACTGCACATGGAAAAGAAGTTTGGTTTAATAACTATGGGACCCATGCGTTTATGCTTGCAGAAACAAAACTATGACAGTCCGGTTAAAACTTTCTGAAATGTTAATTAACATGGACCTGACGTGCACATATCTAACATTAACATTAGGATTAGGATTAGGATTAGGATATTCATGTTTATCCCCGTGAATGGGAAAACCAAGGGGGTTAACACACGGGCAATCGTCAGATCACCTCGCGCCCATCGTCGGGTTACAGGAGCTATTGCAGTGTGTTGTATATGATAGACACGTTCCTTCAATTTTGTAGAACCCATTAATCCGCTGGGTTCAGGCAATGTCCGTAAAGTGCCTTGCCCAAGGACACAACCGACTAGCTAGCGACCAGTTTCGCACCTGCAACCTTTCGATTGAAAGGCGACGCACTTAACCGCTAGACCACCGGGCCGGGCGTATTGTGTGGGGAACAATAATATCAAGATCGGATTGTTACCTTAGGGACCCATGCGTTTATGCATGCAGAAACAAACTACATACACGGTGTATAAAATACATATGGTAGTTAGGGACCCTGCTCGCATATATATATACATATGGTACAAAATGTGTTTTACAAATAGTGGTGGTAAAATACGTGGTTGACACTTTCTAGTTTGTGATATATTTAAGTGTTTCTGTGGAACTCGGTATCTACTAATGAAAAAACATGCGCTTTTGCATTAAGTATGCACTGGTGTGGCTTTAATTTACAAATTGTCATAAGTTCAGACTAGTTTGACCCACCCTAACCACAACAAGAATAACAGTAATTTTATATCACAATCACACAGTGCGTTTGTGGGATCTTCAGGATATGAGGAACAAAGTTCTATATGAAGGACACAACCAACCCGTCTGGTGCATTGGAATGAGGTCATCTTCCTTTTCTTTTACCTATAATTCCTCCAAATGTGGTACAACGATTGTTATTTTTCCTTTTTTTCTGCTTTACTTTTGCAACACTTCAAGCGCAAAATATATTATTTTTTAAAGGAACTAAGCAACAATTAGTCGGACCCATTAGTTTGGTGGTCGGTTGTGTCTTTGGACAAATCACTTAGCAGACATTGCCTGAACCCAGCGGATTAATGGGTTCTACCAAATTAAAGGCTAGTCTCAATCATACACAACACACAGTAATGGCTCAGGTAACCCGTTGATGCACTTGAGGTGATCTGATGATTGCCTGTGTGATAACCCCCTTTTATTTTCCCATCCACGGGGATAAACATGAATATCCTATCCTAAAATACTGAAGTTCCATTTGTTCCCACAGTGCATACGATCTTTACTTTGCCACCGGTTCCGCTGACCACACTGCCAGGTTGTGGTCAGTTGATCGGACATTCCCCCTCCGGTCATTCGCGGGTCACCAGGACAGCGTGGAAGCCGTCGCATTTCATGGTAACTGTAGTTACCTAGCAACTGCTGACCGAGTGGTGAGGGTGTGGGACGTGAATAGCGGGAAGTCTGTTCGTGTGATGACCGGCCACTGGGTGAGTTAAAGGAGTTAGTGGTGAATTTCTTTTGGACCAAGAGTGGGGACACTTTTTGAATTAGGGGTCAAAATTATTTCATTTTAGACTGGTGGGCCAAGTGATCAAGCTACCACTTACATAAAGTTTGTCACTCTTGATAAAAAAAATTAAACTAAGAAATTGGTACAATACTTAAAAAACCAGAAACCACTGTTGCATTGCCTCCAGGCTGTAGTTTATCGTACCCATGTCTGTTTTAGACTATGGTTTGTAAAGTTAAGGGTGATTGGGGGTGAAATTGCACCCTTGTCTTGCAATATAAACACAAGGTACTTGACAACCCTAATGCGAACAAAAATTCTACTTAAGAAATATAAAATCTGTAACCGGCTATGAGAAGAGTTAACTTTTGTAATTTCATTAATTTATTCTGAAAATAAGTAATACTTAAAACTACCTTTTAAACTACGATCAGCGACTACTTTAGCAGCTACCAAATTTACTGAAATTTGGGCGAGTAATTGAAACGTTTCTCCTAAATAAAACCCCCCACAACTAGGCGCCAGTGATGAGCTTGGCGTTCTCGAGCAATGGACGGATGTTGGCAAGTGCTGGGGCTGATTACAGGGTTCGACTGTGGGACGTCGCATCTGGGAGTTTAATGAAGGTGAGGTTGTGGTCACTCATATTTATTCCTGCGGGAGTTGTTTAGAATGCATTATTTATTGTTTTACCTATAGCTTCACCCACTCAGCACAGTGGTGAACCCATTTCTGGTCATCAGGCCATACCCTTCATTCCTTTGCCACCACACAATAAAGCTTAGCGAAATAAAACTTGTTGACTCAGTTTCAGTACAATTTCAGTACTTTAAATCAAATTCACCGCTGCAGTTATCAAGTTTCCTGTAGTATTTTTTTAATTTAATTTAAGCAAAACCATACCACATGTGATATTGGTTGACTACTAATTGATATCGGATCATTGTAATCTCTAGCATAGTGCCATTACAGTCATAATCATAACACCGATGCACAGCAAATTGTTAGATTATACACTAACAGATCAGTTACTAAAGCTGTCAGTGATTTACCATTTTATTCTTACTGTATAAATTGAGGCTTGTGAGCCACTGGTCTAGCACCGTGGAAATCGAACCTGTAGGTCATGAGCATTGAGCAGCTTACTTCACACCACTTGAAACCACACTAAAGCTTTTTTTAACCTTTTTCTAGGTTTCGAACCTCTGTTACGCTCTTTACCATAATCGAATACAATTGGTGTATGTGTTGGTTGCGATAACCATCCAGCCACACAACCAAACAACATAAAAGCTTCTTTGCTGCAGTAATTATTACTTTCCTCTCCCACCACTAGGAGATGCGAGCACACACCGACACCGTCTATTCCCTGGCTTTCAACTACGATGGCTCTCTACTGGCATCGTGCGGCGCCGATAGTTCGGTGTATTGTTGGAATACTGCGTCCATCCAAGCCACAGGTGATGCCTTGTTTTGTACAACTTTGGCAACTGATGACGGCCTGTTTTGATATCGTGATTAGGATGGGCATATGAGGTTAGGATGGGCATTTTTTATCCCCTCAGGTGGAAATTAATAGACATTTAGGTTCTCGGGGCCAAGTCACGTAATGTGTCTCAATTATATTTACCACGTATTTATTATGAGGGACGGTGTTTATACCCAGGCAACCAAGCAAGCGATAAGCTTTACCAAAAGCAATGTCTGTAACATACGGGAAACATTGACGGTAGGCACGAGGTGATCTGACGATTGCCCGTGTGTTTACTCCCTATGCATTTTCCTTTTGGCGGAGATAAAACATTATTTGATTTCACAAAACCAAAGTGTCATTAAACTGCGACTATAGCCTATTATTTTGTTGCTTTTTCCCTTTTCTGCAAGCTTCATGATAAATGTTTTTTTTTCTTGGATGGCATTTATGGAATAAATCAACAAATCCTCGTCAAAACAGGGGACCAGAAGAATCAACACTTGGTAGCGCAATGGAGTCTTAACGCTTCAATGAACAATTTGTTAAAATTGAATTTCATATCAAATAATAAATTATTTTGTTACGGGAACGTTTTGTAATGTGTGTTTCAGTCATAACGTGTCTTACTCTGCAATTTCTTGATTATTTTTTAAAATAAAAAACATGGACGTTTAAATGTCCGTCTACTCGTAAAAGTCTTTTATATTATTTGTAATTTTGTTGCAACAAAGACGTGTTTGAATGACGTCGTCCTACAGATCAGCTTGGTCTGCAAGCACGTCGGATTTCAGTCGAAGGTTTGTTGGTTCGAAACTGGTCGCTAGCTAGTCGATTGTGTCCTGGGGCAAGGCTCTTAACGAACATTGCCTGAACTCGGCGGATTATTGAATTCTAGCACATTGAAGCAACGTGTGAAAATCATGCAAGGAATAAATATAGATATTCTACAATAGTTTTTGCCCAAGCTCTAAATTTAAATAGAAGAAAGTAAAATAATCTTACATACAATATAACGAAAGCAGCCGTTAAATACACAATTTCACTACGCTTTTTTGCTGCTGTGTATACCGCCAAGCTATTTCCATTATCATCAGCCGGACATTTGGTATCGAGACCTTCACTAACACTGGCTACGTGTCGGGTTGGGTCATGCATTCAACTTTTTTACGTCACAATAGGTTTCGAGGCGCTTTATTCCCGCGTAAGGGAAGAGCGACCTTTCGTTGTAATGCTGCAGTCAACATTAGAAAATATAAAACTAAAACATTACCAACAGCCAAACAGTACAATGAAGACACAGTGTTTATTTCAAGCTATAATAAACTGAATAAAAATAAGCAAAATTGTGTAGTTTTCCAGAAGGCACCAAGAAACAGTTTTTCTAGTCTAGCTGGCCCCCTGATTTTTAACCTTATAATTTTAATTTACTGGATCGAGGCGTTATCGCCCAATACAAACCGCTCAGAAAATGGGGAAGGTGAACATCGAAATAGGCTAGGATATGCTTACAAACTCTAGCATCCTAGCTAGAATATGCGGCAAAAGGCTACTAGGCCTACTTCTTAAGTATGCTTGTTTGTCATAATAACAACTTTTGCATCGAGAAGACTATAAAAACTGGAAAACTGTACACTATAATACAAGGCGTTTGTGTTATAGCAGGGGTCCTTAACCAGGGGTAAATTTACCTCTTGGGGGTAAATTTTACCAATTGAAGGGCTAAAAAAACCGAAAAGATTTGCTTTACTTTTCTTGACAAAGGGCCACCAAGAAGATGGGGGTAAATTATACTTTTTTCATTCGGAAAGGGGTAAACGAGACAAAAAAGATTAAGAACCCTTGTGTTATAGCATTAAGGCTTTGTCTTATGTTCAGGTTAGGTTTAACATGAATTCTCTTATTATGTTGCCTCCTTCGCAATGTTGATGCCAGAGCAGCATGTTGTGTCTAAATGTTCATTTGAACAAGCTGTTGTTCAATCCATTAAATTCCACTCAGTTCATGCAACGACCCTTAACAATGGAATCAGAATTCACTAGGCTATTTTCAATAACAATGGTTGGTTGTGACGTTTAGTTCCTGTCTTGACGTCACAGAATTAATACGTACCAATGTCCGTCCATATTAAGGGCTTACATATGACCTGGTCGATCCAAGCTACCAGAATTCCTGGGAAAATGACGTTATTTCTATTGTCTAGTCAAAGCTGTGCAGGGATTTTTACGCGTCAACGGTTCTTTTTATCGGACTGCGGTTTGGTTTTATTTTTGGAAACCCGAATTGGCACCTGTGCTAAAAGAAACAATCCTACAATTTAGGTAAAAGTTTTATCTAACTTAAATAACAAAAAATCCAAATTTTGTCCTTCATCGCCCTAACTCATCATTTGTCACATAAATAACCCGTTTTCTTTGTGAATCACTAAGAACCACGAAAGCCCTATATACTTTGGGGTTCGCAATTTCGGTAAGTGTAGCATATGGGTCTAAAGGCCTATTTTACCCATTATATAAGGATGGGTAAATAAAGATTGCCAGATTCTGTTATTTGCTCGGAAGTTGAAGGTAGATTTAGGCCTACAGTTTATTCCATGTTTTATTTCGATATTCGATAGAAGTTAAAACTTGATTTAAAATGGGCATATGTCGCAAATCAGTCCTAAAAAGTCTAAAATATAACGTAGCTTGATAAACACGCACGAAAAATAGCTGTAAAATAAAAGTAATTATAACGTTTTATTTTTTACTGTGATTTAAAGCAAGATGCCCAAAGGCTAATATATTAGTTGAAGCATAATTAAACTTTAGATGTATTTCCAGTAAAAAAATAAACATTTTTGCTGGTGACTTGTTTTTGGACTTTCGTTTTTTTTTGTTTTTACACTTCTACTTATTTTAGCTATCTTCGGAACATCCTTTTGTATATAGCATCACGGGACTTTGTAATGCAACGCAGTTTCGCAACAACATATGAGTCATTTGGCTACAATATTAACCTTATAAGATGACCAAACTTTATTTAACAAAATTACGTGCTTTGAACACGTTGAATCGAAGGTACTTTTTCTGTGTTTTTCACAACACAACGAAACGTAGTTTCATAATTCAATCAATCACCTGATTTGCACATAGCGGAAATTATGTCATAATAGTCAACTCATTTCCTGTTTGATGTCATAAGCGCATAACAAATAAACAGCAGTTTAATTAGAAGACAATAGCTTAAACGAGCTTAAGAAAATTTTTCCCAAACAATTTTTTTCCAAACCCATAAATTCTATATAAAATGATTCTTACTAACAACAACATTTTTACTCAGCAGTAGAAGCAGGTAGCTAGAAGTTTCCCGTTTGATTAATAGTATTAGCTGTCAGTGCACGGACAAGGAAGTTAGTATTTCCGTATAAATTTTTATTCACTTTTACTACGTTCATTATTCACAGTTAATAGGTTACAGTATACAGTCATGTTGATTAGGAAAATAAAGATAATTGTGCTGTGTCTTAGTATGTGTGGAGTTTGTTTACCGGTAAGTATATGTGTTTACCCATTTTGCTACAGCTATAGAGTTTTACTTCCTTAAGATATCAAATTAACGGTGTTATAACACAAGGGTGTGACCGGGGGCATTCGTAAGAAACCCGCATTCCCATAGTCGAGTTATCAAAATTTATCAAAATCAAAGCTGCTTCAGTGTATTGATTATTTGAGTAGAATTAAACGTTCCATTTGGTACGGCTGGGTCGATTTCGTGCTTTTCCCGTGAACTTTACCGCCCAGCGTTTCATTCAGACACGGTAATGTGGCCGAATGGTTAACGCGACCGATTCAATATCGTTCCGACCATATATTAAACAAACAGTCTTAGTGTTGAGCCTATCATGGGATCGAAACGTGGCCGACAAAATTTTCAGTTTGAGGTGTGATTAAAATATATTACGTCCAGCGTCCTATGATATCCACAATCTATGGTAGCATTAGACCACGATGCACTGATCGTAGATAATTTTGATACTCAATATCGATTTTAAATCTATTTCTATATGGCAGGAAAACTCGACTGACATCACTGATCAGGTAAGATGAAAGCTGTTACCCAGTACTCACATTTCCTTGTAACTATTTGTAAAAAAGCAACTCCCACTGTTGAGTTTTGCATATACTAAGCAGTTGGGCATAATACACGAGTTGTTGACATACGTGTGTGTTTGTATATCATATCACATGATCCTTCGTTCATTATTAAATAGTAGGATATTTTTCAATTGGCCTCTGCTAACCTCTCGGTTACTCGCATGTTCAGCTTGTTTGTTTAAACATTCTGTACCAAGTAATATAAAAAACGTCACATGATGTTATTATGCTTGTCATTGACACTAGTGGTTTAGAAAATATATTTGGCTGCACCATAGTTTTACTTTTACAATTTTTTGTATTTATGTTATATATAAGACAATTTTATAAACATTAATGAAACCCATATAACTACAGAACCCTGTAGTCAATAGCGGTGTGTCTCTCGAGAGATTTCGATAATAAAACAACATTAGCTACCAAGAATGACGTTCATTTTATCACAGGAGATAAACGATGTGATGAAATACCTCGAAACGTTCACGACTCTCACCCAGCCAGACCCACATATCGGGGCTAGTTCCAGTGACGGGACGCTTGTACCTACGAGCCGATTATCGAAGGAAGAGTTTATGACGTCACCAGTTGTGGTTGAAAATATACTCACGATCCAGAACTCAGCCGGGATGGCTCAAACAGGTGCTTCATAGGGTATTCTGTAAGGATATGAAATTTCTGTTTATCCCCGTAAATAAAAAAAACGCAAGGCTCACGACGTTGTCACACCAATAATCGTCAAATCACCTCGCGCCCACTTTCGGGTTACCGGAGCTATTAACAATGTACTGTGCTTGAGTGATACGCCTCTTTTATTGCGGTGTAACTCATTGATCCACTGGCTTTGGGCAAAACAATACAATTTATAAAAAGAATGTTTATGAACTAAATTTAAAAAAACGAAGAAACATTCGTTAGATCTGTCCGCGCATTTTTTTTATTGAGCCAAGTTTCGAACCCATGTTGCGGGCTCGTCACAAGGAATTGTTCAGACCACCCCGAAAGTCCCCATTTAATTTAATTGCTCATTCTCTAAAGAGGATTATCAGGTTAATCAATTTGTCGCCGCGTTAATAAGCATGAACTTTGCGCACAGGGAATGTCGACCGGGGGTTGGTTGAAGTGATGAACAAAGGAAGATGCGGGATGAGCGATCCTCCTCCTCCGGGCAGCGGGTTGGCAGCTTTCACGGAGCAGAGCAGGTGGAGGACTAAGAAGAATACTCGGACCGGAAAACACGAACTTAATTACTCGTGCGTGCTTTTGTGTTGAATATTGTAGATCTTGGATCGTTTATTTTGAAAAGTCTGGTCCGATTGGCTTAGTTGGTTAGTACGTCTCCTATAAGCCGAAAGGCTGCAGGTTCGAACCTGGTCTCTAGCTAGTCGGTTGTCACATTTTCAGACACTTAACGGACATTGCCTGAACCCAGTGGAGTGATGGGTTCTACTAAATGTGAATCATAAACAACACAGTGCAATAGCTCGGTCGGCGCGAGAATTTTACGATTGCCTAGTGTTAGCGCCATTTTGTGTTTTCCATTCACGGGGATAAAGATAACAATTCTATTCTATCATATCTTTTAAAATAACGGATTTGTCCCGGATGCCGGTGTAAGGAAAGGACGTAGCTATTGTGGTGTCTTTATTTCTTAAATAACCTAGAATAGCTGTGTGGCCGATTAATTAGCGAAACTTTTCCCGTTAAACAAAGTTGTTTAAAGAAACGATAGTTATACCCTGGGTTATTTTAGAAAATCGGAACTTTAATTCTGTTTTTTTTGGTTTTAAGTTTTTTTTTTAATCGGGTCAAGTTTCGAATCCCACAATGAGTTCGTTGCTTGGATTGTTTTTGTATAGGAGTCAATATATGTATCGGTCGTGTTAACCATTACGCCACACAACCGTGCAGAAACTTCAATTCTCTATCCTAAATAAAAAATAAGGTGAGATTTGTATTTTGGTGGTTCCCCTGCAGGTTCTTCCCCGAGACATTTCCGACCGACGGCATCTCGAGGTTGGAAGTGGAGAAAGGTATCCTCGCAGCGATGTGCATGTGGGAGTGGAATTCTAACATTGTCTTCAAAACCAACCTCGGAGATGGCGTCACGAGTGCTGACGTAACGATCAAATTCGGCAAAGGTACGTCGTCACGCAAGATAAGTTTTGGGTTTATGTGTATAAAATCGTTAAGATCTACATCATCAAAGTTTTTCAAACTTATCATTGATTTTTATGCTAAATACACGTTCCCTAGACTGTGAGATTTGGCCTTGGTCAATCACATGTTACAGTAGCCAATGGCACCAATGTGTTGCAAACAATAAAATATTATTTTTTGGTATATAAATAATATTATCGCCTTGATAGATCAGTGTTATGGCACCAGACCACTAGCTAAAAGGTAGTTGGATCAAAACCACTCATTTATGTTTAAAAGTAGGGAATGTAGCAGTGCGATAGCCCCAGTTACTTAACATGTGGTATTCTGATGGTGTGTTTCAACTTTACTGGTGATATCCTATTATAATATGCAACCTTTTCTACACCTGGGGATAAAAAGGAGGATGACTTACTAAAGAAAGCTATTTTAATTACTGAACACAAAGGGAGTAAATCTTTTTTGGCTACATTCTGTGCTGTGCATTACTGTAAATACTTTTGTTTTTTGTTGAATTCTGATATCAGCATAAAAGTAAAAATTAATTTGAAACTTGAAACTTTTGTTTGAACAACCGAATATATTTTGAAACAAATCCAGGTGATCATGGGGACCATTGGCCGTTCGACGGGCCGGGAAAAACCTTGGCTCATGCATTCTACCCTGAGAGTGGGAAGCTTCACTTTGATTTGGACGAACCTTGGTTTCTCTCTCTAAATGGAGTCAGTAAGTGCCAGAACTTTTCAGGAAGATAATAAGTTCATTTTTTTATATCCTCTCTCTCTCTCTCTCTCTATATATATATATATAGGGATGCACAATATAGGATAGATAGGTATTCTAGAATATTCTAGAATAATATATTTCGAATCTAGAATTTCGAATGGTATTCTAGAATGTTTTACCATGTATTTAAATGTGCTATGCTGTGCATATCGTTTCTCATTTATAGTGAATTAGCCATATTCTTTTAAACTGTGATGAGAGCAATTTATGTAGTCCAACAATATTTTACCATTACATATTTTTTTAATCATATGTAACATCTCTAAACACTATCTGCCATGAGGGAGGATAATAGTCTAGTCTAGTAGGTTGTTGTTGAAATGAATGGCTGAAAAAAATGCTCCCAAACACCAGACAATTTTTATTTCACCAGTTTGGTATCAAGACTAGCTATTAATGCCCTTGCACAATTAAACATTAATTTACTACTTAACACAGTTATACCTCGGTAAAAGTATAAAAAATTAATCACTCGCAAAATCACTTAACTAAATAACACATAGGATATCATTAAATTGAATAGATAGGATATCATTCATTATGTTTATTGAAAACATAGTTGTTTAAGTGAAATATATATTGCAAATTCTAACGTGTTTAGTCTGTAAATAACTCTTCCGCCTTTGGAATAATTGCGTCATATTTAAAGGTGCGATAAACCACGTGATTACAGCCTGGCGAACGTGACCTACTTTCTTTGTGCTTGCGTTCGTTTTAAGCGCATCTGTCCACGATGCACGTGTATGGGACAACTGATAAGATAATGTTGTTGTGCTTTAATGCAAGTTGTATTTCCGAGCTACCGCTTTAGAAAATGTTTGGACGCTTTCGCACGATAGATGCACTTTCGGTATGGAGAAACGCATTACGGGTATTACATACGAATGAAGAAGCCATTTTACAATTTTGAGATTACGAATTTACTTCAATGACGATTCACCAAAAGTTTCTTATCATTGTTATCCACTGTCGCACGCTTGCTGAAACGATACGCTGACGTTTGCATAGTCGGCATCACGCGTGTTGTTGCGCGATGGATCGAAGCCAAATATTTTACGTTTTTAATTTCGAATCCTAACTATTCTTATTAAATTGCTTTTAAAGATTCGAATCCCTAGAGATTGGAATCTCAAATATTCGAAATTCTATATTGTGCATCCCTATATATATATAAGCTTGAGTTGGCAAGTAAAAAAATCCTCTATACCAGTTGGATCCAGGATAGTGAATAGTACCTGCCCTACCTCTCCATCCATTCAGAGTGATTAATGTGCATGAATAAATCTACAGTAGTTCAGAGAACTGGATTTTTATTTGGACTGTGAGGGGATTATATTTTTAATGGTTCACCTGCTGAGCTATTTGGGAGTGTTTAGTTTAGTTTATTCATTTTTTGCCCCATTTAAATATGGCAAAGGAATAAAATCACGACACAGGAACAGGAAAAACGACAAAAAACACCCGGAGTGCTGTATATGATCATATTTTAGTTCAACGTATGGGTTTGGACAACTTCTTTAAAGCGCCTTGCCCAACGACACACCTGACCAGCCTAAAACCTGTTTTGTTATAATGAACTAAAGAAATGCGTATATACTATGGGCACACTTTTCAAATTAAGGGCCAAAATTATTTCATTCTTAGACTGGTGGGCCAAGTGATTGAGCCGACACTCATATATAGTTAACACTGTTGATAAAAAACATTAAACTAAAAAATATGGTACAATACATAAAACCAGAACCTATGATAAACTCTTCCAATTACAGATGAGAATCGAAAGAAAGATGTGTTCACTGTAGCGGCGCATGAACTTGGCCACACTTTAGGCCTCGCGCATTCAACTGTACGACAGTAAGTTGTATATTTTGTTAAGATCATTTGGCGTGTTTGAGATTTCTCTATAAACATAAAAATCATGGATAAGTTGTAATCTACTTATGTTACCTCATAATCATCTCTACGCTTGGACAAAACCTACATTGCAGGAACTGTTAGATTGTGTTACATGGAATACAAAAATTTATAATATTATATATCATTTACATTTATATTGGTGGATGTATTAATAGCAATATCCACTTAGCACTTTGTTAAAGGATACCATGTGAAAAATCCGACCCTTTTTTCACATTTATAAGCTTAAGCAATAGGCTTTATCGGTTTTTTAAATCTGATTGCTCAACACATGCGACATTTTAATTGCGCAACACATGCGACATTTTAATTGCGCAACACATGCGAACTCCTGAAGTTTATAAACAATTTTTACCACAGCGACATTTATCTCCTAATAAAAAATGCCCTCTTTGTTTTCATTTTTCCCACTCCAGTGCTTTGATGGCTCCTTACTACACCTATGTCACTTCATTTGAAAACTACTTTTTGCCTGAAGATGATGTCAATGGAATACAAAGGATGTATGGTGAAGTACCGACAGGTGGGTGTTAATGTATTAAATTGGTCTGACCGATTATCTTGGCAGTTTTATGTGCCGCCTTTTAGCCAAAAGTTTCAGGTTTAAATCTAGTCGCTAGCTAGTTGGTTTTGTCCTTGGGCAAGGCACTTAACGGACATTGCCTGAACCCAGTGGATTGATAGTTTCTATTACATCTGGCCCGATGGTCTAGCGGTTAAGTGCGTCGCCTTTCAATCGAAAGGTTGCAGGTGCGAAACTGGTCGCTAGCTAGTCGGTTGTGTCCTTTGGCAAGGCACTTTACGGACATTGCCTGAACCCAGCGGATTAGTGGGTTCTACCAAATTGAAGGAACGTGTCTATAATATACAACACACTGCAATAGCTCCGGTAACCCGACGATGGGCGCGAGGTGATCTGACGATTGCCTGTGTGATAACCCCTGGGGTTTTCCCATTCACGGGGATAAACATGAATATCCCCCCCCCTATTAAAAGTGAATCATACTTAACACACTGCAATAGCTCTAGTAACCCGACAGAGGGTAACGATTGCCCGTGTTTTAACCCCCTTGATTTTTCTATTAACGGGAATAAACATGAATATCCTATTCTATATTGACCAAGGCAGGAATGATGGAATATTGTGTTTTTCAATCACTTATTGTTTTTTATAAAATAGATAATAAAATAAACTTATTGTTTTGTATTAAATAAATTATAAAATAAACTTACTGTTTTTCATTCCGGTACAAAATGATCTTGATAACCAGCACTGAATGTTTCAGGTTCAAACCCCAGCATTAGCAGAAACTCAGCTTGCTATCAGCTGAGATCGATACATCTGACAGAAACAGCTGGTCGCACTTCGACCTCAACTCCAACCACTACCACTACTACTAGAAGACCAGCAACAACCACCACCCGTGCACCATTACCAACCACAACCCCACCCAGTAAGTTAAAAAAAGGCAAAATTTAACCTACTCTCCTATAAATGACTACCATAAACACAGCTTGTAAATGTATTGAATGCTTTTGATATTTCGGATTTTGATGCATTTTTTGAGCGGTTTATTTTCCCGATGTTTTAGTAACCACCCACCCTTCCTGTCATTTTTAACTATTGATTAGCTTGGTGGGTTACTTAGCAAACATTGCTCTAACCCTGTGGATTAATAGGTTTTATCAAATTAAACTAACGTCTTTATACACAACACACTGCGATGGCTCTAGTAACCCAACAGTGGGCACAAGGTGATCTAACAATTACCCATGTAGAAGCCCCTTTTCCATTTACCAAAATTAAATATATATCTATCTAACCATTTACTTAAATAAAATATTTATAATTACCGAATAAAATGGTTTTTAAAATCTAAACCAATTAATTTTGAATATCCAGATGATGTATTTAGCATTTCTAGTGTGGGATAATTTCCAATTGTTATCATCTTCATGCCTTTTAATAAAACAGTACAAAGGCATTATAACCCAGGCAAAGAATTACTTTTTGCCGACAGAAGGGCTATGGTTTGTTCAAACTATTAATATACTGGTCAAGAATCATCCACTAGATGCTTTGTTAGGTACCAGTTGGCTTTGATCACACAACCTTTCGGCTGATGGTCCAATATAGTTCATCATGTACTCAACATATATTCTGATGCGTTACTTTCCACTCAGGTAGATGTGAGGATAAACTCACCCATTGTGGAAGGTACAAGATTAGAAATTACTGCACAAATGCCAGGTATCGGAGTGTAATGGCACGAAACTGTGCGAAAACGTGCAACATGTGTGTAAGAGGTACGTATCTGTGTTTTCATTGATGGATGAATTTTTAAAAGTAGTTTACTAATTACAAATAGAGTAAGACACATTTTCACATTTTTTAGAATGTTCTTTAGAAGGTTTTACAGATTACTTTATGACATTAGGGTATCCTAAAAATAGTTATTATTAATAAAAATGAGTGTGTTTTCCAAACTTTTGATGTTACAGTTTTTTTTTTGAGAGTAAAGAAAAAAAACAGTTAAATAAGTACTTAAGTGCTCAAAGGTTTGCATTTGGATTCTGAAATTTCTGTCACATTTTGTATAAATAATGTTAAGCAACAGGCCATTACATCCCATTTTCAGTTGCAACACAATTAAACTGTGATGTGCATTTTTGTTGCTTTTTTATTTTCCTGCCGATTTTATTAATGTTTCTTGTTGCCATTTTTAACCACTTTGCGTAAAACAATTCATCACCTAAATGGTGGTTTTAGGTCGAAGCTTTCAATTTGCGAAAAGCAATTCATCTTTGTCCACCGTAGTTGCCATGCCAACCACCACTCCTGCTATAGGTGACTGGGGGGAAATTGGTGATAATCGCATAATCGGGTGTGATTGGCCAGGGCTGTGATTCGTGTATTTTTAAAAATGGCTTTGCACGCATGCCTGGGGAAAGCACTTACAATTACAATGTTACAATTTTATATGGGGGTCCACGGTAACCCCAGGACCAGGAATTTGGGCCTTAAAAGCCCCGTCCACCCTAGAGCTATCATGGATCCGGGATAAATCAGCTAGTATCCTGGAGAAAGCAGTTGCTTGCCTACCAAGCAACTGCTTTGCACTTGCTTCATAATATTTTAAAATTTAGTGAAACTGCATTTGTGGAGGGTTATATAGGAATTTTCCTTGAGGACATGATTAATGCATGCTAATGGTGGCAACAACATATAATCAATAAATGGTGAAATAGGCATACGGTGGTCTTTTAATATTGTTTTTATCAGAAATCATACAAACATATTTACAGAATAATTGTATTTTGGTTCAAATTTCTATAAATGAGATTTTTTTAGTTCTTATAACTAAAGATCAGCCAACTGGAATTTTTCAATGGATTGTTATCATGGTGTCTTATTTTAGGAGAAACTCCCAAAACAAATACTAATACTGCGACAATTTTTTAAAAATCATTTAAATTTCTCCTTCAACCCGACTGGGGGTATGTGGTATTTCGTTACCACTAGTTTTCCAATCTGACCCTAGTTAGGGTGGTTGGAAAACACATGGTATACAATAGCAACTCATCACAATATCTCAAGGCCATTGTATAGTTGGTACAACCGAGAAAAATTGTTTTAATTGATTTTTTTGTTTTTCTAATAAAATATGCAAAGGAATCTTATATATGGTTAAAAGCAGAAAAAAATATAGTTAAAAACAAAACAAGGGCTGTGTTTAAGTCCTGTACTCCTTTATGGCTTGAATCCACTGAATTGATGCAACATTTTGCCTTGTATCCCACCATAATAAGTATTAACTAGAAAGGTGATAGAACCATGAAGGTAAAGGGAACAATGACCCTTGTTTTAAACTTCATACATTTTAAAGGAGAAGCCCCATGCGAAGACAAGCCCACATATGCAGACAGGTGTGCAGGATGGAAACAACAGAAGATATGCATGGATCCCGTACAAGCCAGAGTGATGGCAACCTACTGCAAGAAGACCTGTGGTCTGTGTCCCGGTAAATGCATGATATAGTTTAGTTTTTTTTTTATTTTGTCTAGTCTGGTGGACTAGTCCATCGCCTTTAAACAGAAGGGTTGCAAGTTCGAAACTGGTCAATAGCTAGACGGTTGTGTCCTTGGGAAAGGCACTTAATAATTTTATTTTATTTTTATGCTCCTTCATTACATTACACAACAATGGCATAATTACTTTAAGTTAAGAAGGCAGGTAAAATCGACAAAACTACAGTAGCGAAAACTTGTCAGTGAATTTCCACAATATAGCTGAAAAAAAAATGATTTTGGTATTTAAAAACTTTAAATCAAAATTTATAAAATTGAAACCTTGACCCAGTGTACTGAGAGGGGTGCCGGCTTTATGAGATATAATGTTCTAAATTTGTGGTAATCTGATGATTGCTACTGTGAATACTCCCTTGCATTTACCCATTTATGGGGATAAAACATGAAGATCCTATATCCTATGATTACCTAGCAAATAAGCTAATAATAACCCCATTAATCCACCCATGGGATAAAAATGATTATCTCATCCTGAATAATAGGTCAAAAATAAAAATAGATGCACACTGCTGATTCGCCAATCAATATTTAACTGATGGTTAGATCAGTGCTCTGCAACCAGTGTGCCATGGCACACTACTGTGCCGCTGGAAAATAAGAATATTTTTTTAAACACAAGTTTTATCGAATAAAAAGAAATTTAATTTTTGCAAAATTTGAATATTACAGCTAAGTTTGTAAATGTGCCTAAAGTGAAAAAAATTGCGGAGTACTGGGTTAGATTATTAATCAAAAATGTTGATTATTCATCAAAATGTATTTCCAGTTGTCGTTGACCACAAGCCAACAGCTGCTGCAATTCCAAGTGATTCAGTTTGCAGTTTAACCAGCTTTGACACAGTTGTAACTGTGCGGGACAGTAATGGACACTTCTTCGGATACTTTATTAAGGTAGGACATGTAGTACTGACTCTTATCTACATGATACATATTTATACAATAGAATGTAATTATATCTTAGTAATTTTTTGTCATTTGCTAAGAAACTTCATTATTACCATTATTTTCTTTGCTACCCTGTAGATTCTTTTACTATTATCAAAAAAAACAGCAGCCAAACTATGACAATATTACCGGATATAACAAAAAACGACTGTGGCATTTAACTTCATGATTAATACATGCAATAACAAGGATAAATTGCAAATTAATTGTGTGGGCATGTGAACATTAAGTTTAATTTAAGTGGTGTATCTTACAGGTTAATTTAAATAATTAATTTTAATAATGCATTAATGTTGTACATTAAGGTTAATTTTAATGGTGTATTTTAATCTTTAATGGTGCACTCACAGGGCGATTATCTTTTTCCGATGGACATATCTGTGAGTGGCCACCGGGAATCTTACAGTTTGTTGAATGAAACTTACTTGATCGGGGACAGGATCACATGGAATTATGACCCAAAGTCGGTTAAAGTCGGTGCGGTCAAATACAACGCTGAACCATTCTTTACAAAGAGCAGCAAGATATCTGCGTTGTTGAAAGCACCATCCTTCGTCTTAGCATTCGGAGCCGGTAAGATAAATAGGATTCCAATAGGATTTAGTCCCACCGGTTAGTCTGGTTGTTTAGTGCGTCGCCTTTCAGCAGAAGGGTTGCAGGTTTGAAACTGGTCGCTAGCTAGTCGGTTGTGTCTTCGGGCAAGGCACTTAACGAACATTGCCTGAACTGAGTGGAATAATAGATTCTACTAAATTGAAGGAATGTGTGAATCATACACAATACTGCAACAGCTTTAGTAACCCCACGGTGGGCGCAAGGTGATCTCATGATTGCCTGTGGGTTAACCCCTTTGGTTTCCCCATAAACATAAATATCCTATCCTATACAATGTTAAATCTTTCAGGATTTCAAGACAAACTAACAGTTAAGTTACCAGAGCTGTTGTGTGTGTCAATATATTGGTTTTAATTAACCCATTATTCCCTTTAAATTTAGGCAAAGTTATCCAAAACCACAATAATGGATATTGATGTTTTAACGGCCATCATTTTGCTGTCTTTTTCTCATTTCCAATGTTTTATAGAGTAGTGTTGCGTATTTTTAAGGTGAAACTAATAACACAAGTGGCAGAAAAATAATTCAATCTTTTTCAGACAACAAAGTCGATGAGTACAGTCAGGATGGTCCTCATCACAGCTTCGCTGGAAGGTATCTCATAGACCAGACTTTCACTGGCTACCCTCATAAATCTGTGGACGCAGCTCATTCTGAATATGCCCTTATTAATCGGGAGTGGGTGTTGGTCTTCACGTTGTTCCACAAAGACAAGATCTGGCAGTTTCAAGTGAGTTGTTTTGCATGAGCCAAAAGGGAATTGGTGGGTTTAGAAACCCTATTATAAATAAATTGGAGTATTAAGGAAATGGGCCAGCAAAATAAAAATTTACAATAGTTTTAACAGCTTGGCAACTAAACTTGAAAATGCAACTATTTTTTTTAAGTTATGATATTTAAAGCAGAAATTACATTTTTCTAGGAGAAAAAATCCATTCTTGATTCTGATAGAAATGGGGTCAGGCAATTCGATCCAATTCCTAACATGAGTGGAGTGCTTACAAACAAGTGGAAAGGGGTGTACGCCTGTAATGTGGATGCTGTCATTCAATATGGAGGTAAAAATACTCATTTTTACTCCTGTGTATGAAACAACTATTATATATGATAGGATATACATGTTCATCCCTGTGAATAGAAAAACCAGGGGCGTTATCAATCGTCAGATCCCGACAGGTTACCGAAGCTCTTGCAGTGTGTTGTATATGATTTAAAATAGAATGATCCTTCAATTTGGTAGAAAACATCATTCCACTGTTGACACTATATACCACATGCATTTGCTGCAATACCTTATTGCCACTGTCTTGTTACCATAGGTATTGCAATGTGTTATATATGATTAAGATGTTACTTTAATTTTAAACCAAATAATCCACTGGGTTAAGGCAATATTCGTTAAGAGTAGTGACCCAACAACCAGAAAGGTACACATCAACACAACTGACTAGCTAGCAACCATTTGCAACCCATGAACCCTTTGGCTGAAAGGCATTGCACCAACCCACCAAGCTATTGTCCGGGACAGTAATAGCTTGTATTATTCAATTCCTGTGCTAACAAATATTAACACCATTATACAGGACAACCGTATTATGTGAAAGGGAACACATTCTGGCCAGCCACAAATACAACTGAAGCCATTGCACGGGACTTGACATACAAGTATATGTTATGTATTTATAATATCATATTTATTGCCATTTATATCTACATATAGAATAGTATATTCATATTTATCTTCTAAAGGGAAAACCAAGGGAATAAACACACAGGCTAATCATCAGATCACCTTGCGCCAACCGTCAGTTTACCGGAGCTATTGCAATGCGTTGTGTAGATTGGGATGTTCTTTCAATTTAGTAGAACCCAATAATCCGCTGGGTTCAAACAATGTCTGTTAAGCCTAAGGACACAACTGGGTTTAGGCGATGCCCACTAGGTACCTTACCCAAGAACACAACCAACTAGCCAGTGGTGGATACGAAATAAATTTTGTTGCTTTGGTCTATTGCTTCAACAAAACAACTTGTGTTTCTATTGTATAGAGCATACTTCAAGTCCAGTAGCCCATTGTGGGCATTGTAATAAACTTTCATTTTCAATATACATATTCAACCCCTGGGATAAACATTAACTTGATGTTTTGTTTTTAGTTTTCTGCGGTGCTGGAGGTATCCACCAGAGGAGCCAAAGATCCCTACGGACTGCAGTAAAAGCTCGTCTGTTATTTTTAAGGCCCCCGTAATCTTTTTAATAATAACAGTTTGTCTAAGCACAATTCTTTTATAGGATCGTTTTTTATTGTGCGGTTTATTTATTGTCGGGTGTATTATAGCTTTTTTTTATAATCTGTGTATATTTTCTCTTTGCCAAGTCAATAATCACTGTGTGTAACACCCATTTTGTGTTTATGTTAAAATATTTGTCAATGTGTTGTTGCCTATTTGTTCGGTGATCCAAGTAATATAGCATGTTGCACAATCAGGAACAATGTAAAATGTGAATAAAAATTTTATCACTTCAACTGGTATGCTGAAAAGTATATTAACTCTTAAAATGGCTAGGCGTGATATTTGTCCTGGTCACTTTTGTTACTGATCAGGTCATTTAGTGGTGAGGTTAAGGTTGTACTAATACGTTTACCCACGAAAAATACGCAGGTAGCGTAAGCGCATATGTAATCTTCCGATTAAATCGTCCTATCATGTTACCAGAGCTATTGCATTCTCCGTTAATGGCCTTGCCTAAGGACACAACTGTCTTTCCAACTGCTGCATTATTTGCAACACAGCTGCGTCACAACGTTATTACAATGTGTTAGTACCGTGTTGTAAGATCGCCTTTGTTTTACTGAAGAGGATTTAGGTGCTTTTTACATGTGATGCTCAAATTAGATCCGGTCACCGCTATATGTCGTAGCTCGTACACAACAAAAACCTGTGAATAGCTAAAAAAACCTGCACAAATGCCTCTTAACAAACTTTTTATATAGGCCTAAGTGGAAAATTAATGGAACATATTTGCAGTTGAAAAAGACTAAAGTGTAACAGGTCTCGATTAAAAACCGGTTATATGAAGCGGACGACGTATTCGGTGGGTGGCCTTAGACAAAAAAAGATTTTAATATCGTTTGATGGTGTTTCACTTTATTCAATATTGTAGAAAACGGTAAGGAACATATCTATCATATACAACATACTGTTATAGCTCCAATAACCCGACGGTGGGCGCGAGGTGATCTGACGATTGCCCGTGTGTTAACCCCCTGTTGCAAATTCTTATGTGAAAATGTCCCACAATCATTATATTAATTGCACCAGTTGCACAAGAGAACAACACATTGATCGTCACGACAAACGTCATTAAACGCGGACGCCCTGTTTTATTGCATTCGCGCCCATTCTCACTTTTAGTATAAATTGCCGTGTTTTGTATTTACACATCAGTCCACTTGGGACTCACCAATAGTTCTTTTCAGAACTGACTGCCAATTTATTTGCCGTGAGATGGCAAAACTCACCCCGTTCGTGTTTCCTTACCAAACCGTTGCGCGAGTCATAAATAAATACGACTTTAGCCCTTAACGTATCCTTGATCGAAAGCCGAAATGGTAAGTAACCGACACCCCTTAGTTTTCCCATTCACGGGGATAAACATGAATATCCTATCCTAATTATGTCGGAACTGTGGTTTCTACATGGGAAATTCCTTCGGCATAGAATTGCAATTTATAATCAAGTTTACACCTATACAAGTATAGGTTTTCCATGACCCAGTGGATTAGTAAGTTTTACTAAAACCGAACCGATACCACATATATAACAATGCAATAGGATGGGACATTCGTGTTTTATCATTGCGAGTGAAAAAACGTGAGTATTACAAGGCAATCGTCAGGTTATTCCACGCCAACCTTAATTTACTCACCTAATTCATGATATACTTGATGTACAAGTATATACGCCATTTGTTTTAATATGCCTTCTGTGGTCTCGAGATATTTTATAATTTGCGTAAAAATACCAAAAACTGCCGTTTAATTTGTATCTAATGGTGGCTTGGCAATTCCTTTATGTACGATCATTAAATCATTGGCATGACATTACTTCTCCTGCACATTATTGAGATTATATTTTAGTCCCCGATGCTTACTTAGAATCGTCTCTCTTACACCATCTTGAGGCAAAATATCACTATGGTTTCATAGAAGCTACTATTTCGAGTAGTTGTGAGGTTTAATTTTTAAGGGAATTAATTACCAACGAGCTATAAATAGTGTAAAATTATCCGCTAAGTTTTTCGTTTGAACAAGTGAGCGTCAGACAAAAGCCTTGTAGTTTTAAGATGCCTGAAGTTTTTAAGGTTAGGTGTTTGCTTGTTTTTAATCGGTTTGGGTCATGGAAAGTGGAAACTACGTAGGGTAAAAGTTATTCAGTTCAGAGTTCAGACCCAGTTGTGGTATGATTAAAACTAAATCGAAATTTAAAAGATTGGATCTTTTTTTAAACCTTTTTTAATCCTTAATTTAATTTTCATAAGCAATATTTTAACACTTCGGTAAACAAGATTATTTATCTGCGGACTGGGAAGAGAAGGCGGACTTGTATGCTGACTGCTGTAAAAGAAAAATATAAAATAATAGCTGCGAGCAGTTCCAAATCACTAAGGCGTTTGTTACAATATTAAAAATATTACAATTTTTTGACACAAACTTTAGTTTATTAAAAAATAATACCATAATGGCACACATATTTTTAGTTTTACTCAGTTTTTAGGACTATATGTTCTGGGGTAAAAATACATGTATTGCAAAAATTTCTTCTTCGTGCCACCAAAATTGGTTTGATTGATTCATCACCTTTTAATGGTTTAATTAAAGCAGAAAAATAGTTGGTTGTCTTCTTGTGCAAAGCCATTAATGGACATTGTCAAAACCCAGTGGTTTAAAGATAAAAACTGTAGCGTCATTTTATTCAACACATTTCAATAGTTACACCTGGCAATAATATAGGTAAACCCTCCACCCACATAAGTACTATAGCAGTATGGACCATAAACTAACACAAGGATTAGGAAAGAAAAAACACATTTAACCTCATTCAATGTTACCCAACATGGCAACATCACAGTATATTATTCTATAGTGCAGAAGCACAAAGGCTGCTAGAAGTACAAACTTTACTCTCAGCTACCAAATTTCTTCCCTGATACCCCTAATATTAACTAAAATTTGGCTTAAAATAACTCGAAATTACTGATGTAATCTTACAATCAAATATTAGGCTACCATGTACCAACATGTATAGTTCACCAAAAACTTTTGCACCCCTAGCAAATCCACAAATTTACAGATATGCTATAGGGCAGGGGTGGGCACAGTTTTTGAATCACAGCCAAAATTATTTTATTCTTAAACTGACAGGCCAAGAGATCGAAAAAACGGTACCTATAATACTAGTTAAACCATAAAGCACTCTTGCATTAAGCGACGCACTAATTTATATATATGTTACATTATAATTTAGCTGTTGCTATTTAGTTTTGCAACTTGTCGATAACACCCAGCAGGCCTTAGTTTTCCCATAGGGCATTTTACTCAAATTTATTAATTCAAAAGAATTTTGTATACTGGTTGCAGATTGGTGAATGCAACTAGGATGTTAATATAAAATGTAAACTTTAAAATTAAGATGGCACTGTCAATTCTTACCAACCAGAGGGTGGATGAGGAGGACGAAGACCTGCTTGCTCTTGGGGAGTTTGGAGAAGCCTACGAGAATTCCCTGCGACCGTCTCTTGCAGACAAACTACAAGTTGGATTCCTCTCTTCTGATCAGTTCACACAAACCTACGACACTGAGATTCTGGACATTAAACAAATGACCGAAACTGTTCGGAGTCTTGTTGAAGATATGGGTAATGTTAAACGAGATTTTCAGTTTACAAAGCAAGTTATGAAAGCTGCCTTTGAAGAAAAGTTACAAAATAAAGCGTTTGATCTTTATACCAAGTTGAATGACAGGTTGAGAGATGTTCATGCAATGCATGAGGAGAGAGTGGCTGTTGTTCGACGAAGTTTCAAGCAGCAGTTAAAGGATGCTCTCGCCAAAATGGCTGCTCACTATAAAAAATATTACGAAGCCAAACTGGCAGGCCAACTTGTACCCGAAGACTCAAGTAAAAAGAGTAAAATTTCAGCTTTGGAAGCAGAGCTAAGCAGACATCAATCTGTAATTCAAATGATGGAAGTTCAAATTGATCAACTTCGAGCTGAACTTGCAAATCAGCCTGAGACCACGGAAATAACCATCGACACAACAGAGCTCGATGCCATGACCGAAGAAAATAAATCGCTTCAAGCAGAAATCGCAAAACTCAATGACAGAATTGAAGACTTAACCGATTCCTTGGAGTTCCGAGAAGATAAGATCAAACAGCTCGGCCAAGACATAATGGAAGCAAAAATGGAAACGGAAAAAGAAAAGGAAACTACGAGGAGGTTAGCTCATCAGATAGAGGAAATGAAGAGAGAGATGGGAGAGCAAAAGATGAACGCGATGAAAGAGTTGGACAGACAAAAGTTTGCCCTAGAGCAGGACATGGCTGCAAAACTCGCAGATAACGAGCAGTCTGCTGCTAATGCTGCACGGGAGCGTGAAAAGATGTTGCAAGAGATGGAAGTTGAGTTGGAGAAGAGGTTGCTTGATGAAAGAAAGAAATTTGAATTGCGACTTGCTCAAGAGAAAGAAGAGAATCAACGTCGAAATCGTGAGGTCCAGGAATCCAAATCTTTGGAACGAGTTGTGGATCAACTACAGCAAGAGATTGGTGTGCTAAAACAAAGACTCCTTAAATCACAGAAACAATGGGAGAAGAAATTTGCAGTGCTCAGGGCAAGTCTGCATGCATTAAAGGATGAGAATTACATCAGGGTCAACCTTCAGAAACAGTCTGCAACACTGAAATATGCTTCGATCAGCTATGGTCCGGATGGTCCTACGCAGCCTGGGTCAATGGTGCCCACCCCTGTTCTTGCACCCGGTCCTGTGAACCCCAAACCCTTGTTACCCCCTGTCCCAAAGCTCCTTCCTTCAATTAAACGTGGCGGCAGACTGACAATGGGCAAGAGAACAAACACGCTACCTAGTGGTGTCGGAACTGATCCGTTCAGCGAGGAAGAAGAGGAGTTTGATGAGGAGGAGGAGGAAGGATTTGTTCCTCTCCCCCCAAAACCACCAAGTGTTGGAGACTTCATGCCAGCTATAGCGTAAATGTATCTCAACAAAAAGCTTCCCGCATTTTTATGTTTTTTCCAACTTCCATTTTCCTAGCATTGTCAAATGTGTTTGTGTGCCTATAGATAAATATTAAATTGGTGGTATTACGTTTTTACAGATTTATTGCTGAATATTCAGGAATATAAACTAGATTTTATGATAAAGTTCTGGTAAAAGCATCCTATTTTGTGTTCTGTTTAACTATAATGGTTGCCTTGAATGTGCATTTGTGCTTAAACTTACATACATTCACTGTGACAGTCGTCTGGCTTATAAATACACTAATAATATATTGTCAGATTCCATTTTTCTTTCAAATCAGACTATCTTGTGATGCTGCTACATTTTTTGCTAGTCTTCTAAAAAAAAGGCACCGAAGGATGTCCGGCTGAAAAAAAATGATGTACTTGAAGAATGTTTATTCCAAGGGTGGGAGGTTTTAAGTTAGCTGGTAGCTAGTCTGTTGAATTCCTGGGCAAGGCACTTAACGGACATTGCCTGAACCTACTGCATCGATGGTTCTACCAAATTGAAAGAAACGTGTGTATAATACACAACACACTCCAATAGCTGCGGTAAAACAACGGTGGGTCGGTATGATAACGTCCTGCGTTTTTCATTCCCTCGGATGAACATGAACACCCTATGCTATATTAACTAGTATTTGTTTAAACTTCGTCGGATTGAACCCAATATAATGATGTACCGCAGTTTTTTAAACGGGTTCGGTCTTCCTGGCTGAGAAAACACTACGTGTCAATAGTTAGGAAAACTTTGATATTTCGCCCAAACAATTGACTGCGATTGAACACCCGGGACTTCAAATCACGGCGAACTGAACATGAGAATCGTTAAACAATAACTTTAATCTGTATCGAAATGGCAAAACAGCAACCTACTGGAACTGCTACTAACAAAGCGGACAAATCAAATTATAGATTTCTAATTGGCAAAAAACTTGTGGCGTTTGCCCACAATTCAAATACCGGTTAACGTCTCCACCATAAATAGTGACCAAACAACTACCAGGTTTACCAACAATGACACTACTAGGTTAATTACTAACAACGACAACCACTGCATAGATCAAGATACGTTTTGATCACGCAATAATGTAAACAAGTTACCATAAATTGCATGTGCTTTTGTAAAGTTTACTTCAGTGTTTTGACATAACTAATGACGAAACACGTTTGGTGTAAGTTCCGACGAAATAAAAGCTGGTATGAAGCGAATCGAACTTTTTTGGCCCAGCTGAGTTTGCCTCTTATAGTGTTGCGGATTCTTGATCAACTACAGTTGTGGCAAAAAACATGTCATTACTTCGCCTGATTTTTGTTTGTTAAGTAAGACCACTCACTAATGATATTAAGCTTTTTTTCCCAAGACGGAACAAACTATCAACATTAAAACTTTCAGTGACGGTAGTTGTCCGAATTAGCAAGAAAAGTCCGGTTTGGTACGTCTGACCGATTAGTCTGTGATGCGGTGCGACACAACTCAACCGAAAGGTTGCCCTTGGTTTTCCAAGCCCCCTTGGGGGATAAACATGAACACCATATCCAATCCTATCCTATCATAGATGTAATTTTTGTAAGGGTTGGAAGTTTTCGTGGCTGTTTTTCGTGTATGCAGTTTCTATCGGGTATATATTTTTTATCTGGCAAGCATTCGAACCAATCAGCTCGTCACCAAGACCGTATTTCTATATCGAATGCGTTAAATGTATCGTTCGCGTTGTGGCTTGTGGTATTTGTCTTAGTTGGTCCGGGTGTCCAGGTTGTTCATTTGTTACTTCTTTAGTTGAACTTATACCACCATACAAAATCTTACAATACTTTTGGACATCCGACGGTGAGCACCAGGTGAGCACAGTTTGACCGTTGTCCTTCTGATAGGTTTTCCTATTCACGGGAATAAAATATTAAAATCCGAGAATGTTGAATCACAGACTCTCTTTATATGGTTCACCGAAGCATGACGAACACAATGGATGGGATTTTGTTGTTTGGGACGCCATCTGTAGATTTGTTGGTAGATTTGTTCGGGTTTGGCTGTAATGTCTGACAGCTTACCATTCTTGTACTTATATAAAGCGACATGCCTTACATTTTTTAATATTTGTGAATGGACAAATAGTGTTCTAACACTTTTAAAGTATCTGCGGGATATTATTATTTTGAATCGTTTTTGTTTTGTTTGGTCGTCTAGGTATTAGACCTACGTGTTAGGTGTTACTGATTTGTTTACTGAAAACATTACATGGAAAATTACAAGGTTAGTGTTTAAAAATTATTTTTTTTTGTTTGCTGGTACTATATTTATTATAAATTTTAATCTGGAATAACCTATTAGTTTATTAAGCTAATTATGTTTTATAGAATAGGATATTCATGTTTATCCCTGTGAATGAGAAAACAAGGGGGTTAACTTGCGAGCAATCGTCAGATCACCTCGCTTCCACTGTATGGCTACCGAAGTTATTAAAGTGTGGCCCTACTGGAAAGGTCGTATGTTGCGCCAGATATATCTGGCGTGGCGCACGGACTAATTTTTCGGGTATTGGCGAAGAAAACTCCAAAAATCATGCTGACGTGGAGTGATTGCACATCCTTTTATTTATGTCAGTATTTTTGATATTTTAAGATTTATATTTCTCAGTTTTAATTGAAAATGAAGCAACTTCGTTTGTGGTGGCGCAAATTAGTATTACTGGCGTGGCGCAAAATTTAGGTTAAAAAATGTTGGCGCAAAAATCCGGCGCACAGAAAACGAACTCTAATAGGGCAGTGTGGTATATAATTAAGACATTACTTTAATTTGGAAGAACAAATTTATTCGCGGGGTCTTAAATGTCCATTAAGTGCCTCGTCCAAGGACACAACTGACTAGCTAGTGACCAGTTTGGAACCTGAAACCCTTCAGCTGAAAGACACCGCACTAATCCTGTAGCATTAAACCTATTAAAGCAAACTAAAAAATGTTGTTAAAGCTACCCCTGGCATCTTTCAAGAAGATCTTAAGATAATTAATTAGCAATGTTTTATTTTGGTGCGAAGTAAACTAAGCAATATGATATTTGAAAACAATAGTGTGACCATGTACAACATTAAAAAAGGGAGAGGTTGAAATTAACCATAGAATTGCACCTGACAAACCTCTTCATTTGTATATTGCAGGTCTTCCCAAAAAAGTTCACTTTCAATTTATTAAAATTTTATGCCATCCTTCTTCATAGTTAAAATCCTAAATAGAATTGTTTAAAATCCTAAACAGATGGCTCACGAGTATGAAAGTCTTAAAAAGTACAATAGATTTTGTGTGAAATTGTTGTACTCTTTGCGACCCTTAAAATTCATTGTCCCCCCATTTTGGAATGCTCCGGTCCAATGAATAAAATACAAAATGCAAAATTTTGGAAGTATTAACTCACTCTTGAGTTAAAGCATCTATTATTGGCTTGGTTTTTAACACATTTGATTATCACTAAAATGCTATCTTTACTTTTATTAAAATACTGATTGCAGAAGTCATTTTATTATTTTTGCCCCATTTTCCCTCTTGCCCTAAGTATTGGTAGGCTACTGTATCTCTATCTTTTCTGTTGAAATTAAGATTCATATTTTAATTTAAAACTTTGCGGAAAAAAGTATTTATTCAAATATTTCACCAGTTTAACTGAAAAATTCCCCAGCTACTTCAAAAGTTGGGACGAGGAGCCCAGGGCTCTGTGTACTTGGTTGAACACAAGGAGGACAAAGCGAACTATGTATTGAAGAAAGTCGAATGCAACGATGAGAGCGAAGCAAATAAAGCTTTTAAGGAGGTATTTGTCACATTTAAGATAAAACATTACATCTTCTGTAATTAAGGGTTTTTACGGTACCTCTAAATACTACAGGACCGCTTGTCCCGCATGGAGCGCTTGAATCGCTTGGAGCGCTTGGATCGCTTACTATACTTCATAATTGAAAAAGCCATGATATTAATGTTAGGGTTGGGGTTAAAGTTAGTTCGGGGTTGAGATTAGTGTTTGGGTCAGGGTTAGAATTACTTTCCATAGCAATCTAAGTGATCCAAGCGGTCCAAGCGGTCCTGCAGTATTTAGAGGCACCCGGTTTTTTATTCTCAAACTCAAATTATTGTTGGCATTATAATATGGAAAAATTATTAATTGTAACGAATACAAATACAAGAGTTCGAGTTAAATTCTGTTCAGCAAAGAAATATCAAAGAATATGTGATTATAATTATAAATAAAGAAAGAATTTATTTAAACATAGTTTGGACACAACAAACAGCATTTAAAGCCAACTCTGAGCTATATACTGTATGCTAGAACCTGGTAGTTTTAATGTTTAAAAGGGCCCTTACATTTCTTTTTATATTTAACATTAAATGAAGTTTATGACATCCTATGTAGGTAGTTTTATGGCATCCTAATGTATGACTTCCATTTTTACTTCAGGTTACAAATTTAAAGATACATATAGTGAGTGGTTTCTAGTGCAGGCAGTCATACTAACATTAATTTATAATTCACAAAAATATATGTGATAAATGCAATTAATATTATGGAATTATATAACAGTAAATGTCCTCTATTCTTTTTTATTTGTGAAAAAGTAGTACAACTTTTTATTTGTAATTTAATTATCCAATGTAATAAGGTATAGATTTGGTTTCAATTTTTCACTCTTTTAAATCTTTTAGGTTTAAAATATAATTTTCCTTGAATATCCCAGTATTGTAGGCGTCAGAAATCTTAACGCTTTACGACCAGTTTAACAGTTTTGATGGATTTATATCCATGTCAACTTGGGCACTTTAACAACCGTAAACTTTTAGGTTCTTTGAATAACCAAGTTGAGACAAATAGCATGTCTGGTTTACTTGAAATTGGGACGAGAAACACTTTTTAATACGTTTAATACAAACAATTGAAGAAATAAATGAATTACAGAAAGAGATGGGTAAACACACATCAGCCTTCATCTGATTTGACAATGTGAAATTCTGTCCAGTTATTTGTGGTGTGCAAACAATAACCGGAGTTTCGGTGTAATCAATAGTTGCTTTATATTCACGTTGTGCCGCGTAATTATTTGCGCACAAGATCATCCTTCTATCGTGCGTGTCTGTGCTAATCGGCTGGCGCGTTGTGAGAACCATTCACAGTTAAAACAACAATCAGTCAAGGTGTGAAACGAATCTTGACAAATCTTCAATGGATAAAAGAATAATCTGGATTAAGATGTGATATGAGATATTGCTTCTTAAGCACAAAACATTGAAAAGCTCATAAATATTTTCTTTAAATTATCAAATCTTCAGTAAAAAACATTCAAATACAAAGTGAGTGTATTGGGTAGCACAATTATATGTAGAAAATTCAATACATGATTCAATAAAAAGTAATATTTTTTATTCATACTTTTTTAATGTCCAATAATTTTTTTACAATACCCTCACTATAATTTTTTTACAATATCGCCAAATATTGTCAAAACCACATATGACAGCATATAAAAGCACAAGATGATTATCACCTGGCTCCAACATTTCGAAGCACAATTATTTTAGTAATTGGATATTTATTAACATTAGGTCAAGGTTAGTCAGAAAGCAGACTTTATTTTTTGTTCTTTCTACATTCCAGACCTTTTAACATTAAAAATATTTTTTTATTATAACCTGCCAAGGTAAAAATAACTTCCTATTTTGCCAACCTTTTCCCACCACATTTTACATTGTTTACTGCCACCAATTCTATTCTTATATCAGTCTACCCTCAACTAACAGAAAATAAGATAATATTTACCAGTCTACAGGTCGTCATTTAAACACTGTGTATCTATTTTTAAAAATCTTCCGGTAAAAAATGGAAAAACATTGACTTTATTATTCATCCTGTCACATTGTTGATTAATTGTATGGAAATACGACAAGGCAGCAAATACTTCAGGAATTGTAGAGAATTGTAGATCTTGCCTGTCACTCGTAGGCTTGCTGAGTTTCTAATACATGCTTATTAATGATTTTTTCCAGTTTGTAATTGAGGCTTTACAAACCAATTACAAACAGATGAAGTTTGGCAAAATTCAAGCGATGTGTTATGTGGCCGTAAAAATAATCATTTACTCTCCAGGCGATGGCGCTACAGGAGTTGAGACATCAGTTTGTGTGCGGATACAAGGAGTTCTTTGTGACATGGGATCGAGAGGAACAGGCAATGTTTGTGTGCATCGTAATGGACTATTATGAGCTCGGTGATTTGGCCAAAGTCCTTAAAACAAAACGACTCAAGCAAGAAAATATAGACGAAATGGTGAGGAAATAATTTTAAGTTTTCACCAATCAATTTTAATGTTTATATTGTTTTTTGTTTAAATATTTCAAAAATTCCCACCTGGGCAAACATGTTGACAATCAATCAGGGGCCAAAATTATTTCATCCTTAGACTGGTGGGATAAGTGTTCTAGCCGCCACTCACATATATTTTGTCACTGTTGATAAAAACATTAAACTAAGAAATATGGTACATTACTGGTTAAACCCAGAAAGCACTGTTGCGTCAAGCGAAGCAAAACAATTTAGCAGTGACGTCATAATTTAGATTGTAGTTGTGACATTACTATTTGGTCTTGCAACATGTCGATAAAATCCGGTGGGCCAAAGGAAAAGACCTAGTGAGCCGTAGTTTGCCACAGGCCGTAGTTTGCCCATGTCTGTTTTAGATACACATCTACTAATTCATGACAAGTTTAGGTTTATACAACCTCTCATTCACAGATACTGAGGAAATGGCTGGGTCAGATGGTGGAGGCTCTTGTCTTCGTTCACAACAAGAAGGTCATCCATAGAGATCTCAAACCCAGCAACATCTTCATGACGAAGAACCTGAGTATTTGTATCGGGGATTTCGGAGTGGCCACTGTTATGGGGGATGCGCGCACGAGAACCAGGACGACCGTCGGTTCGTTCGAACTTGTTTTAATGTTCATAGCTTGGTGCTTATTACTTCAAAGTCAATATAAACCAAACTATGTGGAATTGGCAAAGATTTAGGACAGGATAGGATATTCGTGAATGGAAAACGCAAGGGGCGTTAACACAACGGTAATTGTCAGATGCCTTGCGCCCACTTGGGTTGCCAGAGCAGTATGTTTTGTATGATTCACATGTTCCCTCTAATTGGTAAAAGCTATCATTGCACTTTAAGCCTTCTTTGGGGGGAATAAAAATCTTATGATTCCCCTTTCAGGTGGTATTTCTGTTTTATGAAACTGTTTTCCTAAGGAACACTGACTGAATCATGTTTTTAAAACTGAAGAACATTTATTAATATTACGACAATGGCATAGTGTCGAATGTGGATATATTGTTAACGTGTACACTTAGAAGCAAAAATCATTACAGCTGTCTTTTGTAGAAGAGAGAGAAAGGAGATATATATATATTTTTCACCGGAACAGGCTTTTTCAGTCTTTTATTCAAATAGAATGAATACCCGTCTCCTATTCAAAAGAATTTCTTTTTAAATAATATTCTCATTCGGGGGAAATAAATATATATTTCCTTTAAAAAGATAGCTGTGGTTAATTTTTTTTCTTCTAAAATCTACCTGATATAGAACCATAATATTTGTGGTGGGATTGCGAGTTTCAAGATGTGACGGTGAATAATCAACAGGATCAATGAATTGGATGGCGCCAGAGGTTATGGAACGGCCGTACGACGAACGTAGCGATGTTTGGTCACTAGGGTGCATCATACTCGAACTTGCTACTTGTGCATTTCTTGATGTAAGTTTTGTATGGCAGGTTCAAAACATTATTGTAATTGTGGCCCATTGGTACCACACCTGCATACCAAAAGTAATTTGGCAATTACTTCCACAGTGGTACACCCCTTTATAGCACCTTAAGTTTTAAGCCTGTTTTTATCTTTCTTGGGGTGTAAACACATTCCCTGGGGGTCCAAACCCATTTTTTGGGGTGTAAACCTATCCCATGAAAAAAATTCACCTAATTGGATACAAAACCACATGTTAGGGTCCTAACCCCATTTCCCTGGGGTTCAAAACCACCCGCTGGTGTAAAAAAACCACCCAATGTAATGTAACCCATATATCCCCAGCCGGTTCAGATCTCCGGTTCGTTGTTCGAGATCAAGCAGAACCCCCAATGCCTGGAAGACATCCTGGTAGATCTCCCGAAGCACAAGTATTCTACCCATCTCTGCCAACTCATCCGCACCATGTTACGTAGGAACTTCCAACAACGACCAACAGCAGTGTGAGTTTCGATTTTTTTAGCAGAAAGTTATAACTCATTGTTTTCTGAAAAAATGTAGGAATTTTAGGTGATTATGGAAGGGGTTTCAGTTTAGGTGTGAAATGTATTATAGCACCTGCTAGCTAACTGTGTTAAACTTAATTTTCTCTTTTTTCTATGAAAAAACAATCTCACATTTATCAGGGATTGAGGAACAAGCGTTGTCAGTTTTAGTACGAAAACTAGAATAGCATGTGCAATCTAACTGTATAAACCTAAAAACATCTATAAACGTAACGGGCCTAGTTGCATTTTCCATAGCTCAGTATGTTCGCACCTATTAAACACTTTCGACAGTGAACTGCTTGCGTTCCCGTATGTCAAAGAATGTCTTCTGCTTAACCCTGACTCAGAGCTTGTTGAAAAGAAGAAGATTTTCACCCCGCCTAAAGGTGAGGTTTGTGTGGTTAGCGCAAATAAACTTTTCACTTTATTCACTTTGGTTTACAATTAAACCCCTCAAAGCCACCTTATAAAAAGCAGAACAACTAAATTATTGCTACAAAACAGATTTATTGATATAAAGTGAAACATGTTGCTGCAAATTGCTCTGTAGCGTAAGATACATCAAGATGAATCATTTTGGAATGACTTCTTGTTTATGGCTTTGTTATTATGAGGCTGAAAGCCATATATATTATTCCAAATTTGTCATATGGTGAAATTTGATATAACAAGGCGTTTGTTGAAAAAGAATCTAGTGTTAGCTGATCACTTAAACTTATAGCTGGACCTGTTGTTCGGTTTCATTCGAAATTCTTAAATTTGTGGTATTGGGTTTACCGAGATGGTACAAAAATCCTAGAAGACCATTTCCCCTCCCCAAGAATTCGCAAGCCACTTCTTAACATTCATTCTTCCAACAGAGGCAATGCCAAAGGGGAAAGGTGTTGAAGCAATATTCGCATACATGACAAAGAATTCGGAAAATGAAGCAGCACAAAAGGATGCTTTCAAACATCTACAAGTTAGAACCAAGAAGAAGGACTTTGGTAGGTTCCAGCCCACTGTGGCTTTTAAAAATAATTAAGAACATTGGCGTAAATAAACAAATAAGAAAGTCAGACAGACATGTCCAAAGAATAAGCCGCAGATCCTGGCTTCTGGCAGGTGATTGGTTTAATATTCACGGTAACTCTTTTTTATTAATTGTCTTATTTGGTAAGGCACTTGAATTCATAATACAGTCTGCAATAGTTTTGGCGTTCTGACTTCTGACTGTGTCAGCCATTTTCATTAAATGGATATGATTATGACTGTAACCAAAAAAGAATATAAGAAATATGATTGTCACCAAATGGTATATGATAGAACACTCTGCAAGAGCTATTCTAACATATCCAGTGTTCATTTCACCTTTAAATAAATATTTCCCATTTCTTGTGAAACAGTGACACTGTTAATTAAATGCGACCATTACAATGCCTCATATATGATCTGTCCAATCTTGAAAAGGTTAGGGATGTAATTTACAGCCTTGTCACACCTATCTTATAGGTATAAATGGTTCTTTTGGCAACCCCATCTTAACACATATGACCCCTCCAGCTCTGGAAGGTTGGGATGTGTAATTTGCGAGTTTATCTTTTCATAACCCCTCCAGCCCTCACCCTCACAACGAGCATGAAGAAGAAGTTGGTTCGACTGATGGAGCAACACATGGACTGCGCTGAGATCCAGCTCCACGGCTACAAGATCCTCCTCAACCTGGTGGAGTTCGCATCGGAGGATCGATCAGTCTTCTACAAGCGCGAGATGATCCGACCAGTTCTCATCGGGATGAGGTCCCATCCGACAAGCGAGCAACTTCAATCCACAGCGTGCTCTCTCATCATGACACTCTCGGCTGATGGTGAATATTTGTTCGACTGGTTTTTACTATATGGTCACAAATTATTATATTTAGAGTTGTTATTTTCTAAATATTGTTACTTGCCTTTTTTAAACATCAAGTCAGTTAACCAGAAAATAATGTTGATGGTGAATTTGGATTTGACTAAAAATGACTGATTAAACAATTTTAAACAGTGAAATTTAAAAAAAATGCTATTTCTATTACTTAAAAATAATAACTAAAAAAATATAAAAATGAGAAAAATGTAAAGTGTAGCCAACAAAGTAAATAGTTAAAGTAAATAAATATTTTTTCTCCTGTTAGTATGAGTATGATTGAGCATTTATACCTTTATTAACTGTGATAACGTGATGTAATATAGAATCGCCTAATATTCCATAACAAGTTGTTTAAAATAATGAACTGATGATGCCAATTGTGGTATAATTATTTTTTTAAATAAAACAAATTTGACTTGCAGTTTATAGTTTTGAGTTTTTTTCCTTTAAAATACTTCTTAACAAATTTCCTATGCAATTAAATTTAGCCTTCCAACATTTCAATTTCCCAACTCATGTTCCAGAGGAGGCAGCCGATATAATTGGACAAGCTGGTGGAGTGCAAGACATTCTGTCCACCATGCGTCAATTCAACAGTCAGCCTGGTATTTGTGCCACATGCTGCGGTGCCTTGTGGAGCTTGTCGGTGAATGGTGGGTGCATGGGTTAGGATAGGAATCCTAGGATATTTTTGTTTATTTTCGTGAATTGAAATGCGTTAACACACAGGCAATCTTCAGATTATCCTGCACCAAACGTTGGGTTACTGGAGCTATTACAGTGTGTTGTGTATGATTTACACTTTCCTTTTAATTTGCCCATCATTTTAGTGGACACAACAGACTAGTTAGCGGACAGTTTCGAACCTGCAACCCTGCAGTTGAAAGGCAATGTACTAAACCACCTCGGTTATCTGTTGGACTAGTGTTTGGGGTATGTTTAAGTGCCTTGCCAATTGACAAAACTGAACAAAATCAGTGTGTAAATGCAGATGATGCAGATCTGTCTTCTCATGACACCTGTTACCCTCTAACCCACTTGGGTGGATACTTAACCATATAACTTCCCTCAGAATCAAATGCTCGGATTGTGACTGAGGAGAAAGGTCTGCAGGATGTATGTAACGCCATGGAAACCCATGCTGACTCATCAGAACTGATCGAAAGTGCTTGCTCAGCAATTTGGTCCCTTTCATTGGAAGGTAACAACCAAAGATGATTTTATAATTACATACAATCATATAACACATTACTTATATTCTAAACACATTAAACCAATCAGAAAAATCAAAATCAACCTTGCATAATACAATTTTTTCTAATTTAATAATGTTTTCTATTTTAAAGTGATACAAAATATGGTACAGTCTATAAGTCTATATGTGCCTTTCAGAGCGAATGATTGTTATTTTTTCTGTTATGAACACAAACAGGTTGATTGTTGTTTAAACAAGAAGTCCGTTAACTAGTCAGTGATGCAAATGTGCAACTCAATTTTTTTAAAACCACCTCACACAAATTTGCTTTCAAACTCACCTGAATCATCCATCATCTACACCAACACAATGTTTGCAGACGACAATGTGGACGTTCTCTCCGATGTCGCCATCACCCTGATTATCGAATCAATGGAGAAACACGTCACAAGGGTGAAAGTTGTGAAGAGCGCTCTCATGGCTCTCGCCAGCATTGTGACGTGCGGGGGTAAGTGGGGTCTGCGATGTTTCATAGAAATCCTTGATGTACGATACCGACATCAATTTAATTTTTATTTAAACCACTAGTAACTGGGCTCAAGCATTGCCCATGAACTACCAATTAAAACAACTAGCGATCGGGTGTTTTAATTGAATCCCATTTCGCTAAACTTGTCATAAATGTTTTACATCACTGTCTTGAAAAAAGGATCGAAATGCCAACAGTGCTTGGATCATTTTATCCATTTTAATGTGACTGAACAGCCTACTTGAATATAAAAAATTAGCTTGTACGACTCAAATAGGAAAAAAACCTGCACCTTTCCTCTTATGGCCTATGTTCTTCTCCCCTAGGCAAGTGTTCTGACAATTGCAAATTCAAATGTTATTTCATTAAGTTTGTGCATACCTCTATAATCAGTTACTAGTAAAAAGTTTTAGTTATCAGCAAGAAATAACTGATCAGTAAGTTCTCTCTCGATAAAGATCAAAATAACTGTTTAAAAATTTCACCAATGAAATGTTTATATGCAAGGCAAAATATACAAGCAGTGGTTTTTGGCTTGATTTCTATCACAGTGAACCTCCTTTACTAAATTCTAATCTAACAGAGGAATGTGCTTACCGTGTGCTAAGTCCGAGCAATGATGTCACGGGGTTAAAGGTCATCACGAACGCGGTGAATCAGCACAAAAATGAGGTGGATATCGCCGAGAGTTTCTGCACCTTGCTGCTGGAGTTGACTGAATACGGTGGGTTTTGCTTGAAGTGCGGGTATTAGTTTATTAAGCACTTATTATTTTGCGACTACTTTTTTAATTTTTAATATTTTAGATAAATAACTTTTAAAAATTATTTTCCCACAACATTATTGTAAGTTTAAGATTAAATGATTTAATCTATGGAAGTTTTAAAGAAGGATAAGATAGTCATGTAAGAGGCGTTATCACACGGGTAATCCGTCGGTTTACCAAATCCTTGCTGTGTGTTGTGCATGATTGAAACGTTTCTTCAATTTAGTAGAACCCAGTAATCCTCTGGGTTCAGGCAATGTCCGTTAAGTGCCTTGTCCATGGACACAACCAATTAGCTAGCAACCAATTTCATACCTACAACCCTTTGACTGAAAGGTGACGCATTAACAAAGATAATAAGTTGGACAATATCGTTAAGTTAACATTCTAGTTGTACCTACTACATACAGCGAAAGATTCTGCTGTTTACATGATATTGTGCTGCACAAAGCACATAGATAAACAAATATATGAGAAAAATCCTATAAAAATGTGGACAAGGGATAATCAGTCTGTTATTTCCATGCAGATGATGTTGTGAATGAATTGAAATCTCCAAGCTTAAGGATCAAGCAAATTGCCATGAATATCCGGAAACAGTTTCGCTCAAATGAGGTTAGTTTTAAGCGATTCACTTTATCTAAAATGCCTTTCTAGAGTAAAATGCCTACTAAGTAATAAGTATTTATTGAAGTATTTCTATTTTGATCAAAAATTCTAATTTGTTCTAAAGTTTCAGTGTCTTTATTACTAAGTTTTGCTCTGCAATAATACTTTTTATTTAATTGAAAATAAATTACAGCGCCATGCTAACGTTATCATGTTTATGTACTTTTGTACCTCTTTCTTAGTTCATGTCTATGATTTTGTGGTCTGCCCATTTACTGTTCCACACCTGGCGATCATATGCTAATGTATCACATTCTTATATATTTATGAATTAATTTGGAAACACTTTTTTATAGAAAATATCTATATATTTATAAATTAATTTGAAAACACTTTTTTTAGAAAATATCTATATATTTATAAATTAATTTGGAAACACTTTTTTTTAGAAAATATCTATATATTTATGAATTAATTTGGAAACACTTTTTTTTAGAAAATATCTATATATTTATAAATTAATTTGAAAACACTTTTTTTAGAAAATATCTATATATTTATAAATTAATTTGGAAACACTTTTTTTTAGAAAATATCCATATATTTATGAATTAATTTGGAAACACTTTTTTTTTTAAATATCTATATATATTTATGAATTAATTTGGAAACACTTTTTTTAGAAAATATCTATATATTTATTAATTAATTTGAAAACACATTTTTTTAGAAAATATCTATATATTTATGAATTAATTTGGAAACACTTTTTTTAGAAAATATCTATATATTTATAAATTAATTTGGAAACACTTTTTTTTAGAAAAATCTATATATTTATAAATTAATTTGGAAACACTGTTTTTAGGAAATATCTGGAGCTACTGAAGTTATTCTTTCAAAGTTCGGGGTAAACGCCCAACGCGCCCCCCAAAGACCCCCGTCAGCTAGAAGTCGACCCCGCTCCGCTGTTAGAAACCGATGACGTCATCAGAGATGACGTAACAACCAAGACTCGTTGATTAAGCGAACATTACTTTAACCTTCCTGAGATTCTGTGTTCTTGTGCACTTAAGCAAGTCGTGTTAAACTGGATCCTGCACATTGTACTGAGCTGTTCGTAATTGTGTAAAGCAATTCAATATTTACTGCAGTCCTGCTCAGCCTTTTTACAATCCAAATATTTTAGATATAGGCCGACAGGAAACACCGTTATTTCGTCCTGAATGTTGGGCAAGCAGGGCTGTACTGAATAGAGGCAAACGTGTATGACATGTTTATGCTGTGTTTTGTACCTGCTTTTATCTTCCTTGTTTAATTTCATGTTTAATATTTAATTTCCTATATCACCTCTCACCTTCCTAATTCAACCGTCATCTGCACTGTAGACACACCCACACACACTGTAATTTTTATTTGCACTTTCCCATTTATTTAGAAATAAACTCATGTCATATGTCCTTGGATGGACTTGTGTATTTGAGCGGCTATATATAGAATATTTAGGTTTATCCCCGTAAATGGGAAAACCAACAGGGTTAACACACAGGCAATCATCAGATTACCTCTCGCCAACCGTTACCGGAGCTGTTGAAGTGTGCAGGGTATGATTTAGACCAGGGATGTCCAACCTTTTATTGTACTGGGCCGCATTGTCACTTAAAATAATTCAATGGGCCGCAGAACCTATTAAATTTCAATAAAAAGGGCAGGGTTCGAATTAATGGTTTTGAAATGATTTGCAAAATGCGCGGATAAGGAGCGCGCGAAAAAAAATTTGGTAATGATAAATTGCCTTAAACGCCCAGTATTTATTTCATAAAGCAGACAGTACCGTTATTTAGTAGTACAGTAATGATAAATTGCAATAAACGTAAGTTTAAAAATTTTAAACCTGCTACCTTTCGGCTGAAAGTCGACGCACTAACC
>CH003313.1:2058848-2128790 GCA_000149265.1 Ciona savignyi | reverse complement strand
TTTTCAGATTTATATGGGCTTATATCTCTCACTCGGTAAGGGAAGTCATCTTCCTCAAGTCTGCTTAATGCATCGGCATTACCATGCTTTGATCCTGGTCGATGGACAAGCTCAAAATCAAATTGGGGTAAATGTTCAACCCATCGCGCACATTGTCCATATAACTCCCGGGATTTCCACAGCCAGCGAAGTGATGCGTGGTCAGTTCTCAATGTAAAGGGGCTTCCTGTGAGGTAACATTTAAATAGTTTAGTAGCAAATATGACTGCAAGCAACTCTTTTCTCGTCGTAGAATAGTGCCTTTCGGCTTTTGTTAGAGTTCTGCTGCCATAAGCCACCACATGTTCTTTGCCGTCTACCACCTGTCCAATTACGCAACCGATGGCGAAGTCGGAAGCATCGGTATCTAGAACGAAAGGTTCTTTAAAGTTCGGGTACTGCAAAACCGGAGCAGATATCAGTGAGTTTTTTAAAGCAACGAATGCTTGTTGACAATCGTCGGACCAGTGAAATTTTTGTTTTTTCTCCGGTTAATTTATGCAATGGCGAAGCAATTCGTGCATAGTCCTTGACAAATTTCCGGTAATAGGAGGTAAGTCCGACAAATTGTCGTACTTGTTTTGTGTTTTTGGGTGTTGGCCATTCTCTTACGGCAGCAACCTTTGCCGGGTCACAACATACACCATCTTTTGAGATGATATGTCCCAAAAACGCCACCTTTTCTCCAAAGAGGTTACACTTTGACGGTTTAAGTGTTAGCCCCGCTTTCTCTATGCGGCAAAATACGTCATCTAAACGTTGAAGATGCTCTTCAAAGTTTCGTCCATAGACAATTATATCATCCAAATATGCTAGTACCCCGTTCCATTCTACCCCATTGAGCACAATGCGCATTAGGTTTTGAAATGTAGCAGCAGAATTCGAAAGCCCCATTGGCATGACATTAAATTCAAACAGGCCGGCATGGACTTGCGAAGGCGGTTTTCTCTCTAGATTCTTTATCCATAGGGATTTGCCAATAACCCGATTTTAAATCAAGTGTTGAAAAGAATACTGACCCAGACATCTCATCCAAACTGTCGTCAATTCTGGGTATGGGATAGCTATTCTTTTTTGACACCTCGTTGAGCCGCCTATAATCAATACAAAATCTCGGCTCACCTGTTTTTTTTCGAACCAAAACAATTGGACTGGACCATGGTGACGTAGATGACCGGATCAAGTCCTGTTCTTTCATCTCTGATATGATCTTTTCGATCTCCTGTTTGGTGTTGTAAGCCGTACGACGCGGATATTGGCGTATGGGTTCGGCGTTCCCGGTATCGATAGTATGTTTCATCAAGTGAGTTTGACCAAGGTCAGATGACGACGTGGAGAATGCCCGCTCGTGCTTCTGCAAAAGTTGGAACACTCGTTCTTTTTGTGGCGATGTCAATGTTCCACCCAGCTTCACACTATCTCGTACATCTTTCGTTTTACTCTGCGCTAAAACACACTTATCTTGGTTAGAGATAGAGCAAATATTTTGGGTCGAAGATGACTGTGTCGGATTCGAATGCTGGATTTTCGGTTCACTCCAGGCTACACAAGTTTCTGGCAAGAAGTTAGGCACGTTTCCAAATGCAGACACCGGTGTCATTGCGGCAAGTCGCACACCACTCGGTATACAAATGGTCTCGTCCGTAAAATTTGCAACCTTTATGGGTACTCGGCCTGCTTTTACTGCCGTAAGCCCGTTACCCGGTAATAAACCATACTTGGCACCAAATCCCTCTAATCGCTCAACAAACACCGGAAAATCAGGTACATTGTCGTCACCTGGGTGGTTCTCCATTGCGCAGTTCACTATCAATTCGGTAAAAGCTGGGACTTGTACACTTTCCACAACGTATATTTCCTGACATTCAGGAATAAAAGATTTGTTCAATATTGGGATGCTTGCGTCGCCAGCCATCATAACGTTCGTTCTGTAACATAAACGACACTGGTTTTTCTGCAGGAAATCTAAACCCAAAATAAATTTGTGTGCGATATCTATGGACACGTATACTTTCATGGAAACATTTAATCCACCGACAGTGAGCATAGTATATGTAGTTCCCAATACTCCCACCGGTTTATCGTTGGCGCCAACAAACCGGATATTTGGAGACAATTCCAAAAGCCGTGTACCCGGCTGTATTTTGTCCAGCACGTCTTTTCGTATCAGCGTGATTGTCGAGCCAGTATCAACCAAAGCGCTGATTGTAACATCATTCACGAGAATATTAGCAAACCGATGTAATTTAATCGGTTTAGTACAACCTACTTTTTTAAGCTTGACTGGGACTTCAATTCTGCTTACGGTGTTTTGATTATTCTCCACTCCAGTGCCCCTTCGCTCGCATTGTGGCCTGTGGGTTATTGCACGTTCAGTAAAAGTTTTACTCTTGGCAGAGACACGTACTTTCCCGTTTATCCTGTCGACTTGTCGCTGGACATTAGGGCAGAATCGCCTAATGTGTCCACGTTCACCACAACTAAAACACTCACGTTCGACAAAGTTTGAGCCATATTCTCTTGGTCGACTTAATATCGGCTGGTATTGCTGCCTTGCCCCGCGCTCGCCGAATTCTACGAATGTGCGTTGTAGGCCTTCGATGCTCGTTTTCATTGCTCGTATCCCTTGTACTATTTCGTTTTGGTGTGCGACACTTTCTATCGATCCTTCCGATTTCGATGTGGAGCTAAATGGAGGTGAAATAGGAGCTACCTCTAGTGAATGTGATGTTGTAGCTTGCAACATTAGCTGAGCAGCTTTCCAGAAATCACGGGAAAAATCTATTTTACTCGGTATTGTTTTTGCTAACTCACGGTCGCGTATGCCGTTCATTAACACCATATACGTCACTTCATTACGGAGATGTGCTTCCTCATCTAGAGAGTACGCACGACCCCCTAGGTGTTTTACGGCGAATACAAACTGTTCGTTACTTTCATGTGCCATTTGACAACGCCTTATTAGCTCCGCTCGCAAAGATTCACGTTGTGTGTTTCCACCATTTAAGCTTAGAGCACGTTCGATCAAAGTCTTAATTGGTAGTTCATAAATACAAGCATCCTTTGCTTGTATTTTCCATTTTAATCTTTCGGGTATTGAGGTAAGGAATAGGTGACGCTTAACCTCGTCGTTTGCTTTCACACTCTCACAATAAGAGTTGAACACCCTTATAAAATCGACAAGATCTTGGTTGGGCGAAAATACGGGCGGGGGCATAAATAAATTAAAAGACATAACGAACGTCAATTTTAAAAACTATAAAAACGAGTTCTCGCTGTAAGGTAAACTAAGACAGACTAAGCGATTACAGGGTCCTGGCAGGATCGCCAATTTTGTTACGGCTTTTGCGCCTAGAATAGTGTGGTCCCAGAACCCTGTTTTAACGGCCAATCGTGAGACCTGTCTGCCTTAGTCTACTATAAATAATACGCCATTACAATAGGGCGATTTAATAAAACGTAAAAGATAAAAGAATAATAAAAACTGCGACAAACGTCAACTGGTATCTGATAGCGCTCAATACACCGTACAATACTCCGTCCAATACTCAATACGCCGTACAACACTCAATACACTCAAACACGATACTCAAAGCTTGGAGAAGGAAAATACTGTGCACTTGTTTGAAGGTACAACGAGAACTGCCCTGACAAAATAGTTTAGGCCGGACAACGGTAAAAGCTTGAAAAACAATTAGTGCCGACAATTGATAACCGTGTGTGCGGGTGGCTAGAACGCCTAAAGAGGTGCAACTTAAAACCATCTTGGTCATAGATAAAGTGCTAAGTAGCAATTAAAAGTGCAAAGTAAAGATAATAGTGCAAATGAAAACAAGTGGAAAAGCTTGAAAAACCAAGACGAAGTGAACAATAAAAGGAAAACAACAACCCTAAAACTGAAAACTCTTACTCCAACCAATCCATAACACTACCAGTACTGTTGGCGACCGTTGTATCCAAAATCTTGATTCATTGAGTTGCCATCACCGTATGATCTTCGGTTATTATCCTGGCCATAAGATGCTTGAATTCTCTTGACTTCTTGAGAATACCCGATCGATGGACCATTAATGAAATGCACATTGCGGCCGTAGGTTGATTTGGATCGGTCTTGCTCAGAACCGTAGTAAGAACTACGTCTATCACCACTGTGTTTGTAACCATCAACAAGGTTAGACTGAGCCAGCACCATTCCTGATCTTGATGGCAAGTAAATCTAAAAATTCAACCAGAAATAAATAATTTTGTCAGAGCACGTCTGATATAATATACAACCTACCATCATTGAGTTGGGAGAGTTTTCAAACTGTTCATTCATTGAGTGGAATTCAACATTGGCTTGGTTTCTGCTGTGACCACCAAAGCAATTATCATCCGTATCTAACATGATCTTATAACTGGAAATGGAAATAATTTATATGATTGACCACCAACAGACACTTTCGAATATAATATTAGTTTTTATCATACCTTCCACGTTGTCTAACTGGTATTTTGTAATCCGGATAACTTTTCGTTGGATGGAAATTAAAAACAAAGACAAGACCAGCTCGTTCGAACACAATCACTTTATCTCCATTGTGTGTTCGTGTTACCACAGCCTGTGATAAAGTTGGTAACATCGGAATAAAGACGATCTGCTTAAAAATGACAAACCTGGTTTGATTTGAGCCAACCGAATCTCTCTTCTGTTTTGTTGATAGCTCGATCGAATCTGTTCAAATATTTGTATCTCATCTGCTGGTTGTCAGCCATATGGAACTGTCTTCGAGCGAATTGATAATTGTCGTTGTTTGATGGAGATGGAAGCTCAACCCAGTCTGGATGTCCGAATTCATTACCTGGGTACAACAAGCCATGTTAGAATGATCCAAACACAAATTTATTTTACTTACCAATGAAATTAAGGAACCCTTGTCCAGCAAATGCATGTGTGAATAGTCGGCTCATCTTGTAAAGACTTAAACCACGATCCAATTGTGGAGTCACCTGTTGACACTCGGACATTGGGGAATCCCCAATCAATATACGACTGAGTGTCATACGACCAACTTCATTCTAGCGCAAAATTAGACGTTATAATTTGTTGAGTTCCTCAACCTACTAATGTTAAGAATATCAAACCTGTTCATGGTTCTCAGTAAACATGATCTTCTTCTCATCGTTTCGATTTTCCTCGAGCATTTGTCGGATGAAATGCATGTCCCACTCTTCATCTCGCATCTCACTGAACAGCTGTACAAGTAAAAAAAAATTAAAGAACCGGTTGGTTGTATTACAATTTAATAATTTAGTCTTACTTTTGCCCAAATGTTTGCTGCGTCTTTACAAAGTCTGTAGTCAAATCCAAGCCCTCCGTCACGCACTGGTCTGCTAAGAGCTGTCATTCCTTGAACATCCTAAGATGTTGAAGATTGGTTTTTGATGTTTAATTACATATCTTCTCAAATATTTTACCTCAGCAATTGTGATCAAATTTGGGTAGAAATTGTGAAGCATATCATTCATTAACATCAGATAAGCCAATCCTTCAGTTCGCATTTGCCTACCGAAGTATTGCTGGTAGTCTCGACTGCAGAGTTGATGTTGCCCTGAGATAATATATTGTCATATGAATCCTGATTGGATTACGTTTATATAAGAAACCAACCATATTTGGAAGGATCATGAAATATCATAGTCGACAATCCATTGAATCGGAAACCATCAACATGGAATTCGTTGACGTAATAACGCAACTGTGACAGAAGGAATCGAAGAGTTTCCCATCTGCAAAGTAATTTATTTACAGAACTACTGAGGTGGTTAAATTATATTAACCCTACTTCGTATAATCAAAAACCCTTGTATCGTTTTGATTGTTGAATCCTTGTGGTCCATCATCAAAATAGCAAGCATCAGTTCCATCAAACATGTTTAATCCATCTAGATCATTCTTTGAAGCTTCTCCATGCATCACATCCAACATTACGTAGATCCCCATTCCATGAGCAGTGTCCACCAACTCTTTAAACTCTTCAGGTGTCCCGTATCGACTGTAACAATATTAGTGTTAGAGAAGCATGCTATGAACTGAACCTGTGTTGGTTACCTTGAAGCAGAAAAGTAGTTGGTAACTTGGTAACCCCAACTCGGGTAGTAAGAATGTTCGACTACGGCCATGAGGAGAAGTGAGTTGTACCCTTGATCCCGGATGCGAGGGAGGATATTGGAAGTGAAATATCGGTAGGTGGAAATTTCACATCGTTCCGATGCGATTCCGATGTGAGCTTCGTAGATGCGGAGGCGATCTGGTTTGCGCGGTCTAGTGTGAGTTATCTAGACAAAAATCGTTTGTGAGATTCTACATTTGCGTAATCATATCAGGATCGTACCTGGAATCTTTGGGAAGATGGGGGATTCCAGAACTTCCACTTGAAAGCCTGATTATGGTCACATTGAACGACATACTTTGCCCATGGAGATATTCTTTCAATTGTTTGGTTTTCCTTTGTTTCTATAACGATCTATGGAACCATTGATTAGCGTGCATTGCTTAATCTTTATTCCAATGGCCGGTTTTAACTTACTTTAAGTTCACTGCAATGGCGAACAGCACACGATCCATCTCGATTTGCCGGAATAAAGAGTTCCCACTTTCCAAATCCAACTTCACGATATGGAATGAGATTCCAGTTGTCTGTATGTATCTTTGTTAGTGTTTTAAATAAGTAAAATATGAAAAATTCTTACTGAATTCTCCTTTAAGATAAACGGCTCTGGCATTGGGAATCCACTCCATGCATCTTACTCTCCCATCTTCCATCATCATCACTCCAAAGTCCTTGTATGCGTGAGTAAATCGATCAAGTCCTTCCTCCCTCTCAATCGCCATCTTTGTTTTCTCAAACATGCCGTATCTTGGTGGATATGAAATCTATCAGTTCTACATCCTCAAGATATTTAAACCTTATCTTACCTTGCCCGAATGTCAGCTTCATGCATCCGAAGTTGAGGGTAGTCTCTGAAGAGGTTCTCAATTGAGGGAACTCCCCACTGCTGCATATCTTGGTTGTTGAAGCTTGTACTTTCCATGCTGAAGTATTTCGTGAAGCTGAAGATGCTTTGAACGAAGCTTGAATTGAATGATGATTTCCTTGCTTAGTGTCATCTCTTTTTATAGCAAGAATTCCAATCAATACAAGATTAATCATGTCAGCTGAGTTAAACTAAAGTTTATTATATACTTAATTACGGTATTATGCTTCATTAATTCCATTGTCATTTTGAATGTGCTAATCCCTTAATATGATTTAATAAGAACAAGTGTAATATTAAACAAGTCCTTTTTATAAACAAAATAATACCCATATTTATATTCACAACAAAAACGGTAGTTTCGATCCGGGCGACAACGCCCCCGCGTTTTTTCACTACACATGCAACAATGTTCAGTCATATCTTATGCTTTGTTCCACCACCAAAACAATTAAACCACTGCTATACGTTTAATATTATTATCCGGCCTGGCGGAATGTGAAATATTTTACCAATCAGCACATTTAAGTAACTGTTTTGTCGGGTCACAGTGGGGTGCATCCTCTAGATTTGTTTCCATATGGAAACATCGTACTTTAGGTTGTGGTTTTGTTATTTTGCGAAGTTTATAAAGACATTAGCAGGACTTTTGACTTTTTTCTTAAGAATATCTTTTTTAATGTAAAAAGTGGTCGTTTATGTTTGGTGCCAAGCTTAGAATCGATCAGATGAATCTTTTCGACCGATTTTCGAAGTTTTCGGGTTACGATGTAAGCTTACAAAAACACGTTAAAAGCTTTCCAAATATGTGATAATTAGTCTCTAGATCAGCCTCTAGTCGCATTAGGTGTTGCTAAAAAGCAGTTTTACTTAAAGTTATTTATAACACGTATTGTTCACAATCAGTATTGTCGATTGGGCGGGAAATTCGCAATCGTTTTTCCAAAAGGTAAAGTATTCGAAACGATTTTCCGAATACCACAATAAGGAAAAGCTGTGTAATACCACCACGTATTTTTTCGCTTTTAAATAAACACTTAGACGGTTGCATTTGTAATGAAAAACTGCTTGAAATGCAATGGAACAGACAGCAATAGTTCAGGATTCAGCACTGAGCAGGTTTATTATGATATGAACATGAAGTACTGTGTAGTTAGTCACGGTAAGGATTTCTATTGAAAGGCGACGCGCTTAACCGCTAGGCCAACCGGCCGGTTGTGTGACTATATGGTTAACGCAACCGATACATACCCCGAATCATATACAAAAAATCGTTTATATTATGAAGAAGTATGGTAGTATATTTTAAAACGGTTGTGAGTTTTAATTTAATATTTAAAAAATCCCCAGTTATTTAGAAAACACTAAATATGACAAAAAACCTTTCTACGGGATGCCTCTCAGTTTAAGTTAGCAGTTCAGTTTTTGTATTTGGTTTACAATTTTACCTGTTAAAGAGGAGTGTAATTGGATGTATTCTGTAAAAAAATTTAAGGATTTAATATTAATTAATAAGACTCAATTTCATTATCGGCATTGGTTTAGTTTATTTTTTGCTCTTTCATTACAATAAAGAAGAATAGCAGAGTTATTTAAAAAAAAGAGTCAAGATAAAAAGGAAAAAATAAAAAAACACATTTACTTCCAATCGTGTAGCCAATTTGGTGGTAAGAAAGAATTTATGAAATATCGGAGAATCCAGTACCGATCTCGTGCATTAGTGGAAGGTAGAATACAAAGACGCTTCACGCCATCGCCGTCCAGCAACCGTGGACAAACATTAGGAAGAATTTACTTAAAATTTTAAAACTGTTAAAGAAAATTTAACGATTTAAATCAAGAGTTAAAAAGAATCTCTTACATGAAAGTTTTAGAAATGATAGCTACGATGATCTAGTCCTAGTGTATTCAACCCGCTTTTAGGCAGAAAATATTAGCTAAAGCGCTGTAGATGAATTCAATTCTTACAGGAATAACTTAATTGGATACATCCTTACAGTTTACGCGGGCGAGACTGAAAACTATAGTTGAAATTAAATTTCAGGAGGTTACATACCGTAATAGATTCAGCACATGGTGTCAATTAAATCACAGTCCATTGTTTTAAACAATTTAAGCTGGGGATAAAAATGTTTCGGAATATTTTTGAAAAGTGAACACATGGCAATCCCTTAGAAGCCATAAAAGATTCCTCCTCAGATGTGCGACGTATCACTATTACATGTGTCGCATTCAATCTATTGATGCTAAATGGCTGCCTGAACGCACGACCTGATTTCAAGTGGAAACATTTAACCTTTTACTTATTGTTGGTAAGTAATCTGTTGTTATTTAATGTAGTTATTACATTAATCCAATATCTGTTTTTTTATGTTTTTTTTATTTTAAGGGGAACTGAAGTCGATTTTAGGAATATCTTAATAAATGGAAAAAATACGCTGATTTCAAAAATCAAATCAGTTTCTTCCAATATTTTTTTGTTAAAAAGTTATGAGCAGATATGCATTTTATTTTATGTTAGGGAATTTCCCGTATTACGTCATTGACGTTGTTGAGATTTCGTGCCTATATGCGCTGTATTCAATCATGTGCCAGTTTAGAGAGGAATTAGTAACAGAAACGCCTGCAGGAGCGTTGTAGTTTTTTTTTATGGAGACTTAGCATAACACTTGTAATATATGCTAATTGAACCAATGTACGCGCGTGACAGCTTACCTTAAGCGCGGTCATTCAGGCCTACACGGTCCTGGACCTAAGCTGAATGCTGAGGTATACATGTCTCGTATTTAAATGAATTTAGAATAATAAGTCTTAGCAATTTATATCATAAATCATAAAGATGAAGACAGATACAAGAAAACTAGAACAGAATGCACTGTAACTGCCAGCAATTTATCTAGAAATAAACCAGCCATCAAGCAAAGGCTAGACTATGCGGATGGAAATCGACTTCAGTTCCCCTTTAAATTTAATGAAAACATGAATGCAACATCTATCATTTATTTACAACTGTTGACGCGGTACAAGGAAATTATCAGGACAACACATCTAATGAGCAAAAGAGTAAGAGTAAACATTTACTTTAAAGCTCTTTGAGCAAAGGCTATTTTATACTTATGGAATGTACATATAATAAACTACGAACTGCACACAGGTATATGTACTACAAATACAACATATATGTAAAGCTAGTAAATCTAAAATCTTTATTGCGTAAATTTTCTTCCACGGTTAATATTGATGATGTTCTACCAGTACTGTTGGCGACCGTTGTATCCAAAATCTTGATTCATTGAGTTGCCATCACCGTATGATCTTCGGTTATTATCCTGGTTATAAGATGCTTGAATTCTCTTGACTTCTTGAGAATACCCGATCGATGGACCATTAATGAAATGCACATTGCGGCCGTAGGTTGATTTGGATCGGTCTTGCTCAGAACCGTAGTAAGAACTACGTCTATCACCACTGTGTTTGTAACCATCAACAAGGTTAGACTGAGCCAGCACCATTCCTGATCTTGATGGCAAGTAAATCTAAAAATTCAACCAGAAATAAATAATTTTGTCAGAGCACGTCTGATATAATATACAACCTACCATCATTGAGTTGGGAGAGTTTTCAAACTGTTCATTCCTTGAGTGGAATTCAACATTGGCTTGGTTTCTGCTGTGACCACCAAAGCAATTATCATCCGTATCTAACATGATCTTATAACTGGAAATGGAAATAATTTATATGATTGACCACCAACAGACACTTTCAAATATAATATTAGTTTTTATCATACCTTCCACGTTGTCTAACTGGTATTTTGTAATCCGGATAACTTTTCGTTGGATGGAAATTAAAAACAAAGACAAGACCAGCTCGTTCGAATACCATCACTTTATCTCCATTGTGTGTTCGTGTTACCACAGCCTGTGATAAAGTTGGTAACATCGGAATAAAGACGATCTGCTTAAAAATGACAAACCTGGTTTGATTTGAGCCAACCGAATCTCTCTTCTGTTTTGTTGATAGCTCGATCGAATCTGTTCAGATATTTGTATCTCATCTGCTGGTTGTCAGCCAGATGGAACTGTCTTCGAGCGAATTGATAATTGTCGTTGTTTGATGGAGATGGAAGCTCAACCCAGTCTGGATGTCCGAATTCATTACCTGGGTACAACAAGCCATGTTAGAATGATCCAAACACAAATTTATTTCACTTACCAATGAAATTAAGGAACCCTTGTCCAGCAAATGCATGTGTGAATAGTCGGCTCATCTTGTAAAGACTTAAACCACGATCCAATTGTGGAGTCATCTGTTGACACTCGGACATTGGGGAATCCCCAATCAATTTACGACTGAGTGTCATACGACCAACTTCATTCTAGCGCAAAATTAGACGTTATAATTTGTTGAGTTCCTCAACCTACTAATGTTAAGAATATCAAACCTGTTCATGGTTCTCAGTAAACATGATCTTCTTCTCATCGTTTCGATTTTCCTCGAGCATTTGTCGGATGAAATGCATGTCCCACTCTTCATCTCGCATCTCACTGAATAGCTGTACAAGTAAAAAAAAAATAAAGAACCCGGTTGGTTGTATTACAATTTAATAATTTAGTCTTACTTTTGCCCAAATGTTTGCTGCGTCTTTACAAAGTCTGTAGTCAAATCCAAGCCCTCCGTCACGCACTGGTCTGCTAAGAGCTGGCATTCCTTGAACATCCTAAGATGTTGAAGATTGGTTTGATGTTTAATTACATATCTTCTCAAATATTTTACCTCAGCAATTGTGATCAAATTTGGGTAGAAATTGTGAAGCATATCATTCATTAACATCAGATAAGCCAATCCTTCAGTTCGCATTTGCCTACCGAAGTATTGCTGGTAGTCTCGACTGCAGAGTTGATGTTGCCCTGAGATAATATATTGTCATATGAATCCTGATTGGATTACGTTTATATAAGAAACCAACCATATATTGGAAGGATCATGAAATATCATAGTCGACAATCCATTGAATCGGAAACCATCAACATGGAATTCGTTGACGTAATAACGCAACTGTGACAGAAGGAATCGAAGAGTTTCCCATCTGCAAAGTAATTTATTTACAGAACTACTGAGGTGGTTAAATTATATTAACCCTACTTCGTATAATCAAAAACCCTTGTATCGTTTTGATTGTTGAATCCTTGTGGTCCATCATCAAAATAGCAAGCATCAGTTCCATCAAACATGTTTAATCCATCTAGAACATTCTTTGAAGCTTCTCCATGCATCACATCCAACATTACGTAGATCCCCATTCCATGAGCAGTGTCCACCAACTCTTTAAACTCTTCAGGTGTCCCGTATCGACTGTAACAATATTAGTGTTAGAGAAGCATGCTATGAACTGAACCTGTGTTGGTTACCTTGAAGCAGAAAAGTAGTTGGTAACTTGGTAACCCCAACTCGGGTAGTAAGAATGTTCGACTACGGCCATGAGGAGAAGTGAGTTGTACCCTTGATCCCGGATGCGAGGGAGGATATTGGAAGTGAAATATCGGTAGGTGGAAATTTCACATCGTTCCGATGCGATTCCGATGTGAGCTTCGTAGATGCGGAGGCGATCTGGTTTGCGCTGTCTAGTGTGAGTTATCTAGACAAAAATCGTTTGTGAGATTCTACATTTGCGTAATCATATCAGGATCGTACCTGGAATCTTTGGGAAGATGGGGGATTCCAGAACTTCCACTTGAAAGCCTGATTATGGTCACATTGAACGACATACTTTGCCCATGGAGATATTCTTTCAATTGTTTGGTTTTCCTTTGTTTCTATAACGATCTATGGAACCATTGATTAGCGTGCATTGCTTAATCTTTATTCCAATGCCGGTTTTAACTTACTTTAAGTTCACTGCAATGGCGAACAGCACACGATCCATCTCGATTTGCCGGAATAAAGAGTTCCCACTTTCCAAATCCAACTTCACGATATGGAATGAGATTCCAGTTGTCTGTATGTATCTTTGTTAGTGTTTTAAATAAGTAAAATATGAAAAATTCTTACTGAATTCTCCTTTAAGATAAACGGCTCTGGCATTGGGAATCCACTCCATGCATCTTACTCTCCCATCTTCCATCATCATCACTCCAAAGTCCTTGTATGCGTGAGTAAATCGATCAAGTCCTTCCTCCCTCTCAATCGCCATCTTTGTTTTCTCAAACATGCCGTATCTTGGTGGATATGAAATCTATCAGTTCTACATCCTCAAGATATTTAAACCTTATCTTACCTTGCCCGAATGTCAGCTTCATGCATCCGAAGTTGAGGGTAGTCTCTGAAGAGGTTCTCAATTGAGGGAACTCCCCACTGCTGCATATCTTGGTTGTTGAAGCTTGTACTTTCCATGCTGAAGTATTTCGTGAAGCTGAAGATGCTTTGAACGAAGCTTGAATTGAATGATGATTTCCTTGCTTAGTGTCATCTCTTTTTATAGCAAGAATTCCAATCAATACAAGATTAATCATGTCAGCTGAGTTAAACTAAAGTTTATTATATACTTAATTACGGTATTATGCTTCATTAATTCCATTGTCATTTTGAATGTGCTAATCCCTTAATATGATTTAATAAGAACAAGTGTAATATTAAACAAGTCCTTTTTATAAACAAAATAATACCCATATTTATATTCACAACAAAAACGGTAGTTTCGATCCGGGCGACAACGCCCCGCGTTTTTTCACTACACATGCAACAATGTTCAGTCATATCTTATGCTTTGTTCCACCACCAAAACAATTAAACCACTGCTATACGTTTAATATTATTATCCGGCCTGGCGGAATGTGAAATATTTTACCAATCAGCACATTTAAGTAACTGTTTTGTCGGGTCACAGTGGGGTGCATCCTCTAGATTTGTTTCCATATGGAAACATCGTACTTTAGGTTGTGGTTTTGTTATTTTGCGAAGTTTATAAAGACATTAGCAGGACTTTTGACTTTTTTCTTAAGAATATCTTTTTTAATGTAAAAAGTGGTCGTTTATGTTTGGTGCCAAGCTTAGAATCGATCAGATGAATCTTTTCGACCGATTTTCGAAGTTTTCGGGTTACGATGTGAGCTTACAAAAACACGTTAAAAGCTTTCCAAATATGTGATAATTAGTCTCTAGATCAGCCTCTAGTCGCATTAGGTGTTGCTAAAAAGCAGTTTTACTTAAAGTTATTTATAACACGTATTGTTCACAATCAGTATTGTCGATTGGGCGGGAAATTCGCAATCGTTTTTCCAAAAGGTAAAGTATTCGAAACGATTTTCCGAATACCACAATAAGGAAAAGCTGTGTAATACCACCACGTATTTTTTCGCTTTTAAATAAACACTTAGACGGTTGCATTTGTAATGAAAAACTGCTTGAAATGCAATGGAACAGACAGCAATAGTTCAGGATTCAGCACTGAGCAGGTTTATTATGATATGAACATGAAGTACTGTGTAGTTAGTCACGGTAAGGATTTCTATTGAAAGGCGACGCGCTTAACCGCTAGGCCAACCGGCCGGTTGTGTGACTATATGGTTAACGCAACCGATACATACCCCGAATCATATACAAAAAATCGTTTATATTATGAAGAAGTATGGTAGTATATTTTAAAACGGTTGTGAGTTTTAATTTAATATTTAAAAAATCCCCAGTTATTTAGAAAACACTAAATATGACAAAAAACCTTTCTACGGGATGCCTCTCAGTTTAAGTTAGCAGTTCAGTTTTTGTATTTGGTTTACAATTTTACCTGTTAAAGAGGAGTGTAATTGATGTATTCTGTAAAAAAATTTAAGGATTGAATATTAATTAATAAGACTCAATTTCATTATCGGCATTGGTTTAGTTTATTTTTCGCTCTTTCATTACAATAAAGAAGAATAGCAGAGTTATTTAAAAAAAAGAGTCAAGATAAAAAGGAAAAAAATAAAAAAACACATTTACCTTCCAATCGTGTAGCCCAATTTGGTGGTAAGAAAGAATTTATGAAATATCGGAGAATCCAGTACCGATCTCGTGCATTAGTGGAAGGTAGAATACAAAGACGCATCACGCCATCGCCGTCCAGCAACCGTGGACAAACATTAGGAAGAATTTACTTAAAATTTTAAAACTGTTAAAGAAAATTTAACGATTTAAATCAAGAGTTAAAAAGAATCTCTTACATGAAAGTTTTAGAAATGATAGCTACGATGATCTAGTCCTAGTGTATTCAACCCGCTTTTAGGCAGAAAATATTAGCTAAAGCGCTGTAGATGAATTCAATTCTTACAGGAATAACTTAATTGGATACATCCTTACAGTTTACGCGGGCGAGACTGAAAACTATAGTTGAAATTAAATTTCAGGAGGTTACATACCGTAATAGATTCAGCACATGGTGTCAATTAAATCACAGTCCATTGTTTTAAACAATGTAAGCTGGGGATAAAAATGTTTTGGAATATTTTTGAAAAGTGAACACATGGCAATCCCTTAGAAGCCATAAAAGATTCCTCCTCAGATGTGCGACGTATCACTATTATATGTGTCGCATTCAATCTATTGATGCTAAATGGCTGCCTGAACGCACGACCTGATTTCAAGTGGAAACATTTAACCTTTTACTTATTGTTGGTAAGTAATCTGTTGTTATTTAATGTAGTTATTACATTAATCCAATATCTGTTTTTTTATGTTTTTTTTATTTTAAGGGGAACTGAAGTCGATTTTAGGAATATCTTAATAAATGGAAAAAATACGCTGATTTCAAAAATCAAATCAGTTTCTTCCAATATTTTTTTGTTAAAAAGTTATGAGCAGATATGCATTTTATTTTATGTTAGGGAATTTCCCGTATTACGTCATTGACGTTGTTGAGATTTCGTGCCTATATGCGCTGTATTCAATCATGTGCCAGTTTAGAGAGGAATTAGTAACAGAAACGCCTGCAGGAGCGTTGTAGTTTTTTTTTTATGGAGACTTAGCATAACACTTGTAATATATGCTAATTGAACCAATGTACGCGCGTGACAGCTTACCTTAAGCGCGGTCATTCAGGCCTACACGGTCCTGGACCTAAGCTGAATGCTGAGGTATACATGTCTCGTATTTAAATGAATTTAGAATAATAAGTCTTAGCAATTTATATCATAAATCATAAAGATGAAGACAGAACAAGAAAACTAGAACAGAATGCACTGTAACTGCCAGCAATTTATCTAGAAATAAACCAGCCATCAAGCAAAGGCTAGACTATGCGGTGGAAATCGACTTCAGTTCCCCTTTAAATTTAATGAAAACATGAATGCAACATCTATCATTTATTTACAACTGTTGACGCGGTACAAGGAAATTATCAGGACAACACATCTAATGAGCAAAAGAGTAAGAGTAAACATTTACTTTAAAGCTCTTTGAGCAAAGGCTATTTTATACTTATGGAATGTACATGTAATAAACTACGAACTGCACACAGGTATATGTACTACAAATACAACATATATGTAAAGCTAGTAAATCTAAAATCTTTATTGCGTAAATTTTCTTCCACGGTTAATATTGATGATGTTCTACCAGTACTGTTGGCGACCGTTGTATCCAAAATCTTGATTCATTGAGTTGCCATCACCGTATGATCTTCGGTTATTATCCTGGCCATAAGATGCTTGAATTCTCTTGACTTCTTGAGAATACCCGATCGATGGACCATTAATGAAATGCACATTGCGGCCGTAGGTTGATTTGGATCGGTCTTGCTCAGAACCGTAGTAAGAACTACGTCTATCACCACTGTGTTTGTAACCATCAACAAGGTTAGACTGAGCCAGCACCATTCCTGATCTTGATGGCAAGTAAATCTAAAAATTAAACCAGAAATAAATAATTTTGTCAGAGCACGTCTGATATAATATACAACCTACCATCATTGAGTTGGGAGAGTTTTCAAACTGTTCATTCATTGAGTGGAATTCAACATTGGCTTGGTTTCTGCTGTGACCACCAAAGCAATTATCATCCGTATCTAACATGATCTTATAACTGGAAATGGAAATAATTTATATGATTGACCACCAACAGACACTTTCGAATATAATATTAGTTTTTATCATACCTTCCACGTTGTCTAACTGGTATTTTGTAATCCGGATAACTTTTCGTTGGATGGAAATTAAAAACAAAGACAAGACCAGCTCGTTCGAACACAATCACTTTATCTCCATTGTGTGTTCGTGTTACCACAGCCTGTGATAAAGTTGGTAACATCGGAATAAAGACGATCTGCTTAAAAATGACAAACCTGGTTTGATTTGAGCCAACCGAATCTCTCTTCTGTTTTGTTGATAGCTCGATCGAATCTGTTCAGATATTTGTATCTCATCTGCTGGTTGTCAGCCATATGGAACTGTCTTCGAGCGAATTGATAATTGTCGTTGTTTGATGGAGATGGAAGCTCAACCCAGTCTGGATGTCCGAATTCATTACCTGGGTACAACAACCATGTTAGAATGATCCAAACACAAATTTATTTTACTTACCAATGAAATTAAGGAACCCTTGTCCAGCAAATGCATGTGTGAATAGTCGGCTCATCTTGTAAAGACTTAAACCACGATCCAATTGTGGAGTCACCTGTTGACACTCGGACATTGGGGAATCCCCAATCAATATACGACTGAGTGTCATACGACCAACTTCATTCTAGCGCAAAATTAGACGTTATAATTTGTTGTAGATTCCTCAACCTACTAATGTTAAGAATATCAAACCTGTTCATGGTTCTCAGTAAACATGATCTTCTTCTCATCGTTTCGATTTTCCTCGAGCATTTGTCGGATGAAATGCATGTCCCACTCTTCATCTCGCATCTCACTGAACAGCTGTACAAGTAAAAAAAAAATTAAAGAACCGGTTGGTTGTATTACAATTTAATAATTTAGTCTTACTTTTGCCCAAATGTTTGCTGCGTCTTTACAAAGTCTGTAGTCAAATCCAAGCCCTCCGTCACGCACTGGTCTGCTAAGAGCTGTCATTCCTTGAACATCCTAAGATGTTGAAGAATTGGTTTTGATGTTTAATTACATATCTTCTCAAATATTTTACCTCAGCAATTGTGATCAAATTTGGGTAGAAATTGTGAAGCATATCATTCATTAACATCAGATAAGCCAATCCTTCAGTTCGCATTTGCCTACCGAAGTATTGCTGGTAGTCTCGACTGCAGAGTTGATGTTGCCCTGAGATAATATATTGTCATATGAATCCTGATTGGATTACGTTTATATAAGAAACCAACCATATTTGGAAGGATCATGAAATATCATAGTCGACAATCCATTGAATCGGAAACCATCAACATGGAATTCGTTGACGTAATAACGCAACTGTGACAGAAGGAATCGAAGAGTTTCCCATCTGCAAAGTAATTTATTTACAGAACTACTGAGGTGGTTAAATTATATTAACCCTACTTCGTATAATCAAAAACCCTTGTATCGTTTTGATTGTTGAATCCTTGTGGTCCATCATCAAAATAGCAAGCATCAGTTCCATCAAACATGTTTAATCCATCTAGAACATTCTTTGAAGCTTCTCCATGCATCACATCCAACATTACGTAGATCCCCATTCCATGAGCAGTGTCCACCAACTCTTTAAACTCTTCAGGTGTCCCGTATCGACTGTAACAATATTAGTGTTAGAGAAGCATGCTATGAACTGAACCTGTGTTGGTTACCTTGAAGCAGAAAAGTAGTTGGTAACTTGGTAACCCCAACTCGGGTAGTAAGAATGTTCGACTACGGCCATGAGGAGAAGTGAGTTGTACCCTTGATCCCGGATGCGAGGGAGGATATTGGAAGTGAAATATCGGTAGGTGGAAATTTCACATCGTTCCGATGCGATTCCGATGTGAGCTTCGTAGATGCGGAGGCGATCTGGTTTGCGCGGTCTAGTGTGAGTTATCTAGACAAAAATCGTTTGTGAGATTCTACATTTGCGTAATCATATCAGGATCGTACCTGGAATCTTTGGGAAGATGGGGGATTGCAGAACTTCCACTTGAAAGCCTGATTATGGTCACATTGAACGACATACTTTGCCCATGGAGATATTCTTTCAATTGTTTGGTTTTCCTTTGTTTCTATAACGATCTATGGAACCATTGATTAGCGTGCATTGCTTAATCTTTATTCCAATGCCGGTTTTAACTTACTTTAAGTTCACTGCAATGGCGAACGGCACACGATCCATCTCGATTTGCCGGAATAAAGAGTTCCCACTTTCCAAATCCAACTTCACGATATGGAATGAGATTCCAGTTGTCTGTATGTATCTTTGTTAGTGTTTTAAATAAGTAAAATATGAAAAATTCTTACTGAATTCTCCTTTAAGATAAACGGCTCTGGCATTGGGAATCCACTCCATGCATCTTACTCTCCCATCTTCCATCATCATCACTCCAAAGTCCTTGTATGCGTGAGTAAATCGATCAAGTCCTTCCTCCCTCTCAATCGCCATCTTTGTTTTCTCAAACATGCCGTATCTTGGTGGATATGAAATCTATCAGTTCTACATCCTCAAGATATTTAAACCTTATCTTACCTTGCCCGAATGTCAGCTTCATGCATCCGAAGTTGAGGGTAGTCTCTGAAGAGGTTCTCAATTGAGGGAACTCCCCACTGCTGCATATCTTGGTTGTTGAAGCTTGTACTTTCCATGCTGAAGTATTTCGTGAAGCTGAAGATGCTTTGAACGAAGCTTGAATTGAATGATGGTTTCCTTGCTTAGTGGCATCTCTTTTTATAGCAAGAATTCCAATCAATACAAGATTAATCATGTCAGCTGAGTTAAACTAAAGTTTATTATATACTTAATTACGGTATTATGCTTCATTAATTCCATTGTCATTTTGAATGTGCTAATCCCTTAATATGATTCAATAAGAACAAGTGTAATATTAAACAAGTCCTTTTTATAAACAAAATAATACCCATATTTATATTCACAACAAAAACGGTAGTTTCGATCCGGGCGACAACGCCCCGCGTTTTTTCACTACACATGCAACAATGTTCAGTCATATCTTATGCTTTGTTCCACCACCAAAACAATTAAACCACTGCTATACGTTTAATATTATTATCCGGCCTGGCGGAATGTGAAATATTTTACCAATCAGCACATTTAAGTAACTGTTTTGTCGGGTCACAGTGGGGTGCATCCTCTAGATTTGTTTCCATATGGAAACATCGTACTTTAGGTTGTGGTTTTGTTATTTTGCGAAGTTTATAAAGACATTAGCAGGACTTTTGACTTTTTTCTTAAGAATATCTTTTTTAATGTAAAAAGTGGTCGTTTATGTTTGGTGCCAAGCTTAGAATCGATCAGATGAATCTTTTCGACCGATTTTCGAAGTTTTCGGGTTACGATGTAAGCTTACAAAAACACGTTAAAAGCTTTCCAAATATGTGATAATTAGTCTCTAGATCAGCCTCTAGTCGCATTAGGTGTTGCTAAAAAGCAGTTTTACTTAAAGTTATTTATAACACGTATTGTTCACAATCAGTATTGTCGATTGGGCGGGAAATTCGCAATCGTTTTTCCAAAAGGTAAAGTATTCGAAACGATTTTCCGAATACCACAATAAGGAAAAGCTGTGTAATACCACCACGTATTTTTTCGCTTTTAAATAAACACTTAGACGGGTTGCATTTGTAATGAAAAACTGCTTGAAATGCAATGGAACAGACAGCAATAGTTCAGGATTCAGCACTGAGCAGGTTTATTATGATATGAACATGAAGTACTGTGTAGTTAGTCACGGTAAGGATTTCTATTGAAAGGCGACGCGCTTAACCGCTAGGCCAACCGGCCGGTTGTGTGACTATATGGTTAACGCAACCGATACATACCCCGAATCATATACAAAAAATCGTTTATATTATGAAGAAGTATGGTAGTATATTTTAAAACGGTTGTGAGTTTTAATTTAATATTTAAAAAATCCCCAGTTATTTAGAAAACACTAAATATGACAAAAAACCTTTCTACGGGATGCCTCTCAGTTTAAGTTAGCAGTTCAGTTTTTGTATTTGGTTTACAATTTTACCTGTTAAAGAGGAGTGTAATTGATGTATTCTGTAAAAAAATTTAAGGATTTAATATTAATTAATAAGACTCAATTTCATTATCGGCATTGGTTTAGTTTATTTTTGGCTCTTTCATTACAATAAAGAAGAATAGCAGAGTTATTTAAAAAAAAGAGTCAAGATAAAAAGGAAAAAAATAAAAAAACACATTTACTTCCAATCGTGTAGCCAATTTGGTGGTAAGAAAGAATTTATGAAATATCGGAGAATCCAGTACCGATCTCGTGCATTAGTGGAAGGTAGAATACAAAGACGCATCACGCCATCGCCGTCCAGCAACCGTGGACAAACATTAGGAAGAATTTACTTAAAATTTTAAAACTGTTAAAGAAAATTTAACGATTTAAATCAAGAGTTAAAAAGAATCTCTTACATGAAAGTTTTAGAAATGATAGCTACGATGATCTAGTCCCTAGTGTGAATTCAACCCGCTTTTAGGCAGAAAATATTAGCTAAAGCGCTGTAGATGAATTCAATTCTTACAGGAATAACTTAATTGGATACATCCTTACAGTTTACGCGGGCGAGACTGAAAACTATAGTTGAAATTAAATTTCAGGAGGTTACATACCGTAATAGATTCAGCACATGGTGTCAATTAAATCACAGTCCATTGTTTTAAACAATGTAAGCTGGGGATAAAAATGTTTTGGAATATTTTTGAAAAGTGAACACATGGCAATCCCTTAGAAGCCATAAAAGATTCCTCCTCAGATGTGCGACGTATCACTATTATATGTGTCGCATTCAATCTATTGATGCTAAATGGCTGCCTGAACGCACGACCTGATTTCAAGTGGAAACATTTAACCTTTTACTTATTGTTGGTAAGTAATCTGTTGTTATTTAATGTAGTTATTACATTAATCCAATATCTGTTTTTTTATGTTTTTTTATTTTAAGGGGAACTGAAGTCGATTTTAGGAATATCTTAATAAATGGAAAAAATACGCTGATTTCAAAAATCAAATCAGTTTCTTCCAATATTTTTTTGTTAAAAAGTTATGAGCAGATATGCATTTCATTTTATGTTAGGGAATTTCCCGTATTACGTCATTGACGTTGTTGAGATTTCGTGCCTATATGCGCTGTATTCAATCATGTGCCAGTTTAGAGAGGAATTAGTAACAGAAACGCCTGCAGGAGCGTTGTAGTTTTTTTTTTATGGAGACTTAGCATAACACTTGTAATATATGCTAATTGAACCAATGTACGCGCGTGACAGCTTACCTTAAGCGCGGTCATTCAAGCCTACACGGTCCTGGACCTAAGCTGAATGCTGAGGTATACATGTCTCGTATTTAAATGAATTTAGAATAATAAGTCTTAGCAATTTACATCATAAATCATAAAGATGAAGACAGAACAAGAAAACTAGAACAGAATGCACTGTAACTGCCAGCAATTTATCTAGAAATAAACCAGCCATCAAGCAAAGGCTAGACTATGCGGTGGAAATCGACTTCAGTTCCCCTTTAAATTTAATGAAAACATGAATGCAACATCTATCATTTATTTACAACTGTTGACGCGGTACAAGGAAATTATCAGGACAACACATCTAATGAGCAAAAGAGTAAGAGTAAACATTTACTTTAAAGCTCTTTGAGCAAAGGCTATTTTATACTTATGGAATGTACATATAATAAACTACGAACTGCACACAGGTATATGTACTACAAATACAACATATATGTAAAGCTAGTAAATCTAAAATCTTTATTGCGTAAATTTTCTTCGCACGGTTAATATTGATGATGTTCTACCAGTACTGTTGGCGACCGTTGTATCCAAAATCTTGATTCATTGAGTTGCCATCACCGTATGATCTTCGGTTATTATCCTATATGTAATTAAACATCAAACCAATCTTCAACATCTTAGGATGTTCAAGGAATGCCAGCTCTTAGCAGACCAGTGCGTGACGGAGGGCTTGGATTTGACTACAGACTTTGTAAAGACGCAGCAAACATTTGGGCAAAAGTAAGACTAAATTATTAAATTGTAATACAACCAACCGGTTCTTTAATTTTTTTTTTACTTGTACAGCTGTTCAGTGAGATGTGTGATGAAGAGTGGGACATGCATTTCATCCGACAAATGCTCGAGGAAAATCGAAACGCTGAGAAGAGGATCATGTTTACTGAAAACCATGAACAGGTTTGATATCTTTAACATTAGTACGTTGAGGAATTCAACAAATTATAACGTCTAATTTTGCGCTAGAATGAAGTTGGTCGTATGACACTCAGTCGTAAATTGATTGGGGATTCCCCAATGTCCGAGTGTCAACAGATGACTTCACAATTGGATCGTGGTTTAAGTCTTTACAAGATGAGCCGACTATTGACACATGCATTTGCTGGACAAGGGTTCCTTAATTTCATTGGTGAGTGAAATAAATTTATGTTTGGATCATTCTAACAAGGTTGTTGTACTCAGGTAATGAATTCGGACATCCAGACTGGGTTGAGCTTCCATCTCCATCAAACAACGACAATTATCAATTCGCTCGAAGACAGTTCCATCTGGCTGACAACCAGCAGATGAGATACAAATATCTGAACAGATTCGATCGAGTTATCAACAAAACAGAAGAGAGATTCGGTTGGCTCAAATCAAACCAGGTTTGTCATTTTTAAGCAGATCGTCTTTATTCCGATGTTACCAACTTTATCACAGGCTGTGGTAACACGAACACACGAGGGAGATAAAGTAATGGTATTCGAACGAGCTGGTCTTGTCTTTGTTTTCAATTTCCATCCAACGAAAAGTTATCCGGATTACAAAATACCAGTTAAACAATGTGGAAGGTATAATAAAAACTAATATTCTGTACGAAAGTGTCTCTTGGTTGGCAGTCATATAAATTATTTCCATTTCCAGTTACAAGATCTTGTTAGATACGGACAACAATAGCTTCGGTGGTCACAGCAGAAACCAACCCAATGTTGAATTCCACTCAGAGAATGAACACTATGAAAACTCTTTCAACTCAATGATGGTAGGTTGTATATTATATCAGGCGTGCTATGACAAAATTATTTACTTCTGGTTTAATTTCAGATTTACTTACTATCAAGAACAGGTTTGGTGTTGGCTCAATCCAACCTTGTTGATGGTTACAAACACAGTGGTGATAGACGTAGTTCGTACTACGGTTCTGTGCAAGACCGATCCAAATCAACCTACGGCCGCAATGTGCGTTTCATTAATGGTCCATCGATCGGGTATTCTCAAGAGATCAAGAGAATTCAAGGATCTTATGGCCAGGATAATAACCGAAGATCATACGGTGATGGCAACTCAATGAATCAAGATTTTGGATACAACGGTCGCCAACAGTACTGGTAGAACATCATCAGTATGAACGGTGGAAGAAAAGTTATAAAATGTAGATTGTAGATTTTATAGCTTTAGATATATGTTGTATTTGTAGTACATATATATATACCTGTATGCAGTTCGTAGTTTATTATATGTACACTCCATAAGTATAAAATAGCCTTTGCTCAAAGAGCTTTAAAATAAATATTTACTCTTACTCTTTTGCTCATTAGATGTGTTGTCCTGATAATTTCCTTGTACCGCGTCAACAGTTGTAAATAAAGGATGGATATTGGATTTATGTATTTATTAAGACTAAATACCAGCAGAAAAGTATACATGCATTTATTAAGATTAAATAACAACAGACTACTTAACAACAATAAGTAAAAAAGTAGAAAGTTAGTTGTTTCATTATTATCTAAAAATCAGTCTGTGTGATTGGGTAGCCTTACTTTAGCACAAACAAATTTAATGTAATAGTAATACGTCGCACATTTAAATGGGGATAAATCGTTTAGTTTTTTTTAAAACATTTGAATGGATCTACATTTTAAACATATGTCGGAAACTTTGTTTTCCTACCTGGATGTTACACTTGACTCGACTCGATATCGAAGCTATACCAGTGTGTTGCATATCATAGTGACCAAAATTTATTGTAAAAATACTGATCTAATAAGTATAATAAAGTTTATAATATATTCGATCGTAGTATAACGCTAGTATAACGCTTTGTTAGTTGACTGGGACTTGACGGAGACGTTATAATTCACACGTTCCTTTAGTTTTTTAGAACCCATTAATTCACTGGGTTCAGGCAATCTCCGTTTAAAGGGGAACTGAAGTCAATTTTAAGAATATCTTAATAAATGGAAAAAAATACGCTGATTTCAAAAATCAAATCAGTTTCTTCCAATATTGTTTTATTAAAGAGTTATGAGCAAATATGCATTTTATTTTATGTTAGGGGATTTCCCGTATTACGTCACTGACGTTGTTGAGATTTCGTGCCTATATGCATTGTATACAATCATGTGCCCGTTTAGAGGTGAATTAGTAACATAAGCGCCTGCAGGAGCGTTGTATTTTCGTTTTTTTATGGAGACTTAGCATAACACTTGTCATATAGCCTAACTGAACCAATGTACCCGCGTGACAGCTTACTTTAAGCGCGCTCATTCAGGCCTGCACGATCCTGGACTTAAGCTGAATGCTGAGGTATACAGGTCTCGTATTTAAATGACTTTAGAATAATAAGTCTTAGCAATTTATAGCATAAATCATAGAAGTGAAGACAGAACAAGAAAACTAGAACAGGAGGCAGTAAACTGTAACTGCCAGCAATTTATAGAAATAAACCAGCCATCAATCAAAGATCAGACTATGCGGTGGGAACAGCCTATTTCTTTCATGATTGTTGGTTTTCAATGTATAGCCATAATCTGCAACGTAGACTAGCAATGTTATTATCAACCCCTAGGCTACAAACTGAGAGTGTGAGAGATTTGGTATACATATGCATAGAAGTTTTAACAAATTTCTTTTGTTTTCTTCATTTCTAGAGTAAATTTAAGTTAATGTTGTAACACTAAAATGGATGACAGTTTTCAGCATTCTGGCATGGATGAAAGAAGTTTTATTGTACACAATAAAACAACACAAATTTAGTCATGTGCGTTTGAACCAAGGAAAACGTCTGAAAGTATCTTTGAAGATGCAAGCCCCATAGAAGAAAATGTTTATTTAGAAACATTACCTATTGACATGACTTGGTGCCGTTGCAAAAACTGTATTCTTATGGACACACCGCAAGAATGTTTATGCTGCATGAATGTACATGCATTTGTGCACAAAATAATGCCAGACTGGACTTGCATTACTAAAAGCCCTTATTTTTCAATTATCTGCTTGGATAAAGAAGTTCTTGAAGTTGCACTTGATGTACTGGGTTGATCACTATGTTTAAAATCATAATCAGAAAAATTTAAAATTGTTGGAACTGTATTTTTCACCAAGTGGTTTGTTTTCATCATCTTGGCTACTGCATTGGAGTCAAATACAATTTTACTATGATAATCCTTGTCACAAATATGTGCACTACACACTGCGGTTCTTTTTCCAGGTAGTTTAGAACGCTTGCATTGTTGTATCCATTGCTTCAACCGTTTTTTGTCGTTGTGACGAAATCGATGGAAGAGCACAGGTGGATTGGAATTTCGTGTGCTGTAATAGGAATTTGTACATCCTGGAGCAAAACAATATACTCCAATCACTCTTTCTTCCTTCTCAGTGGCTTAACTTTAGGCATTTTACAATATCTAATAAAAAGAACTAAATTAGAAATGTGGTATATTCTTATTAACTTATTTGGGTAGTTAAGTAAAGATCTATTATATATATTCTTCACTTACTTATCTGAGTGCTTGCTGTGTACTTATTGTCAGACTACACATCAGCTACTCAACTGTGGATTAACTGTTTTTTTGCAATAAGTGGTATTCTCAACCAGTAGGCTAATGCTCAGTTTCAATAACAGCAGACATTAAATGCACCACATACACAACAGCAAAACATTATACAAACAGCCAAGGTAAACCATGAAAGAAATAGGCTTTTCCCACCGCATAGTCTAGCCTTCTCCTATAATGGCTGGTTTATTTCTATAAATTGCTGGCAGTTACAGTTTAATGCATTCTGTTATAGTTTTCTTGTTCTGTTTTCACTTTTATTATTTATGATATAAATTGCTAAGACTTATTATTCTAAAGTCATTAAAATACGAGACCTGTATACCTCAGCATTCAGCTTAGGTCCAGGACCGTGCAGGCCTTAATGACCGCGCTTAAAGTAAGCTGTCACCATGTTTATTGGTTCAGTAAGACTATATGACAAGTGTTATGCTAAGTCTCCATAATAAAAACGAAAATACAACGCTCCTGCAGGCGCTTCTGTTACTAATTCACCTCTAAACTGACACATGATTGTATACAATGCATATAGGCACGAAATCTCAACAACGTCAGTGACGTAATACGGGAAATCCCCTAACATAAAATGAAATACATATTTGCTCATAACTCTTTAACCAAAGAATATTGGAAGAAACTGATTTGATTTTTGAAATCAGCGTATTTTTTTCCATTTATTAAGATATTCTTAAAATTGACTTCAGTTCCCCTTTAATTACTTTGCCTAAGAAAATAACCGACAATCTAGCTAGCAGTTTGAAACCTGCAACCCTTCGGCTGAAAGACTACGTGCTAGAAGGCTAATCGGGCGGACGAAGTGATGGTTATCTTGTTATAGATCGAATGGTTAACGCTCACGACACATAAAAAGGCGACGTGCTTAGGGTTACTATATTTGAAAATGCAAAATTTCGAAAAGTGCATGACTATTTTCATGAGACCTTATGTATATGCGCTACCGAAATGCTAATATATGCGCACGGTACGAAAATAACGTTGTTCTATTTTAGCAGTGTGCAGAGTACGATTGCATATGCAGTAAAATCCTTGATTCCAGACATTTAAGCATTTTATTAAATTGCTCCCAAACGCAAAATTTAACCCCGAATTCCGGAAATGTCCAGAATTTTCCGGATGGTATGGCAACCCTATACACAATCCCCAAAAGATGTGTTAAGGGCGTAAAGATGCTACAATTCATAGTTTAACCAATAATTATAAAAAGTTTACTCCGTGTAATATTTCATTCTGATAGATAATGTTTTTATTTTTTTTTAAAAAAATACACATATTATTATTATTTGACCTTTTATAAATTTAAAATGTCGTATTCCTACACTAAATAGCAACATCAAGAGGCGAAAATAGCATGAAACGTATTAAAAATGAACAAACCACAGCATTCGGTAATGGCTTTTCCATCACGTTCTCATGCGTGACGCTGCAGAAACTGGTTTGCGGCATAACAATGGGAAATCATTCAAGCGTGAAAGAGTGTTATATCATTCTTTTTATAATCATTGGTTTAACTCAGGTCTGATGAGGTATGTAGTAAAAAAATACCCAGTGATGGTAATTTACAAAGCGTGCTTACTGAACACGCAATTACATTTATTGCTTACTATGACACTATAAGACAAGTGACAATTGTCATACGACAACAGTTACAAACTCCTTCACGTGTATTTGTTTTTATTATTCAGTAGTACGTTGTACGACCAAGTTGTGGTTTGTTGACGTTGTCCGTTCGGTTCCATTGTTGATGTACCTGGCGGTAATTACAATTAGATTTTATTACTTTAATTTACGAAACAGTATTCGCATTAATATGGAAAGCTATACAACACCTTATGGTCTTCGCCGGTAAAAACTTGATTAGCGTTACCTCGTTAGTCGTTACAGTTGACGCAGTTTGCAATATGCACTTTAATCACTGCGGTTCTTGGTAGCCTAGTCAAACAGAAACCAGAACACTACCGTTTAACCTAAAACCAAACAATGGTAACCACATGGCTACTGTCCACTGTTAAACCTAACCAGCAAGGGTGCCTCCAATTACTACAGGATCGCTTGGAACTCTAACCCTTCAAACAATCCTGTGGTAATTTGAGATACTGACTAGTATCACCGGCTGCCTTAAGCGCCACTGTACATTTCTTTATTTAAGCTGTATCTGAACACTGAAAATACTATGTGTTCACATTAAGAGTACATACATATATATCTTAATAATGGTGACCAGTCAACTGAACCCCTTACAACTGAACCCCTTTACAACTGAACCCCTTTTAACCGAACGCTTTTAACTGAAAAGGGGGGTTCAGTTGTAAAGAGGTTCAATTGAAATGGGTTCAGTTGTAAAGGGGTTCAGTTTAAAGGGGTTCAGTTAAAAGGAGTTCAGTTGTAAGGGGCTTAATTGTAGGGGTTCAGTTGTAAAGGGTTCAGTTGTAAGGGTTTAGTTGTAAGGGGTTCAGTTGTAAGGGGTTCAGTTGTCATGGAACCCTTAATAACAAGGCATGAAACTCTAATTCATTTAATCTCACAATTAGTGTTTTTTAATATTAGTTTTAATTGCTAAGGCAGTTTTTTGTACTTTGTATATTTAATGACTATTTTAACTAATTTAGTTTTGCCATATTTTCATTTCCTATTTAATATATATGTTATATATATTCTTGCTAATCTTACCTTAATGTGGTTGTGAATTTCCAGTTTACTTTTGGTTTTCATCCACATTGAAAGACAATGAGTGCGGCTGCCAAAGAGCGGAGACTTTCATCAAGATCGAATAGGTTTGCTTGCTCTTAGTTGGTAAAAAATTATTCAAAATATCCAAGCCTTGCAATACCAGTATAAAGTCATTTTAGACAATTAACTAAGCCTAACCTGATGAATTTGATTTACCTTGACGTAGGCAACTTTTATGAAGCATCTTACACATGACCATAACTGTGCATACTGCATAGACCATTAACTTTAAAAATTGTATTGTATGACCACACTAGTTCAGCCTCCAAATTTCTGGGGCCGAACCACAGAAAATGTGTTTTTTCCAGTTCATGCAACAATAATTCTTAACAAATTCCTGTGTCCACTGTTCAAACATTGTTATTTTCTATTACCCAAAGTGAGAAAATATGTGTTCTGCCATAGCTTTGTTGGTTTCAGTTTCAGCACAATTTATTGTTATTCCTCAGTTTAACGCTTCAACCGCCAAAGAACTACTGGCTCTAAAGCAAGATAGTACAGAAAATATGGCATTCAAATAATCAACGTAAAGGAAAATAGACAAACTTTCAAATTATCCAAAGAATTTAAATTAACGACAAAAAAAATAAAACTTTACTCTTTGTTGGACCCCCCTCCCAGAATTAATGTCAAATGTGATTTTCAGTGGCGAGTCGGAGGACAAGATAGGAGCGGCTGAACTTGGTAGAAGAAAGCGAGCAACGAGCGTCTCGGAGGTTTGGATCATTTGTTTCAAATATGGGTCTGACTGATTAGCTTGGTGGGTTAGTTCGTCTCCTTTTAGACCGTCGGTTAGCGCGAGGTGATCGGCGATTGCCCGTTTGCTAACGCCTTTTGGTTGTCCCATTAATGGTGATAAATATGAATATCCTGTACTATTTTACACAATCTTATTGCCATGAACAAAAATATCTGACCTAGTAGTACTTTACACAAATTTTATTTATTTTTTTATGTTAAGAGAATTTGATTGTCTTTAAAACAGACCCATTCTCATTTATTTCAACTCTAATGTTCAGTTTCATTAAATTTGGTTTACTTTAAATAATTTCACTATCAATGCGTATTTATATCTTCCACTACATTGGGTTGTCATTGTCATGTAGTTAAAATGCTCTAATGGTGTAGTTAAGGTAGAAAACATGTTTTTTGTTATTCGTTTTTAATACAAAAAACTATTGCCACCATATTTTAAAAGTATAATGTACAAATGGACACTAAAAACTATGGCTCTGCTAATGTGCCTGCTTTAAAAAATCCACAATAAATAATATACAGTATACACAAACTTACTGAACTGAAACATATTTAAATATTTAAATAATTCTAAATGTCTTTGGTAAAATTAATTTTTAATAATTGAAATATTATGCTAATCGTTAATAATATTCATGTAAGCAGTCGATAAGCGTCCTTCGAACAAGCAAGCGGACAATTTACACGGCTGGTAGACCACCCTGGTACAATGAATTTGGTCAAATGAAAGAAGCATTTGTAATCGGTTGGTATCACACTTTTATTCTGTTGGAAGTTTGGAATACTTGGAATTGGAATATAATTGGAAGTTAAGGTTATAGCCTACAAACTTTACACAAGCAACTATCTAGTCACACGTTTCCATCGGTATCTCTAAATACTACAGGACCACTTGGATCGCATGGGGCGCTTGAATCGCTTAGAGCGCTTGGATTACTTCGTAATTACAAAATCCATGATATTAATGTTGGGGTTGGAGTTAAAGTTAGTTCTGGGGTTGAGATTAGTGTTTGGGACAGGTTTAAAATTCCTTTTCATAGCAATCTAAGTGATCCAAGCGCTTCAAGCGGTCCTGTAGTATTTAGAGGCACCCCGTTTTCATTGCCAAGTCAGTCTATCAATGTTTAAACCAGTGGATTTATTTGATTGGTAAAACAATGATAAGATTAGGAAATTAGTTAAAACTCGCCCCATTGCATATAAGAAGTCCTGTTGCAAAGTTTAAAACACTAAAAAGTGACAATCACGTTGCCATAAGTTGAAAAGTGTAAAAACACATGTAGTCTGTTTAAGGTATGTTTCTGCAAACTTTGTGGGTTCCAAGTTTTCTAATCTCACAATGCATATTTTATACATGATGCGTAAAGAATATTACTTCAAGCACAAATTCGAATGCCCCTGATTTAACAACAAATTTATCTGACTTGTTCCAATGCAGGACTCAGCGGTGGAAGTGCTTCGGGCAAAACTACTGTCGCAGAAAAGATCATTCAAGCTCTGGACTTCCCTTGGGTTGTGCTTTTATCCATGGATTCATTTTACAAGGCAAATATAGCTCCTCCATATGATCAAATTCCATTTCCTCGTAACCAATGCCGTGCTTTTCCCTTATATTATCAAATTTTAGTCCCCTCAAACCAAATTTTGCTTTATTAGGTTCTGACACCAGAGCAGCATGAACTGGCGGAACGTAATGAATACAATTTCGATCACGTGGACGCATTCGATTTCGACCTGTGTTGCGAAACATTGCGCAAATTGAAACAAGGTCGAAACGTGGAAATTCCGATGTATGACTTCACATCTCACTGCAGGAAAAAACAGGCGGTAGGAACAAAATCTAACGAGAGTGCTTGATTGTGTTAAGATGGTCTTGGGCCTTGGTTATATTTTATGTGTATTTTGTTGTGGTTCATTTATGTTGTGTGGCTAAGTTTTCCCATCAATAAACATTTTTTTTGGAATAATTACAAAAACTTTAAATTTATTTTGCAGAAACCGCTTTACGGAGCAAATGTGGTTATTTTCGAAGGAATAATGTCTTTTGTTCGACCTGAACTAAGAGCGGTAAGTTCCACATACTGCTGTGTGGATAGCTTAATAATTGACACCATTGAAAGAGATGGTTTAATTTGTGCTTTCTATGAATAAAGCAAGTAAGGTATTTTCTTATCCAGTGGGTGGGAAAATGCAGTGTGTAACACTATACAATGTCATTTATGTCCTATGGTGTGTTTTAACATTACATTAGTATGTGTGGGTCCATGGTAGGCCTGGTACTAGAAATGTAGGCACATTAGTAGGAGGTCGTCTACAGTAGTCCTGTGTGGTGTATGAATGCGGAAATCTGCATTTCTTTAGTGTTTCGCTCAACCCATTCATTCGCTGGGTTGAAGCAATGGTAGTTGCCAGTTGGTTGCATTGTATAAAGATATAAATATTTGGTTACGAACTAGTAACAGCTTATCTAGCATTCCAACATTCTACCGTATGATAGTAACCTTGTATGTTGTACTAAGTAAAAATAGCTGTATTTTAAATTTTAGGTAGAAACCTGTGATTGCTTTCTCAAAGCCAACTTTTGTAGTGATGACTTGCTCGGTTTTCTAAAAAAATTGGTCTCGCTATAACTTCTAACATTAATGAGAAAGTTGATCTATGGAATATAATCCATTTCTATATCATTAAGTCTTTATCTTAAAATTTTAAACAAGCTTGTTACAGTTGATGGATATGAAAGTTTTCGTTGACACTGATTCAGACGAGAGACTGGCGAGAAGACTGCGCAGAGACATCACTCAGCGTGGACGTAATTTAAAGGTTGAGTTGTTGTAACTTGGTCTCGTAGTGTGGAGGTTTAAACACAGTAGTCAAACCTCACAGGTTCTGGGTTCAAACCTGACCTTAACTATTTTTAAAAGAGGTTGAGTAATTGATAAGGCACCTTAAAATTGTTGCAATAATTTAATCTGATTCAATGAGATGATCAAAATGGGAATGGTTATCTAAGGAATAGGTTATATTATGTGCATTGTAGAATAAACATGAGTGCCCAATATAAAATTTTAAACTTCATTTTTTCGTTTTTTATAACTTATGTTTAAATATTCTGTGTTCCTTGTCATTGTCCAGTCAATATTTCTTATTAAGTAGAAAAGTGAATGTTCAACATTTTGTTTTGAAATCTATTGAAACTGTTGGAATATTGTGGTTAAATTACTATATACAGTTGTTGGTTGTTTTAATCACGTGCTATTGCAGTGTGTTGACATTAATTGGGGAAATAGCGACTGTTTAAGTTCTACCTTTTAAACTGCTATGTTAGGATATACTTAGTGCCTTGACTTTGGCCACCACCGACCACGGTTTTGAACCCACAAACTTTAAGCTGCCAGTCTGACAAACATAAGCCAATTTGCATGACATTGTGTTGAATGGGAACTTGTTTTTACGTTTTGGCTTTATAGGGAGTTTTGCACCAATACAACAAGTTTGTGAAGCCTGCATTTGAGCAGTTTATTGAACCTACTCTGCAGTATGCTGACATTGTAATACCACGAGGTATTCTTATATTTCCTCATCTTTGACCTTAAAGTATATTACTGATTAAATTAATAAAGAAGTCAGCTGCTGCCAGCTGTTCCATTTTGTTCTTGGCAGTCACAGATGTTACTTGAAGAGAAACTTTTTAAACCTTGAACATGCAAAAATAACTTTGTTTAAAAATAATAGTATAGAATTTGAAGAATTTACTGATATATTTTTGACACATATTTCCCGCGAGAAACATCGATTTTATCTTTTATTGTTATTGTTAAATATCTTGTCATTTTGCGCAATAATTAAAAAAAAAATTTCTATCAATTATTATAAACACTGTTATGGAATATATAACATTCAGGTTTAATTTTACCACTTAATTTAAATTTAAATGATGATGAAATCACTAAAAAACAAATGATTTTAACTTAAACTCAATAATTATAACCATACTAACAGAATACTTAAACAAGATTCACACAAAAAAACAACAAGTTTACTTCCATGCTTGCAATGCTTATTCCATTTCCGTGTTTTTGTATTGCTTTTCTCCAAACCAGGTGGTTCTAACGAAGTAGCGATTGATCTGATTGCGCAACACGTTCAAACGCAGCTCGAAACTGTAAGTTATTTGCTCGGTTTTAATCTTATTTCGGCACTTTGAAACACATGTTATAAATTCGGTACCTTTTTAGTATATTCAATATTATCTACAGAATGTCAGAAAAGGCATTTGTGTTGAACTTTACGTCATTTTTGGAAACCTATATTGTAACAACATCAATAGTATTGTTATAAATAAACTGTCACGGTGGACGTGAGGTGATCTGACAAGTGCCTGTGTGTTAACCCCCTTGTTTTTCCCATTCACGGGGGGAAGATCCCAATAAGTTAACTTAAGTATTATTGCACTGTCTTACATTTGATTTCATTTTCAATACATTGGGATATACAAAAATGGATATAAAAACCTGTTGACTAATTCCTTTTTTGAAGTGAGAGGTCATACACTAACTTGCTTTATGCGATTGCATTTTATGACGATTTCACACGCCACTAGTGTTTTAAAGTTGCCTCCAGCACTGAGCATTTTCTCATAACTTGCACGATGATTTCGTTTTTACATTAAGTTTCAATGCAATTTCATGTTTGCTGTGAACCACCACGCATGCAGAGACACTCCAATTTCAGGTAAATTTATGTGTTTGTATGCATCTTCGAAGAACTATGCATGGATTGGTCACAAATACTCAGTATAAAAGCTTCTGCCTGTGCCTAGTAAACAGGTGTATTTTTTTGAAACATCCTAAAAATAGCAGATCGTTTTACTGGCTTTTAGTCATATCTCCTTAAACCGTAAAGTTTAATCATTTTAATATTGTAGGCTAAAGTGTAAAAAATATACCATTACCCTGAGGCATTGGTATTGACTTACTCTTAGGGGTAACTTATACCTCAAACATGGTTAGGTGATGACTTTTGGGGGTAGTGCATTCAGAGACAATTGTTAATAATTGTAAGGAAATATCATAACATGTAACTGATGCATGAGGCAATCTACACACCTTGCTTTTCACTTCCTTTTCTGAGTGCTTCCTTTTTTATTTTCCCTTTAACTCTCTTCTTTCCACATGTAAGAGACACGCAGCATTCGAGTTGTAAGTTTGTTTTTTTTACTTAGTATGGAAGTGTGTTTTTCATCTTAAATTTTATTCTAAAATCAAAACCAGCCATATGATAGGCCATGGTGTCGCCTGGCAAGTTAACGGATAACGCTTAAATCCATCTGTTGAAATAAAATGGTGTACACCAATGTAACACCATGCAAAACACGCTGCTAACGCAATACTCTCCTTATGTTCTATTCAACTTATCTTTAACTATGAGACTCCAACCTTCTTTTCTATTTTCCTTCACTACTTCAGTGCTTAATTCACATATGTAAATTCACTTAATTCACACTGCTAACTAAATACAGATTGGACAAAAAAATGTCCAATTTATAAAGTTGTCTATATAAACTACAAGTTTGCATATACCAAATACTGTGATGTGTATAATGGTTGGGGTGATGTTAAATCAAGAAATCGTTATCACAGGAATTGGGTTGAACTATTAAACAAAATTACTATTACTACCTATGGAATACAGCAAAAGTTTCTGTTATGTCTATTTTCCAATTTCGTATCGCAATAAACAGTTTTTATATTCTGAAAAATGTATATTTTTTTTAATCAGACGCGACATGAGCCACATCCACAATGGCCAACCACTCCCATCTACACTGAATGTGCTCGAAAGCACCAAGCAAGTACAAGGAATCCATACTATTCTCAGGTATCGCGATAATAACAAGTGTATTCTCGATCTTTACACTGCTTTTCTTTGGTAGATTTTCGTTTTCCATTTTACATAATATTCATTAAGTTTAGTAAATGAATTACCTGTCACAAAAAATGCATAATCTGTTTCTGTCCAGATATGTTGGTGCCAGAACAGCCTTTAGATTAGCAGCACACCATTATGTTTATTCACATACTTTTGAAGTGTATTCCTTTTAATAATTGTTGTTTGTTACATTTTTTCTATCATTAACTTTAAATCAATATCAGAATCAGTGCTTTATTTGATCTTTGCATAGAGATCGGTTTCTGTCTGGTCTTGTCCATGGGCAATAAACGACAACCACCGTTGGATTTATGATTTATTTGTACTCTGTGTCCTCTTATGCTAAATATCACATCGCCATGGTTAAGAGCTTTGTTATTCATGCACACCAAGCTTACAATCATTCATTTATACTTTTCCTATGATCCTAATCAGTAAAGAAGTCGGAATCTCCACCCATGTCAATATATAAATAAACAAACCACCACCATTTGATACCACCACCAATTCGGTGATTGTACAGAATCATGATTGTAGAGAAAGTCTAACATTGTGCTGTAAAAATGATGTGTTTTTTTGTGATTTGTTTGTTCACTGGTTTACCAAATCATGAACACAACATCTCCTAGGAACCGAGAGACACCTCGTGATGATTTCGTCTTCTTTTCCAAGAGGTTGATGCGGCTCCTCTTTGAGTTTGCTCTCTCACTCCTCCCACATAAGATTCATGTCGTGGAGACGCCACAGGAAACCCAATATGAAGGAAGGAAGTTTAGTGGAACAGGGGTGAGATTGTGTGTGGAAGTAAAAGAGCTATAGCACAACATGGCAGAAAATGTTGGGAATGTAGGCTTGTGTATGCCGGTTTTTAACAACCGCAATAAATAAATAAAAAACAAAATCTCCCAACGAAATAAATATATAACAAAATCCTCCAAGGAAATGTTGGTCTTGTATAGGAGGCTCTTATATGTCCAATTCATATTATATGAAGTAACAACCACGAAAATTAAATATAACAAAACCTCCCAACACCACGAAAGTGCTGAAAGTTACCAGTAGAGAACAATTGTGAATTTAATTTTTTATAAACAAAATATAACGTTTTTTGGTATAAAAATGACAGCACACATATTCGGACTGTATATACATACATAACATAACACAACATAATCACAATAATTGATCCTTTTATCACATTATCACAAATATTCAACAGGATTATTATCCCTATCTATGTATATTATGTAGCATAGTTACAACATTCGTTTTTTCGCCCGCAAAGGAATATCAGATATTTATTTGTTAGTCACATGAACTGGAAAACGCAAGAGACATTATTAAAAACATAGTTACCATATTTGTTACATTTAAAAAGGTTAAACGTTAGTAATATACTATCCTATTGAAAATGTCTCATAGAAATCTGATTTCAGTTATGTGGGATGTCTATCCTGCGGGCTGGTGAAACGATGGAGCCAGCGTTGTTCTCAGTGACAAAGGATATCAGACTTGGGAAGATTCTCATCCAAACTAACGCAGCAACAGAGGAACCAGAGGTAAGGTGGGAAGTGGGGGTTTGTTCTGGCAACCCTGCAACAACCTAGACTGATTTGGTAATTATCAGAGCTTGCCAGTCAAGAGAAGAAATGTAAATAACACAGATATATTATGAAATAAATATTTAATGAACATTCATCACATAGGTATGAATATTTTTACACAGACATATGAATAAGTTACTGAAAGATTTGTTGAATGACAACTGAATGCGTTTAGTGCAATGTATGTACAATTTTAGCTAAAATTTTTATACAAGCGCATAATAACGGAGTTGAGTTCTTATTGCAACCTTAATTGCTTATTAAGATTGATTGATAATCAGGGTCAATCAACACCTCATTTGACGGATTGGGGTCAATCAGTATTCAGGTCATTGTCCAATTAACTTCTGATTGTTGCCACTTTCGCATACAAGGATAGGTTATTTATGTTTATCTCCGCAAATGGGAAAATGCAAGGGGGTTAACACATGTGCAATTGTCAGAATACACTGCGCCCACCGTCAGGTTGCAGGAGCTATTACGGTATGTTATGTATGATTCACAGGTTCCTTTAATTTAGTAGAACCCATTACTTAACTGGGTTCAGCCTATGTATATTAAATGCCTTGTCCAAGGACACAACCGACTCGCTAACGACCAGTTTCGAGTCTGCAACCCTTCGGCTGTAAGGCGAAAAACCAGCAAACTAATCAGAAAAACCAGCAGACTAATTGGTCGAACTAAGATACCTTGATATAAGACTTCTCATCCCATCTTCCTCCCAGCTGCACTACATCCGCGTCCCGAGGAAGATCTCGGAGGATCACGTGATCCTGATGGATGCCACAGTTGCCACGGGAGCAGCAGCGATGATGGCGATCCGAGTCCTCCTTGATCACGATGTCAAGGTATCGTTTAGAAAGAAAAAAAAAATTGGATGGAAAAATTGGTTTCTGGTCATTTTCTAACCCACATTTGTAAATACAGTTTCATTTCGGATACTTCGGTTTTGATTCTGTGAATTTTGTACACAGCTCAGAAATATTACGCACTATTATATGTTAGGTTACAACCAATTATTGCTTTTGCAGCTGCAAAAATGTCTCTAAAACTGAAGAAATGCCCTATTAAAGCTGTAAAAATGGATTGGTTTTAAAACAACTCACTTATATTGGCCGTTTTGCACCTTTTTATAAGTCATAGCCTATTATTGCTTTGCAATTTCAGGGCTTAACAAAATTCTGTAAACCGTCTAAAATGGTTGTAAAGATCATTTATTCTGACTAGAATTGCAATGTATGATTAGTATTCAGCTTTTAAATTCCATGTATTTTATCCATAATAATAGGTGTTCAAAATGAAATGTTTTAAAATTGCCTAAACAGAACGCACAATTTTCTATTGACCATATTGACGGCCTCCTTAAATATATTTCACAAACCACCAACCCCTCCACCCTTTACCCCCATTTACAACGAGCACCCTTCACTAGTTCTATTACCCCCAGGAAGAAAACATCCTTCTTGTTTCCCTGTTAATGGCTGACACTGGTGTCCACTCTGTGGCGTATGCGTTCCCAAAGGTGCAAATTGTGACGACGGCTGTGGATCACCAACTCAATGATCGATACCATATTCTACCTGGTTTCGGTGAGTATCGGCTGGTTATAATTGTGACTGCATTGAATATAACTTAATCGATATCAAAACATGAATACGAGTAGTGATCTGCAGGCAACCGAAAGGTTGCTGGATCGAAACCAGTAACTGGTTGGAAGGTTGTGTCCTAGCAGACATGATCTAGTGCAGGGGTTCTTAACCTTTTTTGTCTCGTTTACCCCTTTCCGAATAAAAAAAGTATAATTTACCCCCATCTTCTTGGTGGCCCTTTGTCAAGATAGTAAAGCAAATCTTTTTGTTTTTTTTACCAGGGCACATATCAAAATAGTTTTTATAGTTATGAAAAACTACAGTAAACACACAAGAATGTAAAAATTTTCTTTTAATACTAACTGACACACAATTTCAACAGTCAATTAGTGAGTCAACAGTCAAAACTGAAGTCATATATTTGAATAATCCAGTGCAAAACTCCTACTTTTTCAATACGCAAAATTGAAGTTTGCTTTAGCTTATAATTTAGTAAATTTACCCCTTCAATCGGTAAAATTTACCCCTGGTTAACAACCCCTGATCTAGTGGATTAATGGGTAACACCAAGACTGAAGGAACATCTCAATAAAAAACATAATGCAGTAAGGTAATCTATCGATTGACATTTTAATAGCGCACCTTGTGGTTTTTAATTTACAATGCTACATAAATATCCGATTCTACCTTGGGGATAGGGAGCTGTAGGTTTTAGAATATTATTCATAAAACCCCAGTGTGATAAAAAACAAAGCATTAATTCTTATTTAACCCATTAATCCACTACATTCAAGATTTCGATCCGGTTTCTTCAGATGTGCTATTCTGTCACCAACAATGCAGACTATGTTTGCTTAATTGCTTCTATTATAATTCCTTTTAAATTTTTTATACTTAATTACTTATTTTTGTTTTATTCAGGTAACTTTGGTGACCGTTATTTTGGAACCGAGTAAAGAACCATCTGTTTTTAATGCTGCTAATACGAGCGATATCTTACCATGGCATAACTCAATCATTTTACTTATTTTATCATATAAGACGTCAAAAAGTACTGCGTAGTGTTTTAAGGTTAATCTTTGTAATGTTCCACTGAATGTTGTAGATTTTAAAGTTTAAGTGTAATTTAGCACATTTGCCTTAAACAGAATCAATCGTGTACAATCAACTATGTGAAGAATTTTTGAACTAAACTGGTTGTGTTTTAGTTCTCTATTGAGCTAACAAATGACCTACACCTTCATACTAAAAGATTGCAAAAAGTTTTTAGACAAATTCGCACTAAACTATACTGCTGCTTTGTAATGTATATATGAGATTTTAATTCAGCTTGTACAATGTAAAGCTAATTGCACTTTCTATAATGCCGTCTTTAAATTAAGTGTTGAAGTGCCACAGCCTGTTTTTTGCTATTGTGTGGGTGGTGTTATGGATTGCTGTTCAATACATGCATTTATTTAACACATCGTTTTTTCTTCTACAAAACATCCTTGTAGATTTAGAATTAAGGTTTCCAAAATTTTGTGGCACTTAAGGAATCACCAACGGTTGCTCTTGTACGAAAAAGAATGTGGGAATCTATGGTGATTTTCTTAAATAATGATCATATGTAATGGGTTCGGAAATTAAGATAGCTGTCACATGATGTCATGATGAGAAGTTATTTTGTTGGTAAAAGTGCTTAAATTTATGTGAAGTAAATAGGTTAACCAAGGGGTTCAGGGTTCAATCCCACACCCCTACCATTGTTCTTAGCGTTTGGACCAAACCAGTTTTTTACTTGTAAACATCCATAAAGACTTGAAAAAAATGTATTACATAAACGATATTCTTTAAAAAAACTCAACACTTAATTGTGCAATAATTATACAAGTGATAACATAATACAGGAGTAACAAAATCTGATAGATCCACATAGAATATAATACTAAAAATTCACAGTGATCACATTAGATGATGACATAGTTTAATCACATGTACATCATTTCTGCCATACTAGACATCCTATCCTCAGGTAACACAAGGAAATTGTCGAGATAAATTGCAAGCTCATCTGGGCTGCTGTCATTATCATTATGTTCGATATTATTTGCCTTGTCTTCATTTGATAAACTTTCAGTTTTACCAGGTACATGTAAGTCTTTATGATGTGTGAAACTCTTTGAATTTTCAGGTACAGTTTCTGCTTTTATAAAACAGATATTTTGGTTTTCTGTTTTTTCACCATTTTGTCCGTTTTGTAAATCCAACTGCCTTTTACAGGTTAACTCCCTTTCAGACAGCTCGGTTTTTACAATTGATAGTGCATTTAATTTGTGCACTAGTGTTTGCGTGAGGACGCTATGGCTGTATTCGAACTTAAATCTCGGTGATTTCAAAACTGGTTTCCACTTCTGATGGTGGGACTTCGTCCGTTTAATCAATTGCTTCATTTCAGGTCAAATTTCACAACATACTTTTTTACAAAGCTCCATGATAAAATAATATTCAAGTATTTAGTTCATAAGTAACATATCAAAAGTATTGCATGCAATTACGCCTGTTGTTTAAAATACTTTGCAAAATAACCTTTCACGTCACATTAATAAATCACAACTGATTTGTGCTACGTTGTTGTTGTGCTGTCTGACGTCATCTGCAACGTTTGACGTTTATTGCGACGGTTAACTGCAACGTTCGAGGTTAGTCGAGGGTAGATTTGCCCTCTGTGTGGCTCGAATATATATGCTGACTCCGATATCCGACTTCCAAAGATCGAGTCCACGCTGGTTGAACGTTGGTTAGTTTATTGTCAAACGTTGTTTAATATGAACACACGAATAAATCAATGCACTTTACTCGGGAATCGATTCGCGGGACCGACTGGCGTCGGAATAACTGCGCGATGCGTTTAATAGACAGTTCGTTTTCCTTTGCGGCTTGTCAACTCGTTCTTTGTTAATTCCGGCAGAAGCGACTTTTGTCTTGTTTCCTTCTGTCAACTATGCCACAAAGTCTCAATAACCTAGCGCTTAACGCGCCAGGTGGCAGTCACCTCGGTCTCAGCCTCGTTCACTCTCTCTCTGTCCGACCGTCTCCTTCTGACGTTCAAACATCCGTATTTATCTGGTGCTCCAATCCCTAAGAGAAAACTGCATGATGCCCGTTTTTGGTCTTATTCATGTAATCTTTTCCCTCCAAAACCACTTATAGATTCTCTGCTTCTCACTCTTGCGACAACATCTCGTGTGATTGTTCGCCCAAAATAAACCCATCAGCTGGTCTGTCTCACGGGAACCCCATCAAAACTCCGAGCAATAACTGACGTCATAATGATTTCCAGAGGTCAAACAACACTGACCGGCAATAGCTGGCGCCATAATGCAGTTTTAAGTGGATGACGTCCATCTTATCGCGGATGTTTGAATTGAAGTGAAAACAAGGCGAACCGCTGCATGCCTTCCACCGTTAAAAGGAAAAATCAAAATTAAGTCCATTCTTCCACATAATGTATGTGTTTCATATTAAAAGTTTGTTAGTAAAGAATATACAAATGGTTTTTAGTAAGACGAGTGTGTTAATAATGAGAATATATGTGTCAAAGGTTGATTCTGGCTTAATGCAATTGTTAAAAATCCCGAGGCAGCGACACATTTTGCTTAAAAGGCCATTATAGGCTGTTATTTTCATATTTTTGCTTGATACATATAAGCCGTTTGGCTGTTTTCGCATATAGCAGCGATTTGCTTAAGTAACTTGGGCGGTAATATTAAGCAATAAAGAGACATAATAGATTTGCGATTGCGCAGTAATCTCTTCGGGTTGATTTCCCGGAAAATAGACATTTGTAAATCAAGCAATATAACATAACATATCAAGTCGATAGCAAAAATAACAGAATTATTGAGTTCTCATAAACTCTAGCAAATATATATGTGCCTTCTCGGGATTTAAATCAAATGCAATATTATATAGCCCACACTCAAACCTTTTTCACCGTGATATAGAAATGTGATGTGTAATGGTGTCGATTTCTACATCAGTCTTCGCTCAGTTTCATAACTTCTGAAAACTGAGAGCATCGCTGATTCAAAATCTTTAAACTCGAACATTTGCTTGCTTTTATCCGCAAACAGAGCCTTCCAGTTTAGTGTCGAGTGACCAACTGGTTAAAACAACATGGCTGAACGACGATTTGCGGCTCTTTGCTTGCTTGATATCGTCGCTGAATTTTCCTTCATCATGCTCGAAGGAAATGTTGAATAAACATAAGCGGTGAGCTTCATTCAAAAGCTATTCTTCTAGCTCACTTGATTATTGCAGAAATTAAACAGTCTTCTGCTTTGATCAGACTTCTGTTTTCTCGTGAACAGTAGGGTCTGCTCGGTTGAAATCTTCGTATCCACTCTTCAGACTTCGGTAGGTTGCGTTTAAGTTCAAAATCACCGTCGGAAGGTCGCCACTGCAACGTTTGACGAGTTTGCCGTAGGTTACCTGCAACGTTCGAGGTTAGTCGAGGGTAGATTTGCCCTCTGTGTGGCTCGAATATATATGCTGACTCCGATATCCGACTTCCAAAGATCGAGTCCACGCTGGTTGAACGTTGGTTAGTTTATTGTCAAACGTTGTTTAATATGAACACACGAATAAATCAATGCACTTTACTCGGGAATCGATTCGCGGGACCGACTGGCGTCGGAATAACTGCGCGATGCGTTTAATAGACAGTTCGTTTTCCTTTGCGGCTTGTCAACTCGTTCTTTGTTAATTCCGGCAGAAGCGACTTTTGTCTTGTTTCCTTCTGTCAACTATGCCACAAAGTCTCAATAACCTAGCGCTTAACGCGCCAGGTGGCAGTCACCTCGGTCTCAGCTTCGTTCCCTCTCTCTCTGTCAGACCGACCGTCTCCTTCTGACGTCCAAACATGCGTATTTATCTGGTGCTCCAATCCCTAAGAGAAAACTGCATGATGCCCGTTTTTGGTCTTATTCATGTAATCTTTTCCCTCCAAAACCACTTATAGATTCTCTGCTTCTCACTCTTGCGACAACATCTCGTGTGATTGTTCGCCCAAAATAAACCCATCAGCTGGTCTGTCTCACGGGAACCCCATCAAAACTCCGAGCAATAACTGACGTCATAATGATTTCCAGAGGTCAAACAACACTGACCGGCAATAGCTGGCGCCATAATGCAGTTTTAAGTGGATGACGTCCATCTTATCGCGGATGTTTGAATTGAAGTGAAAACAAGGCGAACCGCTGCATCATCTGTCATCGCTGTCAGCTGACTTATAATATATCGAGCGTCACTAAAAAACAAATTGGCCTTTAATATTATTATAAAAATTTCTTTTCCTTATTGGAATAAAAAGCAAAGGCAATATTTCTATTAAGATTGTGTCTAATTGTTATATATTAGCAACTTTATTTTAATAATAGCTACTACAGAAGTAGTAATAATAGTTACTACCGATCATTGCAAAACGGTGTCAATATTTTTACCGCTCATTTAAATACATGAATTCAGAATTGTTTAAACTCTGTTTAAATGTTACTCTACACGTCACTTATTATCAATATGTTATTATTGTTTATAATAATTGGAAATAATAATTTAGTATTCATGTCATGGGATTTTGTAAAGCATGATCGCTAGTCTAGCGCGCTCCAGTGTCGGTCTTTTTCCACCACGCATCTCGTAGGTAAGTTGTGTTCTTTTCATTTAAGTTTCTTATATTTCTTTCTTAATTCGATATTTTAGCGTCTACAAAATGAACCAAAACCATCATGTTCATCCGTGATTGTTATTATTGCAAGTAAACTGCACAAAAAGGTCGCGTACATCGATATGAATGCGATAGGCTATCGGCTATGTAACTACACGTTATGTTAACATTTTGACAATTAATCCTTTGTACACCACAACACCATTGGGACGGTAAGGCAACTCATTTTTTGTTTGACTTAAGAAACTACATGGGATTTTTTTCTTTGTTGTAAATAGGGATGCACAAACTAGAATATCTTGGTATTCTAGAATAGTTATTTCGAATCCAGAATATCGAATCCTATTCTATATTAAAAAGCAAACTCGAGTTAAAGTGGCAAGATCGTCAAAAATTTTAGCTTCCGCTGACTACCTCTTTGGCCAGTGTGATTACATACTTATAATCATAGGCGGCGACTTCAGTAAAATGTTAACAATACGGAAAGAATATACCAAATATTTATGTGTCTGCGAGAGCTGTGCAAGAATCCAGATTTCTATAACGGTTAACTGATCAAAGAAAAAAACCGTTAACCGTTAACCGATGTTAGCCTACTGTTCTCTCTAGCTAATACTTAGTAATGGGAAGAACATGGGGAAAAACGGGAGTGCGTCAGTGGTCCTGTATTGAATTTAGGTCAACGTAACCCTAGGTCAAACCGCCGATCAAAGCAATAGACACTGCTGGAAAAGCGGCGCTGCGGTTAGACGATTTATGTGATAATTATTGCGCAGCGGAAGCCGGTGCCCATGCTTATAATATCCATTATAATCAACGCTGCTGCAACGTGTGCAATGGAAATAAAAAGGAACTTCATGCAATTATAGTTTCTTAATGTGCAATGTATATTATTTCGAATCCAAATATTCGAAATAAACGTAATATTTGGATTCGAATCCCGTAGGATTCGAATCCGGAAGATTCGATATTCTAGTTTGTGCATCCCTAGTTGTAAATATGTAAGATTTTGTGTAAATATGTTGGTTCTTCTTGACGCTAACTGTACTCATTTATGACTCTCGCAATCCAAACTTGGACACAAAAGGTTCTTTTATTCTTGATAAAATGCAGATACAATCGCACACATAGTTAAACTAATTCTGGCAATTCTAGGACATGGCAGCGTTAACCTTTTATTCTGTGCCGCACGTTCGGATTAAAACCTTTTATTCTGTGCTCGGTCTGTGCATTCTGTTAAGCCAAGCTTTTTAAACGTTCCATATTATACACCACGAAACACTCACACATCACATGACAGGAAGAATAATGGCTAGTGAGAATTTTGTTCAAGGCCTTTTTACAGGACGCTCAAAATTGTGTGAAACAGAAGTTATATACAGTTAAAAATCACAAAATTGCTACAAACTAATTAATTGTTTCCTGTATTTATGTAACAAAACTTTGGAAGTGAAAAAAAATTAGTAAAAGCCCAGTTAAAAATAAAATAGAATTATCATTTGTATTCTGCACCTTTCCAGTACTGTAAAAAATGATCAATAATCCGCGGGACCCGTCAATAGCGGGTAGCGGGACAAAAGTTTTTTTGTCACAAACATGAGCCGGATGGCTATTTCGTTATTAAAACATAAAAATCCCAAAATTAAAAAAAACTTTCCTTGCACCCTGTCCAGTCTCCATAATTCCTCAGATTTATGTGTAAGTCCTGAATACTTAATATTTGCACTCAAGCTCTTAAATAAATTTTGCCATTAATTAATCACCCTCATTCCACTTTAGGTCTTCCCTCGTAGCTTTGCAAATCTTGGACCCAACGTTGCGCGCCATGCAGAACGACGCCGGAGAAATCGTCGACCTTTACATCCCACGGAAATGCTCAGCCAGTGGAAGGATTGTCGGAGCGAAGGATCACGCATCCGTGCAACTCTCATTCATTGATGTTGATGACACTGGGCGAGCAATGACCACCTCCAAAGCATACACCATCTGTGGTGATATCAGGAGAATGGTGAGTGATGTTTATTGTAATTAATGTAATGTTTGGGGTTCTTATCCGGATCAGTTTGGTTTCTAAAATTTTTTTAGAATCAGCCATTTTAAATCTAGAATTTTGAACTACTATGAAATAGACTAATAAAGCAAGCAAAAATAGTTTTTTAAATAATTTAATAAAGAAATATAGAATTGCATGTATGTTTAAGAAATATGTGTAAGTTTTAATTATAATCTTTATTACTGTTAACTAAAAGAAACCGTTCATCACATTTTTCTTGAAAGTACTGGTAAGGAGTCTTTAAAAACCTAACCTAATATCCAACAATATTTTGCTGTGAATAATATAGTGTCCTAAACTAAACTTAAATAATTTCGCCGGATTTTTATAAAATTGAATGATCATGAGTACGCATTTAGTTTCTAAGTAGTTATTTCCTTAGAAGTTGCATAATAAAATGGCAGCTAACCCAATTTATAGTATTGAATGATACCCTGGAAGTTTAAAAATTTGCATAATCCTAATAGACTAAAAACGCACTAAAAAAGGAGCAGCTACCACAGAATTATTTGTGTTTATATTTGGTAAAATAACCTCTTATTTCCACCCTGTGGCAATATATATCACAACTTATTATAGTAGTCATTCGTATTTGTGAATAAAGCTTTGCAGCTTATGTCCCAATATATCACATTCATTTGTTATGCCTGCAACAGAAACCTTTAATGTAAACCTTACCTTTCTGCTCGTCAATACTATGGTTATATTATAACAAATAGAAAACACCATTGCACAGTCAGACAGATTAGTCTGGCAGTTTAGTTCCACACCTTTCAACCGAAGGGTTGTAGGATCAAAACTGTTTTCTAGCTAGTCTGTTGTGTCCTAGGCACAACGTGCATTGCCTGAACCTAGCAGATTAATGGGTTCTACTAAATTGAAGGAACACGTGAATCACACACAGCACACTGAAATAGCTCCGGTAACCAGACAATGGGCGTGACGTGATCGGACGATTACCTGCTAACCCCTTTGGTTTTCTCTTCTCCACTCCCAGTTCAGACTCCCAAATTTCACGAGATTCAAATATATTTTTCAGGGAGAATCTGATGACTGTCTTAACAGACTGGCCAAAAAGGACGGATTATTGGGCATCTAAGCATAGGTAGGTCATTTGATCTCTATGTCTGGTATATCATTTTGTGGTTGTGATTAATAATATTTTGAACGCGTTTGTCTTCTATGCAAAGATGGTTAGTAGTTTATCATTGGCCAAGTCACTGAATATAGATTGATTTAACACAGTTAGTTGATAAGAACAACACACTGGAGTAGCTCTTATAAGCCATATGTCTGCATATACTATACTCTTTTTAACAAGCACGTAAGTACCCGTATTAAGTGGTGGAATAAATGTTGCCCACTAGTTTGTTTATTGACACCTTTTCTTTTTCCAGATCTTTTGCTCAAGTTCGTCGAAAATAAAATAAAACATAAAACGTATGTGTTTGGTTGTTTATCTTCTGGTTGAAAAGCCATGCAGTAATCCACCAAACTAATTATTCAGAGTTTTGCTTTCGAAACAAATTGTAAGCACGAAACACAAAAATAATAAAGGCCATTAAGACCTAGTGGGGTAGGTATAGCGCAGCTTGTCGCTAGTGGGAAGCTGCAGAATCGAAAGCGAGTCGCTTGTGTTTTCCCTGAACCCTTTGTTAATTATTTAGCGAAACAAAAAAAACTATTTTTTTGAATGCTGCGTTTTTGTAACCGGGCAAAGTTTCAAAACCACGATGTGCTAGTCACTACAAGGCCGTTTTAATACAAATCGATATATGCGTATCGGCCACAAAACCGTTCATACTGATGCAACATATTTCAGTTGCTCCGATAACTCGTATACATGGAACGACATTACAATACACAGACGACCCTAAAGGGAGGGAAGAAGGAAAACTATGAAAGCTAATATAACCCTGTCTTAAACACTAATTTCAATCTCGGAAATAAACGGCACGATTAACCTCAGCCCATTTTACTAATCCAAAGCCATAATCTTCATTTTTGTGAGTAGTTTTTCTACTTCACATTTCCCTCCTTTTAGTTTTTTCCAAATAACGACAACAATAATAATAGTAGGAAGCTTGATCGCATGAGCGTTACAGTATTTTGCGATTTTTAAAAATACATTTTGTGGAGTAAAGCTTTACGCTTCAGAAGTGAAGTAAATTCGGCTTCCTCTGTAGTTAGCGTGCACGCGGACGCAGTGTGCGTTACACAACTTAGTCTGTTTTGTGCATATCCATGCTTCTGCGTTGGACACTTGAATGTTTCTACGTTGAAGCACTTCATTGGTGCTGTATCGGTGTACAGTTATTATGCTAGATTCACTGCGTCTTTAAAATGTCTGCGGCTGCATATTTGAGTGCTGATGACGTAATCTATCATCGGAACGCATCGCTTCTTTGATTGGCCAGTTCTGAAATTGTTAACATCGGTTATGAAACATTCTGGGTGCAAATTTCCCATATATGTAGTTTTGCCGTTTTATCTTTCCTGTTTTAATGTCAGGAAGGAGCAAAAATAGATAAGTTTGTATTAAGCTTTTTAAAATTTAGTACTACAAATGCTTGCTGAAGACCTCGACACACTTAATCAGAGCAACACTCAAATTTTATCACATGACGCGTATAGGTTCCTCATCTATTAATATGTGAACACGATCACACAAGATACCATCTTACATATTCCGGAGAAAATATAGAGTGTACGAGTATCCTAGCCTCATTAAATTAACATATGGTCACATAACTGGATATGGTATTCGTGTTTATCCCCATGAACGGGAAACACAAGGGACGTTAACATATGGGTAGGCCCAATCGTCAAATAACCTTACCCAGGTTTGGGTTACCAGAGATATTGCAGTGCGTTGTGTAATATTCAGACGTTCCTCCAATTTTGATAGAATCCATCATTCCTCTGGGTTCAGGCAATGACCATTATGTGCCTTGCCCTATGACACGATAGTTTAGCTAGCGACCAGTTTCGAATCTGCAACCCTTCGGCTGCAAAGCAATGCACTAACCCCCGAAGCTATTTGGTCGGACAGCTGGGTCGCACCGATTTTAGGTTAACCGACTGTCAAGTTTACAATGTTTATGTTTATTTGTGTTGTGTTTAAAAATAATACTTATTCGTGGCTTTTGAAGATGTCGCGTAGGCTATAAATTTACACTGCTTTAACCTCTCGAGGCCATATTACTTTAATATTTCAATAGGTATGATTGAACCGCTCAAGTAATGATGTCACCGACAAATGCCCTAAATTTCCACTTTTCGACGTCTTCAATATTATGCCGTGGGTGATGACGTATTGCGTCACGGATGATTGCCCCTTAATGCCGTAATTTTCAAGCTTTTCACCAATATAAATAAAAACATTAATGCTACTTGGAATATCTCTCTAACAGTGACGACATTCTTAGCATAAAGCGTAATGACAGCGGTTATTCCAATTCCAAACATCGTTATGGTTGAGTGCGCATTTATGCGACATCTATGTTGGGTTTGTTTGCCCAGGTGCCTGCTTTCCGGCAGTAGCAAAATATTTGATTCGTTTCAAAATTACCTTTCGTGGTTTTCTAAGATTTCTATGGCTGTTTTTCCGGTTCTTGTCATCGCCCGCTTTCCGACCAATCAATCCACAGATGTGATCTATATATAAAAACGTGATATATTTTACAAACAGCCATGTTTAAAGTATTTTTACAAAAACTGGCACAAAACTTGCCCTCAAACATATAGAAAAATACCCACATTACCATATACACCATGACGTATATTAATTAGACATTCTTAAGGCTATTCTTTAAAATTCTAATTTGATTCATGATTACGACAAAAACTTAACTGAAACGTTAGAAGCCCAAAACGGCAATCAAAGTAGTGCTGCGTGAAGGCGTACAAAAGTTGAATACTTTTTTTACCGAAGCTGAAATTAAACCAGAACCATCTTCATTTACCGAACCAGGGTTTAATTATCTACGGATACAATTATTCCCGGAGGACAGGAAAACTCAGAAAAATTACAGACGAAAATTCTATAAACCACATGCTTAAAATCAAGGAGAACTGTCGCAACAAGTTTTTTTAGTTTAAATTACTTCTGGAACCACTGATTTGAGGAAACATGAATTACCTGCTGCAAACGTTACGTTCCCCGAAAGCTGTTTGGATAGCTGCCTGATATATCGCGAAGCAAGGATCAGGATCTCAAGTTTCGATAACTTGGTATCTGGTGGAACGTAAGGTAGTGCTCGCTGTAGGTCGTTGTAAGCTAATCTCATCGTTCTTATTCGATCCCTGTGAAATCGAGTGTACGGCTGTGTGGTCGAATGGTTAATGCGACCAATACACATACCGATCCCAACACGAAAACGGTCTGTTTAACGAACCCATCATCGGTTCGAAACTATTGGGAAAACGAGTGGGTTTATCGTAAACACGCATATTGATATTTTCCAACAACGCGGCTGAGGGAATAAGGACAAAGATGACGAAACGATAGGTGCTTTGTTCGATATTTACCATAACCACTTACATCGCGACTGTGACCTTAAGCAAAGCACTTAGAGGTATTTTGCCTCGATTATAAAACATATGCTCGCTATTAATCTGTTATGTCCATCGGCTGACGGATATTACCAGTAGATGGTATTATGCTAATTGCTCGTGTGATCAGAGCGCAATCACAGGGATAGATTATTTTATCGTATAACTAATAATTGTTGTCGCTTTTTTATCTTTCTTTAATATTGTATTTGGAAATTGTGCAAATAATTTAAATAATAATACAAATATGCGCCGGGATTTAATATTGGCAGTCCAGTAAACATAATTCAATCAACCTCTCTAAAACAGGGGTGGGAACTTCTCTATTTGGCGGGCTTGATGTGGAAAAAATGAAGTCCTTAATGGGCGGGATATTACACAAATAGTATTTAATATCTTACTTATGGGGTATGTTTAGATACAGTCTGCGGCCGCGGGCCGTATGTTGCCCATGCCTGCTTTAGAAAAATCCTAATCGTGTGCAGGAACTACCAATTATCAAATGTCCGCAATTCAATACTAGTTGTACATACATTAGGCTAACATTAATAAAGATGTTTCAATTTCTGTAAGTGCAAAATCAATATGGCGTCAACAAATATTTTAATTACCTTTCCCTGGCAGCATTTCCCACTGCACCTTTTCGTTTCTTCCTTGTCATAGATTGCTTGTCGTGTGGAAACATTTGCACCAACGTGTGGTTGATACGGAGTTATCCATTTGACGTCTTCATAACTTTATTCACTCGACAGTGTGGCACATTTTTAATATCTCTTTGGCTCCATATAGCGGAAGTAAGTTATTATGCGCGAGTTTTTTACGACTGTCTGTGCGCTTATAGTAAGGTGTCAATCAGTTGCCATCAGGCATATGACGCATTATTCAGAATTAGGTCACTGTCGGAGGTATTGCACAATGGAATGTGTTTTTTGCTTCTTGACATTATTGGTTTGATCTAACATTACTTATCTTATTGACCTTTCCTTATTATTATAAGTTAACTTCATTTTAATACCAGACTCAGCCGAAATGAATTTACGCGACAACGTTCACCATGGTAAAGATCGAGCCAAAGACCTATCCATTACGCCGCTTGCATTTACTGTACCATTAACTCACTCCGTTCCTGGCCTTATTTCAGATAACTCGTGCAGGCGGGTTCAACTGTCCGGCTGTGTAGCTTGGCGCGTTAGTGCCTCACCTTACAGCCGAACGGTCGCAAATACGAAACTGGTCGCTAGCTAGTTGATTGCGTCCTTGGACAAGGTCTTTATCGGACTTTGCCGGAACCAGGTGAAATAATTGGCTCTACCAAATTGCAGGAACTTGTACATCATACACAACATACTTTAATAGCTCCGGTAACTCAACGGTGCATGGGTGAGAGGTGATCTGACGACTGCCGTGTGTTAACCTCCTTTATTTTTCCATTTACGAGGATAAACAAGTTTATCCTATCCAGTAACTGGGCGTTTTCAAAATAACTAAATTCGAGAAAATTCCCTTGTTTCAGTGAGTTTAGCAACATGAAATATGTATGTCAAAATTTTAATTTCATCTTATAAAAAGTGGATTTGTATCGTTTCTTTTAGAGGAAAACGAAACTTGAAAAGACGACCTTACCAATTATAGGTTGTTTATGTTGCAACTATATACATTGGTGGAGTAAAATTGCGTCCCTTTGTCCGCCATTATGACATAGGCCGGTCATTTGTTAGCGAACAATCACCGACATTTAATAACACAACAATAAAAACGCGGTGGGCTCATAACTTTCCAGAATACGATCTAGATACTGGAGACGAATTCGACCTTCGAGAAACAAACCATTCAAGGGACTTGCTTTGTTCGCCATAGTGGTAATTGTGATGTAACAATTCGAAGCCTGGCTGACGCGCGCAAGCACGCCGTTATGGTGTATCAGGTTCGATTGATAAAAGGAATATTGTTGGGGCTTTAAACGTGGTGGGAAGGCGTCAAAGATAGGCAGGTGGATTTACGCTGGGAAATATGCAATTTATTTGCCACGAAAGAGACACAAGAAAAACATTTAGTTGATGTGTATTGGGTACAATAACATTTATATGCAATTGAAATACTACGAAAGAGGCGTTGGAAATTAATTTAGTGCTGTGTAGTTGATACAATAAAATATATACGCAACTGAATATATACGAGAGTGGCGTAAGAATTTGATTTTTTGGATCTGTATTTGATACAATAACATGAAAGACAGTTTACATAGCCTTTTATTGCAAAACCCAGGACGTAAGAGTATTTGAAATGTAGTTCAGATTGAAAACGATTTACTGAAGGGTCTTGTTTAGACTGTTCAGCTTTCCAGCGTAGTATCTTACACTTCATGTGTATTCATATGTATAGAATTGTTAAGCGCAAAATACACATTATAGCTTTATTTCTTATCATATGAAAACTCATGTGCAAATGATTCGGCGTTTGTGTAAAGCGTAGCGGTTTCTAATTCTAAAAGTTCGAAAGAATGATCATAATAGTAATTCCGACGTATAACAATTGAAGTTTTCTTCAGCGTTTTTAACATTTAACATAATGGAATCGTGCCGGGTCGTATTACTCGATGAAGGGGAAATAGACGTGGACATAAGTAACCATTCGATCGGAAATGACGTCTTCACTAAAATATGCAAGTACCTAAACTTGGTGGAGACTGATTACTTCGGAATTATTCGGAAAACTTCGGATAGTGAATTTCGCTGGGTGAAACTTGACAAAGGAATTAAGAAGCAATTCGAAAAAGGGTAATACTATTTGTATTTTTATTAAATAGTAACATTTTACTTATAACTGTCTTGGATTTTCGGCATGTAAAAGGTATATATCCCTGTGGACTCTTATAGTTTGTAACCACGTGGATTTCAACCAGCAACAGTTTTACCTGTGTGGGTTTACACCTAAATGGGTTGAATTCATTGTGTTACCAAATATCCAAAAAGATACAACATAAATTTTGACGATAAATTGCTTAAGGATATGTCCAAAATTGCGAGATTTACAGCACTGTACTTGGTATAGAAGAGGCAACTCGCTAGTGGTACGGTTAACATAACGCTGTCACCTAATAAAAACCATTTCCAGACCCATTTTATTTCGTTTAACAAAACAGTTGGTTTTCCTAAAACTAGCGTTGGATATCGAAACTACAACGATGTTAAATGTTAAAAACTATTTTCCAGACTTGTGTTTTCGTGTGATGGGGTGACTTTTTTGAGCCCATAGTATTTATTGGGTTTATTAAAAAATTAAAACTTTCTAAAACGAGTGTAGAATATATATGCTTTATTCCTGTGAATTGGAAAAAACGCTAAGGGTTCACTACAAATTTAGTATCGCACATAACACAACGTATACGAATGCTTGTAAATCTGATATATCCACGTCCTTATTAGTCCCTATCCTCAGGAATTTCTCAAATATTTGTATCAATCATACCATATGATTGGTCTTGTTTAATTCCCCTAGATTATGAAAATCTGTGTTAAGGATTAATCAAGTCGGATAACTCATAGAGGGAAAAACATTATTTTAACCCTTTTTAACCAGATTACCCCATATTATAATGAAAATGTCATTTTGTCATTTAAAGACTATCAAATCATACCACATAATTACTTTTGCTACAGAGAGAAACTTGTCTTTCACTTCGTGGTCAAGTTCTACCCTACCGACCCGACATATTTAAGAGAGGAAATTACAAAGTAAGTGAAAATGCTTAGTTGTAAAGCCCATCTTTTTAGACAACCTCACCACGCCCACCTTTAACTATTTGGATGGGATGGAGTTACTAACATCTTAGTAACGATCACTCCAAATGGCGATGGATTGGCAACATACGATAGGATTAGTATCCCCGTAATTGGGAAAACGCAATAAGCGTTCGGATTACCGGACCTATTGCAGTATGTTGTGTATGATTTAGACGTTCCTTTAATTTGATAAAACCCAATATTTCACTAATATCAGCACCTTGCCCAAGGACACCACCTCCGACCAGCTAGCAACCAGTTTCTAATATGTTAACCTTCGACTGCAAGGCGACTCACTAACCCACCGAGCTAATCGGACGGACATATCTTTAATATGAGATAGGTGGCAACTATATATACTAAGACACACACATTAAAGGTTTTGTTTGGTTTACACGAAGTAGCCAACCAAGTAATGTTGGTGCAATCACTCACATTAAAGAAAATATAAAATAGGACAGAATATTCGTGTTTATTCCCGTGAATGGGAAAACAAAGGGGGTTAACAACGGGCAATCTTCGCGCCCATCGTCAGGTTACCAGAGCTATTACAGTGTGTTGTGTATGATTTACACGTTTCTTCAATTTGGTAGAACCTATTAATCCGATGGGTTCAGGCAATGTCTGTCAACTGCCTTGCCCAAGGACACAACCGACTAGCTTGCGAACAGTTTCGAAACTGCAAACTTTCGGTTCAAAGGTGTCACACTAACCGGTCGGACTAATCGTTATAACTTATCGTGCTGTCGGTGGTATGTACATGGCCGAAAGGGTCATCGAAATCTGTAGGTAGCAAAACGGCAATGCTCGAATCAAGTGGAGAAATTGATTAAAATAAATTTATAGTATTTAAAGTCTCTAATACGGACGACCATAGTTTTGGAAACACGACTTATAATGCCTAACATTATCACAACCACAGTGATAAACATCTTCTTGAATATGAATTAATAAAAATAAATTCCCTCGATTCCAGGTACCAGCTTTGCCTCCAAATCCGTGATGATCTGACATCTTCACGTCTCCCTTGTCCACTGGAGACCCTCGCCCTGCTCAGTTCATACTGGCTCCAATCGGAAATGGGTGATTACGAAACCAACTCGGGGGAGATAGACGAATGTCTGCGATCACTGCGGGGGACGAAGAATCAATCTGTCCCTGATTTTGACGCAAAAGTAATGAAGTTGTACAAGTCGAGACGAGGAATGCCACCTGGAGATGCAGATACACAGTTTCTAAGGTTCTTTAATGTTTTTATTCCATGAATGATTGCCCATGTGGTAACACCCCTTGTGTTTCTTTTTACATCGATGAACATGGATTTTATACCTATCCTAACATCAAATATTGTCAGATTACCTTGTGCTCAATATCAGGTTATTTGGGCTATTACAGTGTGTTGTGTATGAATTAAACGTTCCTTCACTTTCGATCCTACAACATTTCCGCTAAAAGATGACGCAATAACTTATAAAGCTATTTAGCCATATATCTAATGAGTTTTGGTGATATTAACAAAGAGCCTTGCCTTAGTACTATCTGGACAGTGGCTGGTATCGATCCAGCAAACTTTGTTTAAAATAACAAACAGAAGCTGATTTCCGATCTATTAGACTGGTGGGTTAGTGTGTTGTCTTTCAGCTAAGGGCTGCAGGTTCATAACTGGTTGCTAGCTAGTCGGTTATGTCCTTGGTTACGGCACTTAGCAAACATTGCCAAAGCCTGTGTTTATTGGATTTTTTAAATTAAAGAAACGTTTGAATTTTACACAACACACTGTAATAGCTCCGGTACTCAGATAGTGGGCGCAAGGTGATCTGAGGATTTCCTTCGTGTTAATGCCTCTTGTGTTACCCATTTAAGGGAATAACCATGTATATTCTATTCCTATCCTATCCTAATTCAAAATTTGATCCACAGGCTAGCCTCTCTATTACCACTCTATGGAGTGCACCGCTACCATGCCACTGAAGGTACAGACATCGGGGTTGGGGCGGCTGGGGTTGTGGAGATTGGAGCGAAAGATCCGACCTTCCACAAATGGGGCGAGATCAAGAACATCAACTACAAGAAGAGTAAATTTTACCTCAAAGTTCTACCGAAAATGCCGGGTGGTCGTTCGACTTTGAAAAAGTTCAAGATGCAGGCACCTAGTGTCGCAAAAGAAATGTGGTCAATCGCAGTTGACCATCACATGTTCTACAGAGTCAATGCATCCGATTCCACTTCTTCAGCTCCTTCTACCGAGAGTAGCCCTGCCACTGGACCGAAGTTAACAAAGTTAGTTTTAATGTTGACAATTTTATGCAAAAATGATATGATATTTATGTTTTGTATTTTACCATAGTTTGTGCAAGGGATGCTATCATACAACCAAATGTTAAATTATCTGGCGCCCACCGTCGAGTTACTGGAGCTATTGCAGTGTGTTGTGTATGATTGAGACATTCCTTTAATTTAGTAGATGTTTCCTTTAATTTATTTAATCCGCTGGGTTCAGGCAATGTCCATTAGGTGTTTTTCCCAAGGCCAAACAGACTAGTTAGCGACCAGTTTCGTACCTTCAACCCGTTGGCTATAAGGTAACACACTAACCTACCACACAAATTGGTCGGACTTAATAGTTGCTTGTCATGATTTAAGTAAGTTTGGCAAAAAGCAATGAGTATATATGGGGTGTTGGGGAATTAAGTATAGCAAGTGAACCCTCGTATAGTTGCGTTGCTGTCAAATTGAGTATACACGGTGGTCGGTGGGTTGCTGAATTCCATGAATAAAATTAAACATTCCATAACTTTGTTTAACGCATCTGTTTTGCAGGAAGCGAAAATCGAGTTTTCGGTTCAGTTTTCGAAGGAAACGAACAAAAACAGAGTCGGATGTCCAACATGAAAGTTCCAAGATCAAACGGCCGGGCCCTACAGTTGTATGTAGCATGATTTATACCAACTTATATAACGTTGAATATTATATCACTATCGTGACATACAGTAGTATGATATATATAGGCTAAGATTAATCATGATTATTATAAATTGTAACCAAAATCAAGATTTAGCATGGTATCTTTTCGCACTAAAAATCACTTAATTTATTAACCAAGTCCTCATGGTCATATTTACTTTTTTACCTGATATCAAGTTGGAATAATGAGGCATTATAACACAACTGACTAGCTAGCTAGTGGCTGGTTTTAATCCTGCAAACATTTATTTGATCGGTTAATGTGCTCCCGCAAACGAAACAACCAGACCAAGTTTCAGTGCAAAAAGACCTGGAGCCTACTTTTTATATTGTTTGGTTTTAATTAACTTTTGTTTCCTCAATATTGTTTTATCACCTAGGTTTGGCGGCAGCGTCCGCTATATTTATTAAGTTACATCCTTTTGTTATCAATGACGTGTTTTAACGACTGTTCGTTTTGCCGTCTTTTCCTGTTCCTGTGTCGTTATTTTATTTGCTTGCCATTTTTAAATACTGGGGCAAAAAATGAATAAACTAAACTAAACTAATTACAGAATTTTATACAAAAGCTTTATTGGTTGCCCTATGATAATAAATAATATATCACAGGTACGACAGCCAAGTCTACGTCGCTCTGCAAGTCTTAACTCAAGCTCATCAAAAGAAAGCTCGGAGACCCCCACAAAAAGCATGGAAACACCCGAACTTAAATCGATTCTAAAGCAACCGAAAAACAACTCTGAAAACCCCCCAGTCAGAAGCGACGACCAAATGCCCACGTCCTTACTCATAACACAAACTATTGAAGAAGTCGATGAAATTGATTCACCTGTTAGCCCAGCAGCACAAACACAGAATACCGACTTTGCTGATCACCATGAAACAACTGGTGCCTCAAACCCCAATGTTACAGAATATGATGGAGACGACGCACAAGGTAATGACATAACAAATGGTACTGATGATGTCATGGAAAAGGATGAGATCACTGTAAGTGCTGATGTCATCGAAATTGGCTACATTGAGCATAACACTGTTGTGATTCATAGTGACTTCACAAATGATAGTGATGTCATAGAATGCGATGACATCACAATACCTGCTGATGTCACAGAATGCAATGACATCACAATACCTGCTGATGTCACAGAATGCAATGACATCACAATACCTAATGATGTCACTAAACTTGACTATAGAGAAGAAACTACGGTTGTGATTCATAGTGAAACAAAAGATGTCACACAAGGCGATAGCATCAGAGAAAATTATGATGTCACAGAAACTAGTTACGAGGATAAAATAGAATTTGTGATCCAGAGTGACATTACTGATAATGACATCATTGCTAATGATGTCATTAATCCACACAAAATTGATGATCCTATAGGAGATCCGCAAAGAGAAGTGGACAAAGAAGCATGGACTGTTCTCAGCGGAATAGATCCTCCAGAAATCAACATCCTTCCGTTGGAAGAGCAAGAAGAACAAACCACTGTCCACACCTCGTTTACTACGATTTCGACATGGGAGATGAAAACCGATGTCGTCACGACAACTTTCCCAGCTTTTCTCTCTCCTCCCCTCGTGAGAAAGGCGACGTGGGAAGCGATGAATGATTACGCTCGGGAGCAGAAACCAGAAAAGCATGAGGATACAAGGAAGAAAGAAGATGTGACAGAGACTGACAACGTATCCACTAAGGAGGAGACTAAAAAGTTTGTGGAAATACCAGTTTTCTATGAAGATGAAAACAAGATAGATATCGAGGAAGTAGGAAACTATACTGTTAAAGAGAACAGTGGCGAAGAAAACTTGAAACCCAAAAACGCAGAGGAAAACTTGAAACCCAAAAACGCAGAGGAAAACTTAAAACCCAAAAACGCAGAAGAAAACTTAGAACCCAAAAATGCAGAGGAAAACATAAAACCCAAAAACGCGGAGGAAAACTTAGAACCCAAAAACGCTGAGGAAAACTTAAAATTTACACGTGAGTTCAGCAATGATATTGAGTCTCCACCACATTACAGCAGTTTGGACCCTGCTTTATACTTCAAAACCATTTATCAATATAAAGAAACTAATCCAGTGATTTCGCCAAGTGAAAATTTCGAAAACTTTAATTTTCTCTCCAAGCCTTATGTACCACCACCCATTGTACCAGCTATTCCTGTTATTATAGTCGAAGATGACTATGAAACAACAAGTTCATTGTCATTCGATACAGTGAAAACACCTGAGTTCGTAGGCCCAACTGACCTAACCAATGTTGAGGTTGTTTCAAGCACCGACTCGTCAAAATGCCCAACAGAAACATCCAATAGTTTTGAACTTGATGAAAGCAGTGCAGATGAATCCATTCCACAGCCTTTATATACTGAAATAGAAAAGGATATCAAAAACGAATCAGAATCATATAATTTGCCTGAAAATGAAAACAAAGATGATACATTGGATCCAAAGGCAAGGCTTAATGTTGACAAGCAAGCTATAGAAGCCTCAAGAGTTGTTGGTAATTCTGAATCTTCTTTTCAACGACTTTCTGCTGGTCAGAGTTTGATTGCTTCGGACGAAGTTGTAGAAGACGTTCGTAGTGAGGGAGCCGTTCTCGGGGATGATGATGTAACAATCAGAGATTTATTAGATGATGTCATGCTTGATGACTTGGCAGAAAATGAGGACGAAAGCATTTCAAGTTTGTCGGATATCACAGACAACACCGAGGAGTTGTGTAATCCAAATATCCTTCAAATAATTCTTTCTAAAAGCCGTGCATTTAGAGAAACAGGTGAAAAATACAGCACTTTATTCGGGGCGCCACTACGTAAAAACAGAGGCAGAGCCAGGGTTTCTAGAGTCAAATCTGACATCTTTCATCCATCCACCGCCTCTGTGAGCACTCAGATGCCAAGTCCGCCTATTATTGAGGAAGTTCAGACAAAGAGGTTCATACCTAGTTGGCCATTTAATCCAGAGTGTTTGGCTGAGAGAGTTGAACTGGATGGGGATGAAATGGCGCTTGCAACTAGGGAGCTACAAAATGATTCAGTTATGTGGAATGATAATAGTACTTTCGGAACACCATTGCATGCCTCAAGCCCAATACCAGATGACTGTGCCACTACAGAAGTTAATGCACCAAATTCGAATTATAAAGCTGAATCAATTCCCGATTCTCTCCCAGGAATTCCTGATTTTGCGCAAAGTGTATCACTATACCGTCTTTACAGCAGTGACTCCCCAAGTATTCCATCCACCCCATTAAGTCCAGTTGAACCTGTGGCTATAAAATACCCACCAGCAGTTAAAAAATTTTCCCCCAACAGCGCAGACGACGTTCTTGTATATTCGAATCAAGATGCACCTCCGTTAATGCAACAAGTTCAAGCTTTTAGCACTTCGCCGATCACTCGCACAACTATAGAAGACATGGAAAGTAGTACACCAACAACGACATCTAGTGACGATACCCCATGCTCCGGTCGAGCTTCCAGGTCAAGTTCGACGTCAAGTTTTCCTCGTTTCGTTCAAAGCGTGTTTAAGTACACGAAGAGTGGTAAAAAGAGAAGATTTAAGCGAAAAAAGAAGGCACAGGGAAAAAGCCATGAAAGTTCAAAAGCTAAAAGCGCAAATAATCTAAATGGTAGTTGTGATGCAAACACGAATTCAGCAGATTTACCTCAAAACTTGTCATCAGGAAAAGATCGAAGGTGGTTAATTTTCTTGTTTTAAATGTGATTAATTCGTTTCATATACATTTTATGATGTTAATCGTAAACATATTGTGCATATTAATGTAATATAATTCACCTTGTGTTAAAAATTAATGTCAAAATTATTTGCTGTTCAAATTTTTATCTGGAAATAAATTTAGAGTTTTGCAGATTTGTATCAACAGGAGATTCTGCTTCAAATATGGAGGCACAACATGGTCTCCATTCATCTTTACCCCAATCACAAGTAAGCCAATACAAAACTGTTTTTATTATGTACTTGCTGTTTGCAATTTCTAGCATGGGTAAAGAAGGAATTATATTCTATTTATGGGTAATGTCTTAAACCTTTAATAAAAACCAACAGAAACATTTAATTAGATTGTTGTCTTTACTTATCATTCTTTCCCAAATACGGTAGTAATTTAAAACAAAAACAAGAGCTACCTAATGTATCCCAGTTAAAACTCACTCAACTATATAAAATATCAACTTATGTTTGCAAGACTCTAAGAGTGCAGCAATATTCGTTAAGTGCCTTGACCAAGGACACAACAGCCTAGCTAGCGAAGTTTTAAAGCTGCAACCCTTCGACTAAAAATCCGCTAAAAGAGCATCGCAGTGTGCTGTGTATGAATCAGACGTTCCTTCAATTTAGTATAGAACCCATTATTCCACTGGATTCAGGCAGTGAACATTAAGTGCCTTGGGAAGGCAACCGAACATTTAGCAAACAGTTTTGAAGCTGCAACCCTTTGACTGAAAGGCGGCACACTAACCAACCAAGCTAATCTATCGGACAATGTTTGCATATTTGCAGGACTCAGAGAGTGCAGCAACCATAGAAGGGAACATTATATCAGATGACATGGGAAGCATTGATCAGATCGTTCTATCAGAGGAAGATGAAGCACATTTTGCTTGAATTTTTTACAAATCAAATTGTGAAAAAAATTAACATTTTTTGTTCTATTTTTTATAACATATAAATAGATATATTTTAAAAACTTTTGTACAGATTTTTTTTTAAATCGATTTTTGCAAGTACACTATGTTAACTGTTTTTCTTTTTATATACTTATAAATAACATTATTCTGGTGGTGTTTTTGTCATTATTATTGTGGCAGATAAGTAGATTATTCAGCGAGGATAGGATTATTACGTTTTAATCCCCAGAAATAAAAAAAGCAAGCAGAAGTAAGTTATTACACAGGAAGCAGTCAGGTTACCTTCTGTTCTTGTAGGTTTAACGAAAAAATACTGCTGTACAGGTGTCTCCAATTACTTCAGGATTGCTTCGAGGGCTTGGATCGAGCACTTAAAAACCCTAACTCTTCAAGCCTTACAAGCAATACTGTAGTAATTAGGGGTACCTAACAGCTTCTGTGCTGCTTTTTAGTCATACTAGAGCAATTTTTACTAATTGTCTTGCTCAATGACACAAAGATTAAGCTACCGTTATACTATTCATCTGTGTGGACAGGATGTGACATGTGTCAAACCATCCTCCCACCTGTCTGCAAGTTTTACTTAAAAATCTTAAAAGTACACATGGCAGATTTGGAGATGTTAGACTCTCCAATGACTTTCCAGCCATGGGCATACGGCTAACTCCTTTGATCAATGATAGCTATATTTAAAAGATAAAGTGTACAGCTATATACTATTAGCGATTAAGCGTCTTTTTTGTTTCTCTGGAGAGGATAACAGCTACTCCGTGGCTATATATCCTTCGTCTTTCTCGCGATTATCAGTATATTTCATTGATATTACTATTAATTACGACAATTTAATCAAGCTTGTATTCTAGTTAATTGCTTACCTTCTTAATTTTATAACTGTTAGTTCAGTATTGCTTATTGCTGTAGGAAATCGTTTTAAGTGTACCCATAATCGATGTCCTGAAACGATACGCAAGTTATATTTTAGGGATTTCCCCTTAGTAGTGAAAAAAAAATTATAGATACTTTATTATAATCACCATAATCAGTGGATCAGAATGTTAATTTGTAAACTGTATTTTTCGCAAAAGATTTTTATAAATAAATACTTATAACAACGGGTATATTTTAAAACAAAAAATTATTTGTGTCTGTATTTATATTTAAGACTATGAATAACAATCCAACCAATTATATTTTTACTTAGGTAGCTGCGTATAATTGAAATTGTTATATAAATCAACATATTGGTCAATGTGTCTCTAATGCGACAGATTATGAGCTTACTCAATTTGAACTTTCTCTAATTGGTAGAAGAGGGACAACACTATAAGGAGTGGAAGAGGGAAGGAGAGAAAGTGCTTACTAAAACTATGGAAACTAATTCTGACACTGTCTCAAACAGTAACCTCAACTCCAAAACTAACCCTAACTTCCACCGTAACTTTAGAACTTTTATACCCCAATCTTTATTTAAGTTTTCCGACTTAGATTCTTCCCTATTTCCCTCCATTTAGTTTTCCCCTTAGAAGAGCTTGTTAATATAGTTTTTACACATGTTACTCATTTCCTCTATTTTGTACAGGTCCGCTAGGACCCTGAGGTCCAGCGCTAGGGGGTGCCTCTAAATACTACAGGACCGCTACGGGACCACATGTTACTTAATGTTTATATTTGTTCCTAGTTGGTTATACAATTTAAACGTGCAGTTAGATATTTAATATGTCTTTGGATGTGAGAGATAAACTAAAAAAGACCACGAAAGGAAAGTTGGTTTATGCCAAAGAAAAATTGCCGATCAATGTTCCGTCTCCGGTAATGTTATATAGTACTAAATTCAATTTCTGTGTATGGGTTGTTTGTGTAATTTTCCATTATTATTGTTCCTTTGAAATCGGAAATTTTAGAGCCTTTAATGACTATAGAATCGCTTGGTGCTTAAAGCAATCCTGTAGTAATTAGAGGTACCGGAAGTCATAGGTTCAATAATAAATATTATCTAGCCAGTATTGTCATTTTTATTGTAATTACATGCGTCTAGAGACAGAACAGTAGATGATTTTTCTCTGCTGGATGGCGCTATTTATCAGCAGTACTAAAGCGGGGAGGAGGAAAACTACTCACTAAAATTACGGACACTAATTTTAACCCATTCCTGAACACTAAACTTAACCGCAAGACTAACACTAACTCTAGCCCCATGTTTATTACACCATTTACGCATTTTAAGTAAATAGTGTTTACAATCAAAAAACTGCAAAGAGATCGATTACTTTAGCCAATGCTTGGACAAATTCCAAAAATGCTCAGACAAGCTTAATGCGGCGTTATGATGAATTTGTTTATAACTAAGAAACAAAAGAGTTTAAAAAGCCGAAAAAAACCTCCCCGTCGGGGAATCGAACCATGGTCTCCCGCGTTACAGGCGGCGACACTTACCACTATACTAACAAGGAATACGATTAGTAAGAGGCTAAGAGCGAAAACTAGTATAAGACCACTCAGTCGCGGGTGCCTCTAAATACTACAGGACCGCTTGGATCGCTTGGATCACCTAGATTGCTATGGAAAGTAATTCTAACCCTGTCCCAAACACTAATCTCAACCCCAGAACTAACTTTAACCCCAACCCTAACATTATTATCAAAAATAGTCACTCCCCATATAATTCCAAAAAAATAAATAGCGCCACCAAGCAGAGAAAAATCAGACTACCGTTCTGTCCCTAGTCGCATCTATTGTAATTAATATCTTTCTGTTAATTTTTACTAAATAGCCACATTGCACAGTGCCTTTAACTCGGCGGTGGGTGCGAGTTAATCTGACGATTACCCACAAAGATTACCTGTGGGTTAATGCCTCTTGCGTTTTCACATGCACAGGGATAAACGCAAGTATCCTATCGTATTAAGCTGGACAATTAGTTTTTTTACTTCAACCTAATAATTTGCTTGCAGTCTCCAGCAGGGATATTTGGCATCCATGATATCCCGGTGATGCTGGAGACGCTGGAAGAGAAAGCGTTTAATGATGAAGATGAACTTCTTTTATCTTCCAAGTCCCCGTCATCTTCATCTCAAAGCAAGATCACAACCACCCAGCCGTAAGAGGAATAATTTACGTAATTTTTCCATTTACTGTCCGACAGATTAGATTAGTTTTGTGGTTTGGGTTGCCTTTCTCCAGAAAGGTTGAAGATTAAAACTGGTCGCCAGTTAGTTGGTTGTGTCTTTTGGCAAGGCACTTAACGGACATTGCCTAAACCTAGCAAATTAATGGGTTTTACTAAAAATCATACACAACACACTGCAATAGCTCCAGTAACCTGACAATTAACGCGAGGTGATTTGACGATTACCTGTGTACTAATCTAACCCTTTGGTTTTCCCATTTACGGTAATAAACATAAATATCCTATTCTATGGTATGAACTTGAAAATCATAATATGTATTTAATATTGAATATAATATAAAAATTATTGTTTTCCTTCTTAAATTCTCCATTTTTAAGACCCGCTGTTGAATTTTCGAACGATGATGCCAGTATTGCATTTTTTGATTTAAACGACAAAAAGATCTCTCAAAATCTTATCGAGCTACAAGTTGGGTAAGAAAGTTGGATCTTTCTCATTTTACTAATATTTATTAACTTTACATTGGAAAGAATATGGACAGCCCTACAATGTGATGGTTTGGATGACACTCTGCTTAATACAATCAATTCCGACAGATTAGTCTAGTGGTTTAGTGCGTAATCCTTTTAGCCGAAAGGTTGTAGATTGGAAATTGTTTGCTAGCTAGTCGGTTGTGTTCTTGGGCAATGCACTTAACACAGATTACCTGAACCCAATGTATTGGGTTTTAATAGATTAAAGAAACATGTTAATCATACTTAACTCACCGCAAAAGCTCCGGTAACCGATAGTGGACGCAAGGTTATTTAACGATTGCCAGTGCTTTAACCCCCTTGCTTTTCCCATTCCGGGAATAAACAAGAATATCTTATATTATCCTATCAATATTTGAAATATCAGAAAACAGTGACGTCTAAATAGCCCTTTTATATGTTAAAACATTAAAAGGAATCTTAACCCAGCTTTTTTGTGGTAATGACTTCTAAAAATAATTTTGATCTCTGATCGTAATTTGGATCTCTGATCATTCATTTGTTTAATATATGTTTAAATGTGATGATTCGATAGAAAATATCGCGACTCTGTGCTTGAAGCCCATCGAGAATCACAGAGGAAATTCCAGGAAACTCAGGAAAGAAGAAAAAACCTGAAAATGAAAGAAAACTTGTTGTGGACTTCATATCAGCAAAGGTTTACATTTGCTTTTTGTTGATTTTCGTAGTTGATGTTATGGTTTTTGTTTTAATATTATCTATCTGTTCTGGCACAAATGTAGCTGTAATACTTATACTTGCATTATATTTAACTATGATTGCAATAAGACAACAGATAAAGAGACTGCATGTACTGTGGATGTCCTTTGTTCTAAAGCAGACATTGGTAAACTACGGCTGCGGGCCAAATCCGGCCTTATCGACATGTTGCAAGACTAAATTGCGATGTCACAGCTAAATCATATTGTCCCCTCTATATTTGTACGTCGCTTCACGCAACAGTGCTTTCTGGTTTTTGCCAGTAATGTACAGTATTTCTAAGTAAAAAGTTTTATATTAACAGTGACCAACTTTATGTGAGTGGTAGCTCGATCACTTGACCTGCCAGTCTAAGAATAAAATAATTTTCGCCCTGATTCAAAAAGTGTGCTTGTTGGAGTGTGCCCTTGTTGGAAAGCAATAAAAAAAAGAATATTGATTTTCACATTCTATTCCAATATATATTAGGAATATTTAAAACCATGTTATGAACTATTTTTCAGTATTTTTTAGTTTGATTGGTTTTTAAAATATTATATTTTTGTGTTTTTATAGTGAAAAGGGGGCAGAAGAAAAAATCCGACGAGAATTTGAACAGCAACATCAGCAACGAAGTTCTTTACTTAAAACAAGGATATTGGAGGCAGAAAAACGGTTTGACTGGTTTATATAATCCCCTTGCAATTTTACACATGATTTATATGTTTTTTTATATTATATTCTGGTGGCCATTTTTTCGCTCCACTTTATATGACACATATGAGATGCATTGTTATTTCTTGCCATCTACCTAGGATATGTGTAAGCTAAATTCTAGGGCTTCACTAATAGGGACAACGGAGAGGGACAGCATCCTATTTTAAGGGTGAAGGAGGGCGGAGGGGTATTTTCGTCATTAACATGAGCGGGATGGGGTGTTTCTTGAGCGGGACGAAGTATTTTCGTCACTTACATGAGCGGGACGGGGTATATCAGGAGAGTTAAGGTTGTGTTATGATACAATTCTTTCCTGCTTATGTTAATGATAAAAATACTTCTTCCCGCTCATGTTTTTACCTATCCTGCTCCCGTTAATGACAAAAAAAACTTTCCCGCTCAGGATATGGTGTGTTATCCCACCCAGCTGTCCTGCAGATTAGTGTAGCCTGAGTTCTAATATCACTAAGTACTTGAATTTTAACACAAATACAACAAACTTTGTTTTATTCTGAAGTTAAAAAAATGTGATTGAATTTTTGTTCAGGTAATAAGTAAGGTTTTAAAACAAAATTTTGTAAGCTCCGATTTGGTCCAGATAAGGCACAAGATATATTGGTAGGTAAAAACATTAAAAAAATACTCATTTTCCAGAAAAGTCGAACAAAACAAGCATAGAATACAGGAAACAGAAAACATTGTCACTGTTACTACAAAACTACATAGTTCAATCTTGCAACTGGTGGAAAATATGAGGTATGATTTAAAGTCTTCACTAAGATCCATGTTGTGCCACCACATTTTGTTACACGCAAATAGAGTTAGTTTAAATAGGACACTATAGATGCTTAGATAATATATTTGTTATTTAAAAAAACAATAATAGACTTGGTGTATTGTTCTGAGTAATTATGTAAATTTGGAAATGGAAATTACAATGCTAAACCTTATATGCAATTTTACTTAATTATTATTGTGTTTATTTATATCTAAAAATGTTTTAATATAAACAGCATTGCTAATGGTATTATGTTGCTATAAGCAGTATTGGCTATGAAGGGCTATTATTCACTACAATCTAGGTTGTTTAAAGGTGGGAACATTTTGACTACTCAGTTACTTGTTCTAATGGTTTAGGGACATATTTGTTATCATTACCCGATAACTCAGACTAACGAGATTAGGGTTTACTTTTTTTTTACAAATTGCCTTTTAAATTCTTATGCTCCAACCAATTAGTCTGGTGGGTTACTGCGTTGCCTTTCAGCTGAAGGGTTGCAGGTTCAAAACTGGTGACTAGCTAGTTGGTTGTGTCCTTGGCAAAACACTTAATGGACATTGCCTGAACCCAGCGAGCTAATGGGTTCAACTAAATTGATGAAACGCCTGAATCATACACAACATACTGCAATAGCTCCGGTAACCCGACGATGGGCGCGAGGTGATCGGACGATTGCCCCTGTGTTACACCCCTTGATTTTCCCATTCACGGGGATGAACATG
>CH003313.1:2017033-2043972 GCA_000149265.1 Ciona savignyi | reverse complement strand
CAATACCAATAGGGGAACCACCTTTAAGTCCGAAAGAGAGCCTGCTTTATTTAAGGAGGTGTTTAATAATCCGATTTACTTTGTACCATTATATTCATAAATATTAAATTAATACTTTAACTATTTACTGTATAGGATTGAAGAGATTTCTGGATCTACTGGCGGCCCTGTTTTGCGGTTGAAGACGTTTTTAAAAGTAACTTTTTAAAATTTCTTTTGTAATAATTTTTTTTCTTTGTCTGACCGAATAGTCGGGTGGGTGTGTTGCCTTTCAACCGAAGGGTTGCACGTTCAAAACTTATCACAAGCTGGTTGGTTGTGTCTTTGGGCAAGGCAGTTAACGGACAATGCCTGAACGCAGCGGATAAATGGGTTGTACCAAATTAAACGATTGACTCATTCATACATAACCCACTGCAATAGCTCCGATTACCCGACAAATGGCGAGGTTATCTGATGATTTAAGTAGAATCAATGATATCCACCTTATTTGAATAATAATCTAAATTTATTTGAACTTATTACCTTCGTTTTGAATAATACTTGTCCATGTTGCATTTGACAACGATCTGGTGGTTTAGTGCGTCTCCTTTTAGTCGAAGGGATGCAGGTTGGAAATTGGTCGCTAGCTAGTTGGTTGTCTCCTTGGGCAAAGCACTTAACGGGACATCACCTGAACCCAGTGGATTATTGGGTTCTACTAAATTGAAAGGAAAATGTGAATCATACACAACACACTGCACTAGCTCCAGTGTGTTAACTCTTATCTTTCCATAGGAATGCATTCAACAAAAGAAAGTCCCGAAACCTGAGGGCCATTTAGGCAGCGACTTTTGGAACACTCACCACCACACCGGAATCGTGGGGAATTAAAGCTATTTGAGGCTTTGTACAAGGATTGTGATGTCCAGTGTGTTTAGCTCTGTGTATTAAAGCATCAGTCATTATCTGCAAGGTTGTTGGTTTGAAACCAGCTCCTGGCGAGTTGGTCTTGTCCTTGAGCAAGGCAACCGGTAGAATAATTGGTAAAACACTACAAACGTCTCGATCATGAACGAAACATTGCTTTTCTGACCTCAGCCACATTTTAATTAGAAGATTACCCCTGTGATAACCGGGATACAACAATGAAATCCTGTCCCATGAAACACTTGTAAAAACAACTGGCGCTTGAATATTTTGTTTCGTTTTCAACTGGGCGTATTAATTTTACCGCTTGTCACTGTGAACTAGTAATAAATGGAGCTAACCTAATTGTATTTTGTCGTTTTCATAGGAGTTAAAATTCGGCAAATAGATTTGTACTTGTATACTTGTCCGACCGACTAGTCCGGTGGTTTAGTGCGTTACCTTTTAGTCTAAATGTTGCAGGTTCCAAACTAGTCGGCAACTAGTCGTTTATGTCCTTGGGCAAGGCACAGCAGATGGAAATGACATGTGACTCTCTTATGTTATTTAAAGGAGAGTTTTGCTAAGTAAAAATGGTAGTGATTTCCCATTGTTCGTACAGTTGGAAGCAGCATGTGCTGAGCTGCGCGCCGCTGTTTAGCTGTGGATTTTTCTTATAGCGTAGCAGTGCTACGTGAAATGAAGGTGTTGATTTTGTTTTTCCTATAGCTGTTTTATTGGGTTCACGATTTTTATATAAAAATTTGAAGTGTTTTGAGTTTAGACAGTAAATCCAAGCTTCAATTTTAAAATGTGAAAAAATCTACGAATTTCTGTAACAGGATTTTGAATGACAGCCTTTTTTGTGAGGTCAGTTTGCATTGGAGAAATAGGGAAAATAATTGGTTGAACGTCTCCGTGTGCCCACAGTAAGGTCGCAGTGCTTTAAGTAGCCCGTGTGACTCAGGTTTGTGGAAATTTCGTGCCAACCCAATAATCAATGCATTGTTTTCATTTCCGCTTGTATGTTATTTATCGTTAGAAACAACGAACTGGCCAACATAATTTTAACTGATTGTTGATAACCTACACTCTGACCTAGAACTTATTAGATTTCCACATGCTCGCAGTAGTTACCGGTATGTGATGTAGTATAGATTATTCATGTTTATCCCCGTGAATGGAGAAACTAAGGGGGTTAACACACTGGCAACCGTAGACCCCATTAAACCGCTGGGTTCAGGCGTTAAATGCCTTGCCCAAGGACATAACCGACTAGCTAGCGACTCGTTTCGTATATGCAACCCTTCGGCTGAAAAGCGACGCACTAAACCACCAGACTAACCGGTGGGATTTTCTTTTCCTTGAATACGTGTACAGGAATGTTTAACGTCCCAATTCCAAGGTCGGGTTTGTGTATTAGACTTATTGTCGTTGTTTTTAGTTTAAACTCTTTCGACAGCGCCCCTTCGTAAATGGACCACTCTGTGAACAAAATTTGCCAGAATGCATTGAAAAGGTATTTATTAACCAAGTCCTAAAGAGTTCTTGGAAAATGCACACCAAACGGAAGTTACCGCACTGGAAGTGCTGGCGAATTTTATCGTATCGTTTTAAACCGCTGTGGTGTTGCGTGGTTGATGCGAATAAAAGTACAACAACACGCTGCTTCCAGATATAAGCAAATATAGGGGAAGCCGCCATTGTGACCTTACAAAAAGTGGTGTGGAGACTCTAAATGTCACACCCTGTCCGCATAAAGATCTTTAAATAGTGTAACGGTATTATAAGCGAGCGTGTTCATCAAAATTGTTGACACAGACAGATCATCGAATATGGGTGCAGGTGGCAGGCGAAAGTAAACGTCAATATCGAGCATTCTTGTCATGTGCCATTTACCCACGTCGCACAAAACAAATTCCACACGTGTCAAGCAGACAAAACACCAATGGTAATGAGTTGTTATTTCGTAGAATAAAAACTTGTCTGTCTTGGGGTGTGACTTAAAGAATAATTTACAATCGCATTTTCGACATTTTTTAAAATAAAAAGCAATTACCTTGTTTAATTTACATAAAATTCGGTATCAAATAAAATTGCACCAATCGTTGTGAATGTTGTTGCGGACGCGGGGTGATGCATGTGGCCGAATGGTTAACGCGATCGATACATATACCTACTTCTATACAAAAACGGTCTCAGTGACAAACCCATCATAATATCGAAACTTGGCTCGGTTTTCCTAAAAATGTCAATAATAAATTTATTGATGCTTTTTTAACTATATATATAAAATAGCCACTTAATATTATGTTTACATTGGGTTACTGGAGCTATTGCAGTATGTTGTATATGACACACACGCTCCTTCAATTTAGTAGAACTCATTAATTCTCTGGGTTCAGGAAATGTCCGTTAGCTAGCGATCAGTTTCGTATCTGAAACCGTTCTGTTGAAAGGCGTCGCACTAGACCACCAGACTAACCGGTAGGGCAAAAACGGCAAAACAATCGTTAAAACACGTCTAAAATCCAATTAATTATTTACTTCAGGTATATTTAGATTAGGTCGCCAAACCTAACTTAAAAACGAAATAAAACTGAAAAATATATCAAAATTAATAATCGCACTTTATGATACATTTGCATATTAAGAGTACTGCAGGCCAAAAAGTAATTGGTATTGTTTAATATATTTAATATACATTATTAAAAAAAAGTTATGTTAAAATTTTAAAAAATCTCTCATTTAATAGTCGCCGGCGAAATATTTCCTTGCAACTACGTCATCGATCCATAATTTCGTTCACAACGATTGATGGAATTTTGTTCAAAACAATTTTTTTAAGAATTTCGTTCTATATTTTAGGTTATGAACCATGTTAAGCTAGTAGTTTAGTAAAAAATATCATCGTTGTGTAAAAAAAAATAGGTTGGAAGCAACGGAAAAAAGCAGTTTAGTTTATTTATTTTTTATTTTTTGCTTCTAATAAAACAAACACATTAAGATAATAAAACTAGTTTAAAATTAACAAAGTTAGAATCTTAAATATACGTGTGCAAGTTTAAAAAATGCGTGTTATTTGTCTAATTATAGTATTTCGTAAAAACGAGTAGAAACAAAATCGGCGGATGGGATTCATTTGTCACGCCTTATAAAGATAATCACTGATCCGTGACCAAAGTTGTCCGGTTCTCAGTTATAAATGTTTTGTTGTTATAGGATAAAATATCTGCTTGTTTTAATACAAGCGTACTGTTTTTTTTCGATTTTTTTAAATGTTTGTATGTTTTTTTTAGTAATGCACCGTACGGCACATTGTATACCGATCATTTTTTATTAATACGTGTATTAACGTCGGGGTTAATTGCTTAAGTACCAGGTTAATGTACATGGAATCACTATCTATGTCTTCTTGTTTTTATTTTAAGTAAAGTTATCTTATCATAATTAGGGCACTGTTATAGCCATAATTTACAAGTTGCAGGTTGGCCAGTTATGCAATTTATATCAGAGATTACCACACACTCTTCTTCAGGGCTCTATATCGTTTTGATCCTAATAAAATTTGGATCGCTTAATATTGTTCTTTCGCCTAGGTTTGGCAGCCGCTATATTTATTAAATTATATCTCTTTTTTTTGAATGACGTGTTTTAACGACTGTTTGTTTTGCCGTCTTTTCCCGTTCCTGTATCATGACTATATATGTTTGCCATTTTTAAAAACTGGGGCAAAAAATGAATAAACTAAACTAATATTAGGTGGGGTAATCCACACCAAATTTATCGACTGTTAAGTGTTATTGGATAACTTATGCTGGAAATTTGTATTGTAAAGATTTTTTTAGTAATATCATTAGATAGGCCTACCATAACTTGTGCCCTTAAAAATCTTTAAACTTAGAAATTTCACACAAACTTGACCATAATTAGTATAGAAATGTATATCGGAAGGACTATATAATTAGTATAGACCTGTTTATATTTCTATATAAAATTTTGTAATATGGCCAACCCAGTATGGAAAGTATGGCAGCTGCACACTCGAGTTTTATTTCCCTGCGTCTTTGCACACTTGGGTTACAATTTTACACACGCTCGCAAGCTGGCAGACAGGTAATTGTTTCTTTACACTAAGCAGACGCTCGGGAGCCAGCTTATATAAGAAGCAAACCAACGATGCACTGGGCTCGTGAGCGTGTGTGACACCTATTTTTATTATATATAACTGCACATATTTATCCATGGGCGACACATAACATACATTGCCTTGATCTATTGGTTAAAACAGAGCTGTTTAAAGTAATGGGATTACATGTTAAGTAAGAATTTTATTACTCCAATTTTTTTCAAATCAAATTTTTTAAGTTTTGATATTTTTTTTTTATTTTTACAGTAAACCTTAGTAGAAATGCCACCTAAGCGTAAAATAAATGCCCTCAATCTTAAGATTGGGGGTTCCCCTAGCCCTGACCAGATATCTGATCTGGGAAAAAAGATGGACGAGCTGAATATTGATGAAACGCAGAGAAAAAGATTGGACCAATTTATCAAGCAGAAACAGAAGGTGGGACTGATGGAAAATGCCCAGAATTCTGATTTCACAAAGAAGGGTGAATTGGGTGTTGGTAATGGAGGTGTAGTTCATCTTGTCGTACATAACGCCACTGGTTTTGTGATGGCACGTAAGCTCATTCACTTGGAAGTGAAGCCCGCAATTTTAAATCAGATCACAAGAGAATTGCAGGTTCTGCACGACTGCCGAAGCCCCTATATTGTTGGTTATTACGGAACCTTTTATAGCGATGGTGAAATCAGTATATGCATGGAGAGTATGGACGCTGGTTCACTGGATTTGGTTTTGAAGAAAGCCGGAAAAATTCCTGAAGTTATTCTCGGCAAAGTGAGCAAAGCTGTAATTCTGGGTCTGAAATATTTAAGAGAAGAGAGAAGCATAATTCACCGGGATGTGAAGCCATCCAATATCCTCGTCAACTCCAGAGGAGAGATCAAATTATGTGACTTTGGCGTGAGTGGGCAACTGATAGACTCAATGGCAAATTCGTTTGTGGGCACTCGATCCTACATGGCTCCGGAACGTTTACAAGGCTCAAAGTACACAATTTTGTCCGATATCTGGTCTCTTGGACTCTCGCTAATCGAAATGGCAATTGGACGGTTCCCCATACCACCACCCACCCCCGCACAGGTGACAGCAATGTTCAGCAACGATGGGAAAAAAGGAGGTGACTTTGGCCCGCGGCCGATGGCAATATTCGAGTTATTGGATTATATTGTGAATGAGGTCAGTTCCAAACAATTACCTTTCTGTGTCTAGGTAACTTTATTAAGCTTAGCAGTAACTAAATAACAATGATATGTGGATGCAATCAACACCATATACTTATGACAAAAAGATTAAAAAACTCTTTTAAATAATAAAGTTTTTAGAAACATTTATAATATTACCAAAACGTGCTGCATGAGATCTAATCTTTCACTGCAAATGTAAAAAGAATATATTTTCGGAATTTTTTTTTTAAATGGAATGTTACAATGCGGACAGTAGATTTTTTTCGAAAGTGAAAATTCCTAAAGTGCTAATAACAATTAATAAAAAATAACTTTTTATAAAATTTGTTAAACACATTTTTTCACCAATGACCTGAATAATCGAAGGTCATGTTTTACATTAATTTGTTAACTGCTTGATATCTACAACATATGCCCATAGTCACTCCACATGATTCGTTTATTGGAGTGAGTCAATAAATTTCCTTCACTTCTAGGGTAACATCGATTGAACAGAGACTCTGTCTTTCTCTTTGATATCCATTTTTAAAGTTTTTTTTAAACTATTTTTGTTCTTCTTTAGCCTGCACCAAAGCTACCACGAGGTCATTTCAGTGATGAGTTTTGTGATTTCGTCGCCAACTGCATGAAAAAAGACCCAAAGGAAAGATCAGACCTTGCGTTTCTAATGGAGAGTTCATTTGTTACCAATGTAAAGCTCACTCAATATGAGTTTGCAACGTGGGTGTGTTCAACAATGGACTTGAAGTTACCAAGTCCTGATTCCTTGCCTGACTAACTAGACTTTAAATCTAAATAGAAAACTATGTATGTGCTGAATGTTTTTCCACTTTATTTGTATATATTGTGTATTATTATAAAAGACAAATTTTAATCATGGATTTAACAAATTGCAAGGTCTTGCTTCATCATTAATTTAAAATATCAGCAATCTGTAGTTGCAGCTTAATTAAACATGTTTGCACTTAATTTTTGTTCTTCTGTTGCTTAAATTTGTATGGCTACTGCTGTAATGTGTCTTGTATTTGGATTTTATTAAGGAACATTCATCGTAATAATACAAATAATTCAATGGATAGGTGGCTTTATAGAAGTTTAAAGATGCAGTTAAATGCGAATTGTGTACATGGTGTAGATATCTAATTGCATTATGCAGGTTAAATGCATGATTTTGGCATGTCTATAGTTAAATTAATTGAGATACAGCTTTTGTATTTAATATTTCAAGATTAATGATGTCTACATAGCAGGATTTTACTCATCTTGATTCTTGACCCTAGTAAGTGAAATAACAAAAGTTGTTATGGAACAATCGTCCAATTATCTGTGTTTATAGTCAAGTTGTTGAGTTGAAATCAATGCACTGTGTGATAGTTTAAGTTGTTGATAGATTCATTTAAATTCATTTGCTGGCGAGTCTTTTTGCAGAAGAATAAGTATATGGGTAAAACCAGTCTCGCGAGTATCCTGGATAAAGTTTTCGATGCAGCTTGCTTTACTTACCGCGTTGTAGTCCATCATTATAAACGTTTTTCTATTGTATCGGTAAAACAACACTTAAGTGACAACTGTCACTCGTATTAAGACTTATATTAGTTTATACCTTCTTTATGCAATTGCACATGCCAGTAAGCACTTTAACCCGAGCTAGTCTGGTGAGATATTAAAATCAACATTAAACTATAAATGCTATTTATATATTTATAACACAACTGTCCAAGCTTGCATTAGATGTATAACCCTAAATATCAGGAAAACGTTGGTGATTTATCGGAATAGCAAGAAAATATAAAAGCCTTTCTTCAACTTTAAACATTTGCGACTCGGGTTAAAGTAACTTTTTTCTAATTACCAAATAAATATATACGTACCGTACTACGTACCGGCTTAACTTACGTTTATCGCACTAGATATTGTTAGTTTTAAGTCTTAATAGTTCATAGGTTAAAAATAATCAATATGTCTGGAAGACAAGGTAAGATTTTTAGGCCTAGAATAAAAAGAGACCTATTTTGACTAGAAATCGTTTGTGATAACGGTCAAAGTCGCACACACGACATGTAAACCAACAATGTTGCCACCAAATGAGGAAACTGTGCCTTTTCCGCAAAAATAGCATATAGTTCTTGCGCGAACCTTTGCCGCACTTCTTATACGAGAATAAGACAGTGTAAAAAGTATGGTCATAAAAAAATTAGAGCTCTGCTGTTGTACAAAATTAAAAAGTTTTACTGTATTGGAACTACCGGAATATAATTGAATTATTTAGACACATAACACTGTGAAGATATATTTGAAACAGCAGCTTTTATAATGTAAAGATATACGGGTTGTCAACTTATAAGACACATTGCTTGACAAAAGATTTTTCTTCCTCAGGAGGCAAGAAGAAGCCGTTAAAGCAACCAAAGAAACAATCGGGTGAATTAGATGATGAAGACAAAGCATTTAAAGCAAAACAAAAGGAAGAAGCCAAGAAATTAGCTGAAATGAAAGCTCAAGCATCAAAGAAGGGTCCTTTGGGTAAGAAATTATAACCATGCATGGGACATTTTGGGCCCGTATGGAAAGTATGTCACTTTTCGCCGAGATCTCGAGTGTGCACGCATCAAATATTTAAGAGTGCAGTGTGCAGACGTCCATGAGTGCACACTTTAAGTGTGCACACGATTTCCTTTTTATTACTATTTTGTAAAAATCTTAAACAAACATATTATTCTGTCCTAAATCTATCGTATCCATCAGCTAACATAGGTATTCATCAGCTATCTAGGTAACAATAAAATTACCCGAGGTCCAGAGGTAGGTTTACAGTTTTGTTGGAAATTATACGATGTTTATACTGCCAGCTCACGAGCGTGTGTGAAATTACCCAAGTGTGCTAAGACGCAGGGAAAAAAACTCAAGTGTGTAGCTGCCGTACTTTCCATACTGGATTTTGGGGACATTTTCAGGGTTTTAATCAGGGCTATGGTATAATTAACATATTTAAAATTGCCATTAACCAATTCTGATGTCACAGTCTGGCCTCTGTTATAATTTTCATCCCACTGAAAATAAAATATATACGGTACCATACATTAAAGTAAATTGATATTTTGCAAACGCAATCTTTTATATTGTGAAATTATTTTTATATTGATTAAATGCTACACATCATTATTTTTTATTTCTGTTTTGTGGTACTAGTATTTAATATACTACAAACCATAATCATTAGGATGGGATATTCATGTTTAATTATGTGAATGGGAAAAGGCTAGGGGGTTAATACGCGGGCAATCGTCAAATTACTTGCCAACACTTTACACAGGTTACTGGAGCCATTGCAGTTTTTGTACATGTGTGAGATGTTTCTTACTTTTAATTGGAACCCATTAATCACCTGGTTTTGTGTGATCTCCGCTAAGTGTTCTAGGACACAACTCACCAGCTGGCGACCATTTCCGGGGGAAAAAAACGTTGGTTAAAAAGCAATGTCTGGGTCTTTCCAAATTTATGTCAATAAAATTTGCCTGATATAAACTAACCTTGTTCAATTTTTTGTAGCTCAAGGTGGAATCAAGAAATCTGGCAAAAAGTGAAGAAGTTCTGCCCTCGTCCATTTTAAATTTTTTAAATGTTTTTTTGAGGTTCATTTGCAATAGCAACTTGGTTTTCAATTTAAGTTTGCTTGTTGGTATTTGTACAGTTGTGCTGCTTTTGCATTGCATTCAATATAAATTGTATTTGGTTTAAAATCATAACTACATGTGTTAATTATTAAAATTTGACCGTGTTTTAGTAGACCCAAAATGGTGTCTGATTTAAGGTAATAGGCCTATACATCAGTTAAATATTGTTTGTTACGTATCCTAGGATACTAGTGGGAAGTGTATAATTTTATAGATTTTTCATTCAAAACTGTAGTTGCTATTGCTACACATTGTATTGTTTTTTTAACTAACCCTTTAATTAACCTTTATGACAGACAATGTATTACAACAAAAGTACATGTTCATAAGAACAAAGCTTGTATTTACCCTCAGATAATTGTGGTATTTTTTAAGCTGTTGATCATGAAAAAAAGGCTATCATTGAAAGTAAAAATACTAGTTGGTGCAGCCATAGAAGTAAAATTAAAATTATTTTCAAACAATGCATTTTGCATATTTCGCAACACAGCAAGTGCATATGTACACACAATACTAATAGTTGATAATGAATATTGGTCAACCTGGTGATGTCAGAACTGCAGTGTTTTCCATAAATGATGGCCGGTTGGTCTAACGGTTAAGTGCGTCGCCTTTCAATCTAAAGGTTGAAGGTGCGAAACTGGTCGCTAGCTAATCGGTTGTTGGCAAGGCACTTTACGGACATTGCCTGAACTCAGCGGATAAATGGGCTCTACCAAATTGAAGGAACATGTCTATCATATACAACACACAGCAATAGCTCCGGTAACCCGACGATGGGCGCGAGGTGATCTGACGATTGCCTGTGTGTTAACCCCCTTGGTTTTCCCATTCACGGGGATAAAGATGATTATCCTATCCTATGATTTCTAATATTAAAATGCATTCAATGCCAAGCAGCCAATGTATACTGCATTGGCACTAAGACAGAAATTTGGCACATGCTTTATACTCGTGGGTATGATATGCATTTGTAGATACAGGGATACTTTAACATGGACCTCCAATACACGACTACTGTATTATGGTCTAATTATCAAATCAGTTGTTACAGATATAGATTGAAGATCTTATTGTTAAGTGCCTTGATCAAATACAATGACAAGAGTGTTGTTGGTATAGTATAGTCTTAACGGCTATGTAAGCCCGAGGTTCTTTTCATCTCAACGAAGGACTTAGGATAGGATAATCATGGTTTTCCCAGTGAATGGGAAAATCAAGGGGGTTAACACACGGGCAATCGTCAGATCACCTCGCACTGGCCGTCGGATTACCTGAGCTATTGCAGCGTGTTGTATATGATAGACACATTTCTTCATTTTAGTAAAACCCATTAATCCGTTGGGTTCAGGGAATGTCCGTGAAGTGCCTTGTCCAAGGACACAGCCAACTAGCTAGCGACCAGTTTCGCACCTGTAACCTTTTGATTGAAAGGCGACGCACTAAACCGTCGGACAAGACTTGTAATAAACGACTTTTTATTGCTCGTGTGACCAATGGAAACTACAGATTAAAACCATGATAATTCAAGAGTTCTATACACATTGAGAAATACACAAGTATTTGTTTTACTGAGTTTATTTTAGGGATTCACTAAAACAAAAATCACACATTTTGTTCATATACAATTTTAGTTTCAAACATAAATATTGGTTATAATACATCATATATTCATAAATAAGAAAAACATATTTCTACATTTTCTATGGAACAATGAAAAGCTTAAATAAATCTACTGTGTATTGGAGGTTGTTTGATTGTTCAAAAGTTGTGTATTGGGATTAAAAATGGCGGCTAGTGATAAAAATAAACTCTTTACAATTATAATAATATTTGTCGGCAAAAAACACCACATTCAACCAGTAAAACAGACACTAAGAGGTATAACGTTTTGTCATGCAATGATAAAGATATACAAGAAATATTAATTTCTACATGAATATTCATAAAGAGTGTTAAAATATAATGAAAAACCAAGAAAAGCTGTGAATGAATACACAACATACTTTTACTAAATAACAGAACTTTATGCTACCGGTTTTATTTAAATTAATTTCTGTTAAAAGTTATATTATTATTAAAAAAATATATTATTATTAAAAAAACAAGGGCAACAACAAGAATCTACCACATTTCAACCATATTTGATTGTCCATCTTCATCACAAACTAAAAGGTAAAATATAATGCAAGCAATATTAAAATCTGGTATAAAGTGCAAAATACTTTCATAGATATTGTGCTTATGAAGTTTGTGTATTTCTCTCATTGAGCCATTGTTTGACATCATCGAGTAGTCGCTGATCGTAACCTTCAGTATCGTGGATCAGTTCATGGTAACCTCCTTCGTATATCTGGATAGTATTTAACGTTGGAATCTTGGTATACAGTATATAAACAATATAAGGTTAGAATATTTATGTTTATCCCTGTGAATGGAAATACGCAAAAGAGTTAACACATGGGCAATCGTGAGGTTACCGGAGCTATTGCAGTGTGTTGTGTATAATTCACACATTCCTTCAATTGGGTAAAACCCACTAATCCGCTGGGTTCAGGCAATGTCCGTTGACTACCTTGCCCAAGAACACAACCAACCAGTTTCGAACCTCCTTGGTTCTTTTAGTGCAGTGTTGCAGATGGTTGGAAAACACAAAAAAATACAAACTTGGAGAAATAATATTCCGGCATTGCACTCAGCAGACATTGCTTGAGACTGGTGGATTAATAGTGAATGTCTCTAATATAGACTGGTGATAAGATTATTTGTGTATTTATGCCTCTGCACTATTTAAAACTTTGGGGATAATCAGAAGTATCTTATACATTAATAATTGAAAAAGTAATTTAACTTTGGTCTCATTACTTAGTTAGAAATATATACAGGCAATATTTCCAATTATCGCTGTTTTGCAATTTTTTTATTGATCAACTCAGAATAGAGACTTTCTGAATACACATTTGTTGCCATTCTTTGGTACAATAACTTACATAAAGCCCTATACATAAGTATCCTATAAAGGTTTGAATTTCAATTCAGCTAGGTTTCATTTCTTTGTGAGATATACATGAATTTTCAATTATCACCGTTGTGAATTTTTTTATTTATCGCCAAAGCATGATTTTGTAGACGTTTTAAATACTGAGTTGTTGCCATTCTTTGGTGAATTAACTGGAAACAAACTTAAAGCCCTGGTCTTACCTTGATGGTTTTGTCAGTAGATTTAGCAAGTTGATGCAGCATCTTGGAGCCCTCAACACTGCACAGTTTGTCACCACTCCCGTGTATTACGAGGAATGGAAAGTTGATGTCTGGTAGGCTGTTGGTGGCAGCATTTTGGATGTAGTACAACTGGCATGCCATTCTGAGCAGCACTTTGCCAGTGTAGTTTAACTTGTCGTTCTTGTAGCGTTCAACCTGTAGAAACAACTATTGTAACCAAACTGCTGCAGCATTTAAATAAGACCAAAACTATTTATGGGGTTCGAAACTGGTCGCTAGCTAGTCAGTTGTGTCCTTTTGTGAGACAGGAGGCACTCAACGGATGTTGTCTGTATCTAGTGGATTGCTAGTTTCTAATAAATTGAAGGAATATCTCAATCATGCACAACACACAGCAATAGCTCCGGCAACCCGACGGTGGGCACGAGGTGATCTGAGAAATACCTGTGTGATAAAGTGGCTTGCCTTTTCACATTCACGGGGATAAACATGAATATCCTATTCTATGAAAATTTATTTTCTTGCAATAATTTTTGCAAAATACTTTACACTTGTATTGGTAAAGACATTAGTATGTGTGAAAACTTGATTTTTGTTATAAACAGATAACATTTGTTTCAGTAATTTTGTTTAGCTACACAAAAGTAAAGGGTCAAAAAACCATCTAATTTTGGTTAAGTAAGAATTCACTCGTGTGTGGGAGCTTACACAAGTAACATGAGTAAATATTTACTCATGAATTTTGGCCCTAGAATAGTTACCTCAGCAGGATTACGTGAAATAGTGTTGGCATCCAATGCTGCTATTCCAACATGAGGCATCAAACTTGACAACTTTTCCGCCAAATACACCTGTGATAGTACATTAGAATAATGAAATAGGGAATGCAGGAAATTAAAGCATGGTGTCTCAGACAAATGCCAGGTCATTTACAATTATATTAATAAAGCTGATGATGATGTTTTACATATGTTGAATTTGATATTAAAGACATTACAATAGTTTTAAACAAATTCCTAAGGGTTTTCTTTAAAAAATATATCGGTGCCTAGTAAATTAACAAGATACAGTTTACGAGATGATATAAGCAAGATGACAATTTTAATCTTATAACATTCATATTATTAGTTTTTAACTTCCAATGTGTTGAGATGGCTGTATAAAGAAAACTGGCCTTTTAAAATAAACATGATGCTGTAGAGTTCCCGCAGATAAGAACGGGCTGTTTACCAACTTAACTTTCATATTGATTATAAGCATTAACAGGATGCTGCATATACATATATAAAAGTAAAACAGCACATTATATTATGTGTTGAAAGTTGGCTCCTGAGCCGTTATATAAAACAGCAATTACCTTCCATGTGGATGAAAACTCAGCACTTTTAGAAATCATTGGAGCCGAGAGAACAACACATTGAAAAAGGCTGGGGTTCTCATGAGCCAGCAACATGGACAGAGCTCCTCCCTAAATACAAGAACAAATCTTTGTTTAACCCTTAAGGCGGGTGGGTGGGCAATTACGTTTCCGAGTGGGTCAGTTACAGATAACAACTAGGTAACTGTTGACTGAAGGAACTACTCAATATGACACTATGAATGTTTAAACATGTAATATACACTTTGTATTAGATATACCTCATGTGATAATGATAAGGTAACCTAGGAAGCAGATCGATTATGCATGCAGATTGCAGAAACATATAGAGTACATCAAAAATGGGTTTAAAAATAGTGGTGAAACACATGGTTGACACTGTCTAGTTACGAGTGAAATTACTTTAGATTCAAGTGTGTCAGATAAAACTCTGCGGTAAGCAAGATCTGGTCTGCAGGTCTAATTTACCCACCCTGTCTTAAGGTAAAAGTTTGGATTAATTAATGTGTTTACTTTTAAGAGCCTCTGACTTTCACTCTTGATTAAAGAAAAATTCTTAGCAAATGCTTTGGCAGTCATTCGTCTTGCGCCGATTCAAGAATTTCACCTCTACTGGCACAGTACGAATGCCCCCGTCTGTAGCTCTTAATCATTACCTCGCACTCCGAAAACCAACAAAATAGAATCGAGGTCCTATTCCATGCACCATTATCCAGGCTTGAGAGCCTGCTTTGATCACTACTGTATATTTTTAATTTTTTAACATCCCAGTACTAGTAAGTATTACTTTCAGCATTTTCTTCAACACAACATGCCATATGAACATCTCTAATGAATGATCTGTGTACTTCATGAAAATAAATTGATATCACATATCAACTCACCATGGAGTGACCATATAGATAGACGGGCAGCCCAGGATAACGCTGCTTCATGATGTTAACGTGTTGCAGCATATCTCGGAGATATATCCGATAATCGGTCACATCTACTTTCCGTCCATCACTCTCACCATGTCCATCTGTGGGCAGTGACATTTAATTAATAATTAATTAATTCCGATTAAATTAAGCGTGTCCCTGGGGTTGGAAAGCACAAGGGAAATATGCACAGGCTGTACTAGGTAGCGCAGTAAGAAACAAACGGATTACCAAAATCAGGTTTACATAGCTTATTGAAATATAATCTGAGTCTGACTAAATAGTGGATCATAACAACAACGGAAGATACATTCTAAGATGACCTCTGTCACCACTAAAATGTAAATGCGTTCTTATAATCGTTTGTAATTAGCTAACGATATAAAAAATGCGTAGAATATATATATAGATACAGTAGAGTTTGTAGCAATTTCACGGTTTGCAATTGTCTATTATGTACTGCATATTGTCATCGTACCTGAATAACTTCCTCTTCACACATTACTAGGCCTATGCAGTCATTGTTTTTTGTGATTAATCGATTTACATTGTCAAAACTTGGCATTAGAGTAAATAGATAAATCTAAGGCAGCAGCCTCCCCCGGTTAGCGGTGGAAGAACCAACTAATTTATGCAAAACCCTACAAGTTACCGCATGGACAATCGTCAAATTAATGTTGATAATACATAATGGTGCATTCTAACCTGGGTCACTGTCAGGTTACCTACCAGCCACTTTTTAACCTGCGGCGTTTTGGCTGACAGGTGATGCATTAAACGCCGCTTTTATATACCATATTTATATGGTAATATGCATGTGTCACTTATTTATTATATTTATATAGTAATAGGCATTTCCCCTATGCAATATTAGTAACTAAAGGAATCAACTTATTTTTACCCACAATGATCATGGGAAAAGACATGAAATCCCATTTCTTTCAACATTTCTGCCATCCTTTCATGTCTTCCACAGTGCTCAGCATACCCATGTGCTATCATCAAGAGCTTTCTATAAAAATCATGTCGTTAAATATCGAACGACCCAAGTCCAATAACATTGTGTTCTAAATTGTCATTGGAGTGTCACTTTGATGTTATTGTAATGTGGAACAGGATAGGAGTAGGATATTCACATTTATCCCCATGAATGAGAAAAGCTAGTGGGTGAACATACGGGCAATCGTCAGATCCAAAATTAATACACAAAAATCCCTTTAATTTACTCTGGTCAGATCACCTTGCCACCGTTGGGTTACCAGAGCTATTGAAGTGTGTTGTGTATGATTCACATGTTCCTTCAATTTAGCAGAACCCATTAAACCGCTGGGTTCAGGGCTCAGGTAATGCATGTTAAGTGCCTGCCCAGGGACACAACCGACTAGCTAGCGACCAGTTACGATGTACCAAACATGCATTTAGTTGAACTTACTCCGGTGAATTGGATGGCTCCCAATGACGACAAAATATATAATTTCCATCTTCGTTTACAAAGTGATCAACTTCATTGAAGAATTTGCCACTGAAAGTTTTTCGATCTGAAAATAATTAAGATAGCATTTTAACTGAATGTTAATGATTTTTATTGGCTGTGATTAAACTAAATATTTTAAACTTGGTAAACATTTATCGTTTATATACGATATATTTTAAATTTTAATAATCTTGAATTTAAGACTACTTCTGTTTAAAAAAAAAGTACCAGTACATCAATAAAACAATGGAAAACTCTTTTACGGTTATTTTTTTAAAAGATAAGCCTTATACCGTTTTATAGAACAAATTATTGGATAAACAAAAGCAATTATGAGCTGTATAGAACTATATAATGGCATTCGCATTAATAAACAAATAAAAGCAAACTCACCTGAATTAGGTTTTTCTGGATTTCCATTCGATGTATCTGTCATTGTTAGAATATTAAAATATGTAATGTACAGCAGTTTTCTAGCCCTCTGAGCAGTTTCCTAGCCCTCTTAAAATAGGATGTTTAATATTTTTTGCTGCTTCGCACTTTCTTTGTGGAAACAAATAAAAATGAAATAAACTAATACCGGTAATAACTTCTTTATTTTCACTGAAATAAGAACTAAAATGTTAAAATAAACATCGGTCTCGCCTCTGGGTAAAAGATCTTTAAAAAAAACTACCGAAAATCTCGTGTAAGGTTTGCAATCTTTTCTGAGGGCTACGATGCAGCCAACCAGGCGTGCAAAACAAGGGTAGCGCGACGGTCTTAATTCCCCGCCACAAGTTTAAAACGTAAATTACGCGTCTATCCTACTAGTATTAAGTTGTTGGCAATATTGTTTGTTCAAAACACACCTCATTAACGCCCACTGCAGCTGCCTTTTTTCCCACGTTACCTTTCCCATTTACTCTCAATTTTTACGTATTTTAACACGAGCACGAAAGTGCTATTTTACCATATTACCACTCTAATATTATACATTTTCCATTTTGTTCTTGACAAAAATTAATGTTTTTTAAACTCCTGTTTCCTGTCCCGTTTCTATAATTTTTCATAGTCCAGTTGTTTTTTACAGTAAAGATGGAAAAATCAATCAACTTAATTATATACATGTGAACCGCGCTAACAGCACCACGGCGTTTCTGTTTACAAGACCTTATAATCCTGTAAACAGCTGTTGTCATATGAGATTACTGTATAAAGAAACTGCCCTTTTAAAATAAACACAATGGCTGCAGTCTTTTCCTCGGGCAAAAACGGGTGCTGTTTTCGGTCTTAACTTTGATATAGATTATGAAAATTAACAGGGCACGGCATATATATAAAAGAAAAATAGCATATTATGAGGAATATCCTAATCGGGTCTAAAGAATAGACTACTTTTAATATAAAGAAACCAATCCGTTTTACTTTTATTTTCCAGACGTTTTTTGAAATCTAAAACACATCGCAACAACTTATAATTACTTTACATAACTTTAATTTACTCTAACAAGTACAGAATATTATATACAACGTCACATTCCAGCTTCGAGGTTGGGCACACAATCAAAACATTGTTTTGTCATAAATAAGCAAAGACCGGATCAGATATATAACTACGCTTGCCTCAGGCGGAAAGGGTTGTGTTTAATCATAGTTGTCGTTTGATCAAAATCCAACTAATAAGAAAACCACCTGTCCGCCGGCGGTGGCGAGGCATTATATAGAGTAAACAAAAATCCAATGCGATTCTAATTATGGAGTTTAGACAACCATTAAGATGTATTACAATCACATACAAGTAAATAACTTTGGTATAAGGATTAATTTAGACTTCTAAGATCTAGAGCCGTGATTCCAAATCTTTTTAAGCTTACGATGCCCTACCGAAAACATAATTAGTCTGTGGCCGCTTTAACAAACCGCAGCAATTTTGCTAAAATATTTTTACGACACTGACGACCGCAATTGTTTAAATTCGATTTTCCATGGCATTTTCGTTTGTTTAAGGACAAGGTTTTAATAAAACTCTTGCTGCCAATTCAAGAAATATATTTAGAATTAATATTTATTGTACAAAGTTAAAGAGATATCTCTGAAAGAGTAATAAACATGGCATACTTTATATAGGTAAGATCACGAGTGCCAATTAATAAGCACTTAGGCTACATACTAGGGCGCGAATTACGACGTTTGGTAGCTGGTAACGCAACCTAGCTGTCAACCGAACTTATTAATCCACCATGATTACCGAATTAGCTGTAGTCAAATAGGCTAACCTACAGTAAGTCTATTTTGGAAGCTCTTTTAAATAACAACAAAGAGAAACCTTTTATTCAACTGAGACCAGTGTCAGTCAATGCACGGAAGTAGATTTTTAAATGAATGGTTTCATACACTGTTCAGTTTTTAGTCATACCGCCAAGTAGCGTTTCCTTATTAACTGTTTCGTTAAGAAATAAACCGAACCAGCTAACATATTTTGGACTTGATTATTAATACCACCGAGCAACGACCATATTTATCTCTTACGTATTAGCATTGCAGTACGTACACATATTTTAAGAGTGTGTTCACCAAACTTTACAGTTGATATTGAAATACATTTGATGCTGATATCTTCAATATATTTTCTATGATACACAACACACAGGTGAAAAATTGGGGTTGTGGCAACAAGGTTAGAAGGTAGTTTTGTGGAGGCAATTTGATAAACGTCCCTCCAATGTTTGAAAGTAGGATTCATGATTTTAAAATTGTTAGATGTTAAACATAATAAATGCCTAATTATCTTTATTAACAGATCGGTTTGAAAGGGCATTTTGTATGAGGCATTTTATGGAACTTATAATACCCCATTAAAATAACAAACATACAGAAATGATAAAATTAAAAAATTTACATACAAATAAATTCTGGTAAATTGCGCAGTTCAATAAAATTGTTGCACTTCATTTATAACTGCATTACAATTAACATATTGCACCGGAATTGAGTGTTGTACAGTTCAAAATAAAAATCGGGCAAGGTTAGCGTTAAAATTAAAAATGATGTCTTGGTAAAATTAAAAATCATGTCATTTATTTTTTCTGCTGAGGGTTTCCGCAGCATTGTTACGGTTCGGTAAAGAATTGCCAACACAAGTATAACATTTCCTACACAATGAAATGATTGTATGAGATAGTATGCAGTAAAGTTTGCCATGCACCGCGATTAGGATATGCTGATGTAAAAATGCCCACATCCGATAAAAAGAACCACGGAAAGGGTCAGAGACTGCTGGGCACAACATGTTGTTCAAATTGACTTGTGTTGCCTACGAAAAGTTTTATTTTTTTAAATATTCTTCAGTTCGTCCAATTAGTTTATTGTTTTACTACTTTGCCTTCCAGTGGAAAGGGCATTGAATCAAAACTGATCACTAGGTAGTAAGTTGTTTCTGGTGGGATAATGGGTTGTACTATAAGAATGTCTTTATTACACATAACACACTGCAATACCTTCCGTAACTCGACAATGGATAACAATTACACGTTTGATAATGCCTCTTGTATTTTCCCATTCACTAACGGTCTAAACAACAAAAAATGGACATGGTCGTTAAACCCACATAGAAACAAATTACGGTAGACTAAACTTATAAACACTACTTTAAATTGTTTCAGGATATAAACACTACTCTAAATTGTTTTTTTAAGTTGAGTGAAAATATGTGTAATGCTAACTTCTGGTGATTAATTACTATTATATAATTTGTATTTATTGTGCCACAACCGTTCAAGCTATCTAACTAAAATAAGATTTACCTAAGTCACACAGAATCTATACTTACAAGAGCAAGGCACTGAAGAAAAGTAAAATGATAGAGAAATCCAACCCCGATGCTGAGCACAGGCCACCAGCAGTCTCTGATTGGCTCGCATGAATATGAACCGCCCAATGATATCAAGTACACAGGAACCAAATACAAGAGACAATGGTGAAGCCAGTAAGACTCCGTTTCACAAGAAAGAAATCTTGTGTTTACAACAGGTAACAAAATCGCAAGTAACGCACCACTTAGTAGGTTAAGTTGAACCCTGAAATGCAAAAAATCAACATTAGGAAATTGGAAATTCAGAACTGTAGGACAAAATTTTAGAAGTTTTCTCTGATTAAGTGTCTTGTCATTGCTTATGTATTAATAATATATTTTTTATTTATGACACATGAGTTTTTGTGTACGATACCTCTTTTATTTATTGTTTTAAATTATATATCAACACTGCGGTGAGAAATACAAATGAAAATTTATTAATTACGTACACTCTACTTAATTCGTAACTTTGTGATGGTAAAAATTATGTAAAATTTCAAACCCATATTTTGGCAGACTTAACTTTTGTTTGTGTACATAGATTTTGCCAAGAGAGTGTACATAGATTTTCACAGACAAAACTTTGAATTGTGGCATTAATGGACCAAAACAATTTAGTCATAAAAACAAATTTTATTGACTCATTAAAAACATGAACAGATGGCGTTAACATTTAAACACAACTTATAAATCCTATATTATTCTCTAATGTGAATGGTACATTTAAGTTTTCTTTATGTCCCAAGGCTTCAAACAAAATTTTCTTTTAAAAAGCGAGTAAATTGATATAGGTCAGTATTGAACAATAAATTATTCATTTGATAATAATTATTGTAACAACCAAGACAGGAAACCGACTGTATGGATTAAGACAGGTGAATGACCTATTTAGAGGTGCGTATGCCTGGGTAATTTGTTTCCTGACTATTGAATGAGTAAGACCAGTAATCATTGTTTTACTTATGCCTAAATGATCCATTTGTTAACTTAATTAATTAATATATATTGTACATGATGTGTTTCTCTCTAATTAGAATCACAGCCCATTACTTTGCATTTATTATTGGATGGTTTGTAGACCATTTCAATTAAACACTGTGAAAGTAAACAGTGTCAAAGTAAACAGTGCCAAAGTAAACAGTGCCAAAGTAAACAGTGCCAAAGGCTTTAACATACAACAATTAGATTTTGATTGAAATCACAGCGCATGACTCGGCATTTGTTGGGATATGGTTTGTAGACTATTACATGTCCAAATAAACACAGTGAAAGCAAATGATGTGAAGGGCATACTAACATACAACGTTCAGATTGGTCTCAGCAAAGTAAACTATCCAAGCAGACTGATCACAATCCACTTCAAAAACACTTAAAACACAAAACGCCTGTTAAGATTTTTGAAAAATCACTCACCACTGCAAATGGCTCTATTTCAATAAAACTATAAAATAGAACTTAGGACATATCTAAACCTAAAAACTAACATTTCCTAACCTAAAAATTAATGTTAAATATTAATCATTGTCTGAAATAAGTTTAGTACATTTAATATTGACAGAAAAATATTTAGTACGCAGGTTTAACTACTGCCATATTACAGTACATAAAAATATGTGAGTGAATAGTTTTACCTGAATACTGCTTCTACCAATTTTGATTTCTTATTTTCATCAACCGCAAGTAAAAATATCTGAAAATAGTTGAGTTACTTTATCACAGTAAAATACATCGTATTTCCTTGCTCAGTGATAGTCAATATTAAATATGCATTTTTTATGGATGCGAGACTATCACAAGGTGGGAAAGTGCAGGAACATTACTATTAGTTAGGCCTACACATTATAATATGGTCTGTAATATCACACAAAAAGTCCCACAGTCGATTAACATGAGTTATTGCAATGTGTTGTATTGTAAACACTGGACACAGTGAATGGATTTTGTGAGACAATTAGGTCATGTATTAGACTATTAGGTCATGCATCAATTATTAAGTGCATTTCCATAAGACACATCCGGTGATTGAGAAACTGGTGGTAAGATGGCAGACATGCAATTCACCTAAATTAATAATCCAGACATTTTACATTGTACAGCTATTTCATACTTAAGTCTTTTATCCATAAAGTAGTTTTGTTTGCTCAGTATTTAGGGTGTATTTACCTAGTACACATATTGTGGCATGTGATCACATACAGCAAATAAAAATATGGGAACAACAACCTACTGCATAGGTTGCAGATAATAGTATTACAACACCTACTACTAAGTTCTACTTTATAGTATAATTGTCAATGGTTAATAATAATTTGTGGTTGAAATTAAGGGCTGACTTCAGCACTTTCCAAATAACAACTTGCAAGTTTTGTCCTATTGACTTTCTAATAAGATTTTTAATTCTGTAAGCCTAGTTTTGTTCTTTCATTTATGTTAAATAAATACAATGCAATATTCTTAGAGAAAAAACATTGCAAAATAACCACCAATAAAAACTGGATGTTTATATAAAAATTGGAATTGCCAATCATTAATTAAATTGCCAAAATCAATGGATTGCATGATGTATTTAATTAAATCAAACTTTAAAATGATATGCTAGCTAATAAAAAACAGTGATTTCTCAGATGATCGTGCCCATGTACATAGGAAGGGGGGCGGTAATGCGGATATTCGTCAGAATCATCCAACCAATATACCAATATTATATAACCAATATACCAATATTATATACACTTTATGTCTTTACTTTTTGTTGATAGTATAATATGCAAAAACAAAAAAATATTTTAAAAAAGAATATTACATTTTAACTTTTTATTATTTTAACTTAACTTGTAGAGCCAGCATTAGGAAAAATATATTTGGCAATTAAAATATTACTTAAACTAATTAGAAATTTGCATAATAACCCAAAAACATTGTGATTTTTTCACTGTGTTGACATATCATCAAAGATCCAAGAATAAATTAAACAAAGTACACTAACCATGGTGGCAGTTAAAACATGACATGGGTTAAGGATGTAAATAATTTGCTTGGTGGCGAACTTGTATCCAATTTCAACTCCAAAAACAAGGGACAGGGCGACAAGAAGGACGCTCTTAAGCATCAGCCTGCAAAAAAATATTGTTGATTTGATTGAATTTGAAGAGTTTTAAATAACAGACACCCAACTACTTAGATTGGATTACTTTATTTTTTATTTTTGGTCCTTGTTATAAGTATCATCAAGTTAAACTAATCATAACACAAGAACAGGAAAAGATTTAAAGAAACAGAAAAATTTTAAATAACATAAATTTATATTTTTAAGAATTAACCTGGGTTTTGTAACAATATAATTTTGTTTAATTGTTCCGTTGCTGCCCAGCGTTGGCACAGAGTGGTAAAGAGAGTCATCTGTTTCTTTTTGTGAAATGTTCTTTCGAATATATTTGACTGCAATTAAAATCTCAACTACAGAACAGATCACAACAATCGCTGTTTCCCACATGCGATGAATGGGACTTATATAAGCAACACACTCCGGCCCACCATTACCAGCAATGCTAAAATCAACGCCATTATACAGCCAATCTAGCATCCTGTGACTACATACAGAGACACTTCATAAAAAGTGATCTGAAAATGAAGGCTTGGTTGAATTAAAATCCATATATATTGATTTTGTAAACAGATTACCGGTATCTTTAAATAATAGACTACCAAATGTTTAGCTTTCAAATCAAACTGTTACTAGCAATTTACCACATAAAATTTCAGTTTTTACAGTTATCTTAGGTTTAATTTGTAAGCACAGTAATAAGATTAATATTATAAAACAATCACATATTATCTCCATGCTTTTAATTTAACAGAAATTATTTGCAAATAAATGAGCTGAGATTGTGTTACCTAGCAGTATCTGTCTTCACAACAAAGCAGTAGCAGTACACTAAACGCCTGACAGATGTCAACCTATTTCCCGTAATTAATCTAAACACATCGTCCATTCCCGTTATAATGGCAACTTTAATCTGGCTGGAGTGTTAAAAACAATATAGCGAATGGGCTATAGGTAACTGCGTGCACAACCGACAACAGGGGCTTTTACCACAGTCGGCCAACGAGCGAAATTAGCAGATGTTTCAAGGTCCCAACACACTTCTGAACAAAAAAATACGAAGATTATAAATGTAAACAAATATAATATAAATATGACTTAGTACCATTTTAGATCGTGTGATGTTATACCAAAAACACAACACTTCAAATTCCAAAACTTCTGCAACACAAGTTATCTTTCAACAATAAGAGATAAGACACGAGAGCGTTCAAAAGGGAAAGTCCCGTTAAAAAAAGTTTTGCGAGAGTATCGATTTTTGATAATATAGTACAGAACAGAGGGTGGAATATTGTTACCATATATCCTCTTTTTTGGATTTTCCCTCTTTTTTTAATATTAAGTGTCACCAGAAAACACTTAAAAGTCCCAACTGTTACAGTTTTTGTATTTTTAGAGTCAAGAAAAGTTTTCATGGGGAGTTAAATTGTAGCACTTTTAAAAAAAGTCACATATCGTTGCATACCACTTTTAGACCTATTAAATATACCGCTTGGCGCTTACAACAATAATGGACTGCAGAACTGCAGTTGTTTAATAGTTAAGTTTGATATGTAGGCTATATTCTGAAATTCTTGTGAGAAATGAAAATTTCACGCGACTAAATGGCAAACTCCATATCAAAGACTCGTTTTCTTAAAAAAATGCTATTTTGACAGTCTCTTTACAAGGCTTGCATGTTCAAAGTAACTTTTCACGATCTCACTTGCAATTGTAAACACAGCAAATGCACTGGATTTATAGCCTAGTCAAACACCATGGAATATGGGGCGATAAAGCAGACGGATTACTGGTTTGAGTGGGGGGTGCACTTAATAATAGTTTAAAGTAAATTGTTCAATCTAGTCCAGAAATACTGGATAGCGAAGAATATCGGCGTAGACGTCTCACAAAAACACAGATGTATTTTTATAAGGTCTGTGGAAAATGACCCTTTGTTAATTTGCCCTAAAAATTCTACTGCGTATTAAATATATATCAGCAACAATATTTAAAGTTTGAACTAAATTGCATATGTTTTTCCTTTTTAAATTAAAGAGTCAAAGCAGATAAGACACCGGTTTTTGTTGAGTCAGTTTCTCGACGTGTCTTGGAAATTACGCATGGGTCGTCCCATTATTTTGTTGTTCGTAATTAAATTTTCTATCAATATAAGTAGGTTTTGATCTGACGGTAATTCCCCTTGGGGTTTCAGTACAATCAAACGTCGATGAAAATTCATGTCAGTTAGCAATACCGACAGTTTCACACTGATTGGGCAATCCCTGTCTACAGAACAGCTGACGACCGGACATGCTGTCAAGGGCATTAAGTTAACTTAACGGTCGGCGCGAGGTAATCTCACGATAGCCGTATAGGAGCCCATTGCGTTTACTTTACGGGGGTAAACATAACTTCGAGCACGCATAATAATTTAACACTATCGTCAACGTTTTGAATTTTTTTTAAATCTTGGATTTTAGCAACCGTATAAACACCTTATTGAATGTGCATATATATATATATATATATATATATATATATATATAACTGAATAGCGGCGATATCGAGATAACATGCGCATCAAACTGTAGACATCTAGATGGAATGGTCGTGTGCCGGAATGGTTAACTCGTAGGATTCATATACTGATTTCTTTATAACAACGGTGTTAGTAAGGCGCTCTTGCGTTCGAAAGTTATCTTGGTTTAAAACGTTTTGGTTTAAAAGACATGCACGAAGAGCAAACAACCTTAAAATATTTAGTTAATTAGTTTAGATTATTCATTTTTGCCCTAGTATTAAAAATGGCAAAGGAATCAAATCACGGCACAAAATCAGGAAAAGACTACAAAACTAACAGTCATTCACAATAATGTGCAAACAAAATTTAACAATAATGTGCAAACAAAATTAAATTAAAAAAACAATAATGTGAAAAACAAAATTTAATTAAGAACAACCGATATAATGTGTACCCTGATAGCGATTAAAAATGTAGTTAGCGGGACAAACATTGTTAACCGGACTTTATATTCTTTATTTTTTCGCAATTTCGTTTTATTGTTCATCAGTTTAACTCAATACAGTTCAGAGTACAAATTGATTTCTGCTCAAATTCCAAGTCACTATGCCGCCGTTTTTGTTTAATTG